>CM037586.1:154720059-155177559 GCA_021018995.1 Chloranthus sessilifolius | reverse complement strand
ATAAGACAAATATATCTTCATTAACAAAGGATGAATTATTTGAACGGATGCAATGATGCTCTAAAACATAAATTATTCGCTCGAAAAATAAGGCACCTGCATACAGTTGTGTGTCATATATATAGCTGAGGGGAAATGCATTCGGACACAGCCCTGGAGGGCTGCACCCGGACGCCAAATCACATGCCATGTGGCATGATCAAACCCAAAACATTACCGATCGAAAAAAAAAATCAAACCCAAAACAACACCCGTTTTGGGTTTGATCAGCCATGGGGCATGTATTTAAAAACAAAACAAAACAAAACAAAAACATTTTTTGATTTTTCTTACCTCCGTTTGATGGGTCAAAGTTATTACTTGCTGGATTTAGGTTCAGTTTTGGGGTTGTGCTGAAAATTTCCAGGCAGCGCTTACCGCATTGAGGGCTGTGTTCTTTTTCAGCATTATTTGGAATTTTTTATGACAATATTTTAGAGAGGAAGGAAAAGTGGGCTGACATCCATCTTCTATACTCGAGGCTTTTCAGCCTGCTGCCAGTGACTTTTAAGTCAGAGTGAGGGTTATCATCGTCCATTACTGGAAGATCTGAAGGTCTTTTAAGACTCGGTGCTGTAATGATTCAATTCTAGCGGGTTTTTATCCACTAATCCCTAGTTTCAAATATCCTTGTCACTTGATGTCTTACTTGTAACTTTAAAGCCACAGTTATTTACAAATCCAATTTCTCCAAATGGTAAAATATCCTATGAAACTCACTCAACCTAAAAAAAATCCACGTCATCCAATCCGATCTTTAGATATGAACGGTCCATATTACAGGGCCCAGATCAAATGGTTCAAATCTTCTTATGGGCATAATTTATAGGTTGAGCTACGTTCATATGATGTTTAGCCACTTGGGCCACTAGGATTGGTCAAAAAAATCTGTCATGGCCAAAAAAGTGAGTGTTATCTCCTACAAGAATATGGAGAAGAAAACCACAGAATGAAAACTGATCCAATATAAAAATAGAACAAATTTGTAGTGATAGTGTCAGGATTGACTACTGTTAAAGGCACATGCATGTAATTGTTATCCATAGGTATTACAGAATTCAACATATGTTGGTAGCAAGAAATTTTATCACAATAAAGAGGTTAGGAATATAAACAGCTCATTGTCGAGAAGCTACTCTACAAACAAAAACAACATAAGACAATCCGATTGTATTCGATAATAGAATCATAGACTTCCTTTCTTGATCATACAAATGCATACCAACATTCTTGATCAACAATATACCAGAAGTAGAACTTAGTGCCGATGCAGAAATTTTATGCACTTAAGAATAATTCGTTTTTTTCAATTAAAGTTGTATCAATGTGTGTGTTATGGGCCCACCACAACTCTACAGCCTATCTTTTTAGCCCTCCCAAATTCCCAATGGATGGAACTTTGCGATTCCGATACTACAGAAATGAGAGAAAATGAGACAAAAAGAGCAACAAAAACATGGAAAAATACTATACTTACCATATCCACCTTTGAGATTCAATGGACAACATGTTGTACATGTTGTTTATAGACATATAAACTAATGTATGTGATTCACCCCCCAAATCCTATAATCAATGAGTGGGGAAAAAAAAAAAAGCACACGCGTTTTAATTGAAATTATAGTGATAAAATATCTTTTATTCACATCAATATGGAGTCACTCTTACAAGATGTTGGCGAAGATCTCGCCTGAACCCTTTATGAAATCTAGGGTTCTGAAATTGGTGTTGAAAATATGAAGGAACTGGTAAAATTCTTCTTATGGAATTATGGACTGAGTAAAAGATGAGAAACCCGAATAATTAGATAATAAATAAATAAATTTATTCTGAAAATTGTATCAATTATTTAAAACCATTAGAGGAAGAAGAACAATAAATACAATAGAGACCCACCATAACTTTTCATAATAGATAGTCAGAGAAGTACAGAGAAGGTGATTATGAATACAAATCCAATCATAATGCTGCAAGTATGGTCATTCCAATGATAAATGATGATGTTCACGATGAAGGAAGTGTAGAAAATCTAAATACTCTTATGATAGAAGAGTTTTATTAAAAACCAAATACTGAAGAAGATTAGAGTGAGAAGAGAGAGATCACGAGAGACTACATTGTGGAAATCTTGATGTGTTGTTTTACTAACCTTGTGGGTCTACAAATAGACTTTACAGTTAAGTGGCTTTCCCACGTTTACACGAATAATAAAGATAAGATACCCGCAATGTGGTTATATGAGGAGATAAAGATAAACACACTTATAAGGATCCTAATCTTAATTCAGTCACACATACTATCTTGTGCAACAACCCTAAAGATTCTCTATTAGGAAGAATGTGTGTGTGGGGGGGGGGGAGCCCAATTAAAGACCCATCGGGCCCAAAAAAGAAGGCTAAATCGGCCTTAAGATTGGCTTGGGATAAAAGGCCACGTGACCACTTTAAGTGGCCATATGAACCAGGAAAATGAGAGCAACCATCCCCAACATCATAAGAAGAGGAGGAGACCTGGCAAAGAGGATGTGAACGACAATCCCAGCAGTAACGTGCTGAAGAATCTGTAAACAACACAATGGGTAAATCCAACTTAATTAAGAAGGAAGTTCTACCGGATCTTAATAAGGTGTGGGACCAGATAAGAACAGCGATGAGAGAATCCTCAATCAACCGCAGATTATCAGCTACAAAGGGCCAAAGCTTACTTTGATCAGGAACTGGACGCAAAAATTTGATGGTCAAATTGGTTCACTGCAACCCACAGCAGATTCAGGTCCCTCAAAATACTATAAACCTGATCTTCCATTTATTTTGACTTTCAATGGAGCTGCATTGGGTGACCCTGCCAAAGGATGCTTGTTAATAAAAATAATTCTAATCTCGTGGTTTAAGGGTCATGTGATCCCTAAATGTCACGTGACTTGGGATTCTCGAGAATCCCATTCTCGGGAATGTCAGTCGAAATTTAATTATTTTTATGAGGGATTTTCTACTTTGATTGCTAGAATTTTAGTATCTAAAAATAGAGTTAGAAATTTTCTTTCTTTTATTTATATGGACTGCTCGAGATTTACAAGCTAGACTTAGATTTTTATGAGAAATAATAGAATGAGATTTAGAAGGAAAAAAAGAGGGGCGAGACCTCTGTTTTCTAGGCTATTTTCGAGACCTTTGAGTCTACATTTACTGCTGTAAAATTCAGTCTTTTTAGACTCATGATTGCTGCTATTACTGAGATAAAATTTGTTGGTTATTTGTGAATTATTGGGGGGCTGCTGTGCTATACCTTTGAATCTATGAACTGTTGATTCCCTGAGTAGAGTATCTGTGATCTGGTAAAAAAATTTGCTGCTATTTAAACATATTTTGATCCATGTTTTCACTACCGCATCATGAGAGTTACTATAGATTTTAGGTAAGTAATTTCAGTCTATTTATTGCTCCCTGGGCCCGTGTTTCTACAAAGAAATTTAAAGTTTAAGTTGCTGGTTTTTACTAGTGTTGAACAGTCCTCTTTAGGCCTGTTATAGTCAGTTGAATACTGTGAATTCTGGGTTGTTTGACTGTATTTTTATATAGTGACAACAGATTTAGGCAAGGTTTGTATCTCCTTAAATGTTTGTGGGCTATTGTCTACATTAATAATGTTGCGAATGTGGTCCTTTTGTTTAGGATTTAAGACCTAGAGGAGGCTGCATGAGGATAGAAATAGAAAGGAACTCATTTTCTTTGAGTAAATTGTCTGTCGATAGACAGAGAGGGGTTTGTTTGTTTTTTGGGGATAATTAAATGGGGTTAAGAACCTACACAAATAAACCACAAGAACTACAAATGAAAGAAGTTGGAGACTAAGTCCTTCCAGGCAAGATAGAGTAACTTGATACCGGAATCCTTACAAAAAAAAACTGAATCTAGGAAAAGGCAACGGATCCATCTTTAACCAGGAAGTCAGCACAGCTGTTTACCTCTCTCCAAAAGTGTAATAAAGAGCAGCTCCCAAATCTGGGAACCAACGACCTGATAGTGCTGGTGTGACCACCAGAAGGTGAGTTTCCGAGGTCGTCTTCAACCTCGAACCAACATTTCTGCAACAGTTGCAAAGCTTTAGGGTTTAAGCAGTAAGCATTCACAGCCCTTCAAATGTGAAGTTTGTGAGATGGTTGAGGAGGTTGAGTTATGACATGCACGGTATGGTCATGTTGGTTGAGGAGGTTGAGTTATGACATGCACGGTATGGTCATGTTCCTTTACAACGGTTGAGGATGGTATTCCCATAAAAATTCAAGGGCGTTAACAACATCCCCTTCAAATGTGAAGTTTGTAAGATGACAAAACATACAAAAGCTCCATATCCTCCTAGTGGAATGAGATCGTTCATTCTGATATGTGGGGGGCTTCTCCAATTACCTTTGTTATTGGGTTTCGTTACTTTGTGTGCCCTTCATTGATGATTGTACCCGTCTCACCACCCTACACATGATGAAGACTAAAGATGACGTGGCCTCTACTTCCTTACGTATCATAAACTCATTCAAAACCAATTTAATGCATCCTTGAAGATCCTTAGATCTGATAATCGGGGAGAATATTCTTCTCGTCTCCTTCAATCTTATCTTCCGCAGCATGGTTTCGAGTGGCAGACATCATGTCCATATACAACCCAACAAAATGGAGTTGCAAAGAGAAGAAACCGTCACCTGTTGGAAGTTGCTAGGGCACCATTGATTGGAAGAAATGTTCACAGAAACTTGTAGAGTGAAGTGGTGCTCACTGCTTGTTTCCTCATTAACAGAATGGGCACACCAGTCCTCCAAGGAAAGTCTTCTCACAGCATATTGTTCCCTTTCAACCCTCTTTTTCCAATTCCTCCCAAAATCTTTGGTTGCCTATGTTTTGCCCAAATTCCTTATATTCATCGTGACAAGTTAAGTGCCAAAGCAGCTCGATGAATCTTTGTTAGGTACCCTCCATCACAGAAAGGATAGAAGGTGTCTGATCATAGTTCTAGAAAGCAGTACGTGACTATGGATGTCACATTTTTTTAGGATACTCCCTTCTCAAAATTTCAAGAAGAGAGGCTCCAATGTCCACTTCAGGGGGAGAGTGTTATGAGAATGGAAGAGAGCCCTGGTATGCTTCCTACATTCCCATCATAGATGAAAGGGAAGGTCAAGATGAAGGGATCGCATATTTGGATAAAAATCAAGAAAGAGTTGTAGAAGAGCAAACCCAAGTTGTAAGTATGGGAAACCACTTCAGAGAAAATTGTATGTGAGAAAGAGGTTTAGGAAACCTCTTGTTCAGGAAGTAAAGAGCCACAAGTAGAGTCTTCTAACCCAGGCAAGTAGAGACTTCTAACCCAGGCCACTGACCATGATGAACCTTCTCCAGAGACAACTCCCTCTTCCAATATTGATTCTTCCTATCGGCGTAAAGGTACAAGACATCCTATCCAAGAATTCATTTCCTATAAAGGTTTATCTATCTCTCATTTGAAGTTTATCTCATCATTGGACTCTATCATTGTACCTAATTATGTGTCTGAAGCCCTATCTCAACCCGAATGGGCAAAGGCTATGGCGCAGGAAATGCAGGCACTAAAATTGAGAACATAACAAGGCATGGGACGTTGTTGATCTTCCTTCGAGAAGAAAGTGATGGTTGTAAATGGGTCTATACTGTAAAATATATACCTGATGGGACCATTGAGAGATACAAAGCAAGGTTAGTTGCAAGAGGGTTCACACAAACACAAGGAGTCGATCATCAAGAAACATTTGCTCCAGTTGCAAAATCAATTACTATCAGTCTTTTTTCCTTAGCCGCCTACAAGGAATGGCCCTTGTCACAATTGGATGTGAAGAATGCATTCCTTCAAAATAATTTGAAGGAGGAAGTCTACATGACACTCCCACCTGGCGTTGTTAAACAGGGGAGATTGGAAAAGTGTGCAAGCTCAAGAAGTCCAATTGTGGGTTAAAGCAGTTTCCTCGTGCCTGGTTTCAGAAGTTTAGTGAAGTCGTAATGAGTTATGGATATCGAAGAAGTTCACTACAATCACACATTGTTTGTGGAGAAAAGGGTGCATACTACAGTCTTCTTGGTTTATATGGATGACATTATCATCACAGGAGATGATAGTGAAGAAATAGTATGCTTGAAAAAACACCTTAGGGGCCTTTGAAATCAAGGGTTTTGGTCCTCTAAAGTACTTTCTAGGTATTGAGGTGGCAACATCCAAGAAAGAAATTCTATCATCACAGAGAAAATATAATATGGATCTACTACTTCATGATACTGAGTTGTTGGGGTGCAAGCCTGTTGTGAATCCGATTGAGCAGAATCACAAGTTGAATGGAGAGGTTGGTGAACCTCTCAAGGATCCTAGAAGTTATCAGAGATTAGTTGAAAAACCAATCTACTTCACCATGACTCGTCCTGATATAGCCTGTTGTCACGGGGTAACTTTTTTCGACGCTCGTGCAGCGCCTCGCTGCCGCTACAGCGAGGCCAGCCTAACTCAGATAACAGTTTTTCACGAGGCATAACCTAACACTGGTTATCACACTCGTGCAACATCTCGCTGCCGCGCACAGCGAGACCAACTCATCCAACCATCACTCTGATACCACCCGACTAGAGGACGGGAACTCCCACGTCATGGCTGTCTTCACCCGAGGCAAACCATCTGAATGCATCGTGTCTAACCGCGACACGCATGCCAACACCTCAGTGCCACTTGGCCTGCCTAGCTTCACCCTATGCAGTGCACTAGTTCCTCGCTTCTGACAGTGGCATGTATCTCTTCATGCCATTCAAGCCAACCATCGTGTGTGGCCCACACGACCAGCACACTTGGAGTAGCATGCAGCTCTTCATGCTATCCAAACTAGGCATCGTATGTGGTCCGCGCGACCAGCACACATCTGCATCAGGCCCTTAGCTAGTGCGCACCACTGCATCCCACGTAGCCCTTGAGTGCCCTCGTGAGGTCACCGACCCATGTGCACCACGACGCCGGCACGGGGCCACATGTAACCTCACCCCAAGTGACACATGGCATCGCCGCAGCGCCGCTTGGCTGCAGCGATGTTCTAGGCCCACCCCTAACCTAGAAAGCCCATGCGCTCGTCCCGCAACGCAGGGTCCTATGTGTGGGAGAATAGCTCCACAGCTCCCTTCCCCCAAGTATGGTCTAAACACCAACTTGAGCTAACCAGCAGAAGAACCTCAAACCCCTTGGTTTGACATACCACCATGACACACGGCCTCCTGCCCATGGCACACACCTGCAAAGGTGGTGTCTTGCAATTAATTATGGCACACGAACCTCTGACCGTGGCACACAGTGCCATTCTCCAAGCCCACATGTCTTGTGAGGTCACGCATCAGCGTCACTTGCGTCCGTGTCGCGTCCGCATCGCGACCACATCGCGAGGCCCTCATGGCCTCAGACCCACATAGCACTGTGTTGTGACCATGTCGTGTCCGTGTCACGACCATGTCGCAAGGCCCTCATAGCCTCATGTTGCGTGCCTTCATGGCACCACATGCCGTACCCTCGTTGCACCGCCTCACGTCTGAGTCGTGACTGTATCTCGTGCCCACTCGGCACTATGTCGGGTCCGTTTTTACACCCGGATGCCGCGTGCCCTCTTGGCACCACATCACGTGCCCTCTTAGCACCGTATCACTTGCCGTATAAGCTAGATGTCGCGTGCCAACTTGGCACCACATCGCGTGCCATCATAGCACCGCCTCACGTGCCTTGTAGCACCCGGACGTCGCGTGCCCTCTTAGCACCATGTCGCGTGCCCCTACGTAGAGCACTGCACTACGTGCCTTATGGCACCAGGACATCGCGTGCCCTCTAGGCACCATGTCGTGTGCCCTTACAGGGAGCACCGCACTATGTGCCTTATGGCACCAGGACGTCGCGTGCCCTCTTGGCACCACGTCGCGTGCCCCTACGCGGAGCACTACATTCCAAGCCCTTCACGTGTCTAATCACCATACTAGATCGCAGCTTAGTTCGGGTCACCGTCGCATCACGCATAAGGGACACATGCACGCGTCGCAGGGCCACTTGCCTCTGCGCACACACGCTACACAACTAGCTACTAGGTCTGCTCGCCTACCTGCTCGCCATACGCCTAGTTCAAAGGCGATCGTGTCGTCTTACTGGCACCAAGACCTGCATCAGTTCCTCAACTTCCGTCTTCACTCCATGCAAGGTCCACACAAGTACCTAGCCCTGAGGTTTAATACCTCCTCGCTAGCTCATCTTGGTTTCATCCGTGCCTATGGATAAGGACCCCCCCTAGTCCTTCGCGTGGCTTCGTACCAACGCAATCCATCACTATGCTACTTCGTGTGGCTTCGCACCCACGCTGTCTATCATTATGCATACACTAAGCATTAGTGATCGTAGCTCGCTCTAATACCTCGACAGTGTGTGTCTTCACCCAAGAGTTCGCCTAACACGCTTTGCCTACGGCTCAGCCTAGCTATAAGGCCCTCTCACCTTGCCTGCTAGTGGATCGATGTGCATTGTTATGCACCAGGGTCGTGACCACGTCACACTGTGCAATAAGTATCAGGAGTCAATATATGCACTCAACCATAAATACTCATCTTGATGCAGTTTATAGGATAGTCAGATACTTGAAAGGAAGTTCAGGCAAAGGACTCTTATACAGTAATCATGGCCACTTGGATATTGAGATATTTACAGATGCAGATTGGGTAGGATCTCTTGATGATAGGAAATCTACTGGATACTGTACATTGCTTGGAGGAAATTTAGTGACATGGAGGTTGAAAAAACATGTGGTATCAAACTCTAGTGCAGAGAGGGAGCATAGAGCCATGTCTCAAGGAACTCACGAGGTATGTGGTTAAAACATATTCTATCTAATTTAGGTTTTCATGTTACTTTGCCTATGATCCTATATGGTGATAATGAGGATGCACATCATATCGCAGAGAATCTTGTCTATCATGAAAGGATAAAGCATATAGAAGTTGATTGTCATTTCATCCGAGAGAAGGTTGAATCAAAGGAGATTGTCATACCCCAAGTTCGTACTGAAGATCAGTTGGCCGACATCCTCACTTAGGTGTTGGAGGAAAAAACTCTTTGACATCACCTCCAAGTTGAGCATGATCAATATCATGCTCCATCTTGAGGGGGACGTTGGTGTATCCTTAGTATTATGCCTTTAGTTGGTGGGTGGGGGTGCACCATTCTATGTAAATATGGTGCATTTTGATAGTGTGTGGGTATCATTAGCAATGTGTAAATGATGTAACGATCAAATGATATGTGGGTGTGAAAATAATACAACACACTCAAACCTTAATTTTCTCTCTTTCTTCTTCCTTCTCCCACCTAACCCTACCCTAATAATTAATAATAGGTTCAAAGAGAGGAATGAGCTTCAAGGAATGCGTCCATCACCAAGGAGGCAAGCAATTGAAGCTTTAGAATCGCATTCCAGAAGCCTCAAGATGTTTAAGTTCAAAGGCTGCAACAGTCCTTTGTTCGCCATCAACTCAATTTCACATATATTCTCACCAAAAGCCAGACCTTTAAAACAGGCAATGAGGTGTCCCATGTCATCCCTCCAATACCTTTTCCCTTTTTTGGTTTTACGAGAGGACTTTAAGGCTTTGTATGGGCTTATGTTATGAGAAAGAGAGACGTTTGATAGTTCAAAAAAATCAGTTAGGGAAGCCAAAAGGTCAGTCAGAGAAGCAAGCAGAAGAACATATATGGTGGAATACATTCATTACACAATTTTCAGCTACTAGAGTAATTGCTTTGAGTTGGTACCCAACCCGAGTGTTACGATTTAGTTCAAGGGTTACTTTCTTGGAAAGGTAGCATGTAGTTTCATTATCAAGTGTTTCATGCAATATGAACACCGTGATCTAAAGATCTATGTTGTCAAAGATTGGGACGAAAAATCATTTCTATCATGTGATTCAAAAGCAGTCAACGCCTTTACAATGAACGGCTAAAACTATTTTGGATATTTACATGGTAGTTGTTAATTTTAAAAATGTTTGACTGCTTTGAATCACACGATGAAGATGTTTTTATCTATATCTTCTACACCATAGGTCTTTAGATAATGAACTTCAAATCACACAATGCACATCATGAAAATACATGCCACGTATTCAAAAAAAGTGATGCATGAACCAAGGCAGTTGGCTCTCATGTTAAGTTACTAATACCAACTCAATTGCTTTTATTAAGGATATTTTCTAAGTTTTTTGTTTTCAAGATTATTTATGGCAGTTACCCTCATAAGGCTAAAAGCAATAAAGTGCTTGGGCCTGTAGCACAATGGAAGGTTGACAATATTGCAACCTCAAGGTCACAGATTCGAGCCCATCTTACCCATCAGAGAGAGAGAGAGAGACACTAGCAATAATAAAGAATTTAAAATTGGTCAAATCTCATGAGAGGCACAACTATCTTTGAGCACAAAAATAAGTGAAAGTACATTTTTTACCTTTCAGTGATGCCCAATATTCTCATGCATCTCTTACGGTTCACGGACAGAGATTGACCCGTGCATCATCTTGAGTGCATGAATCGGATATCTAACACTAACTTAAAGATATAAGAAAGGTTGAGACAGGAGAAGAAAAGGTTATTGCTTACTTTTCTCCATTTAGCAAGTATTAGTGTGATCTGATTTCTCTCCTTATTCAGTGGATGTGACAGTGTATACTATTTTTTACCTGCATATATTTTAGAGAATGCCTAGTCAACTAGAAATTGCCACATGGCCCAAACCCAACCAGATGCCGAACTCTTAATCTTCATATAATAAGCATCTTTTGTTTGATTTATGAAGGGATCTATGAGATTATTTATGTTGAAAGTAAAGGTCATTTATAAGTTATAATAATTTTTTTCTATAAAAAACTAAAAAGACAATAAAAAATTAAAGAAAAAAAGAATTGGAAAGTAAATTTTTCATTTGATAGATATTTTCACATCCTAAATATAGTTTCTCTTAAATGACCCCTGAAATTTTCATTTGATAACACCAACTTCTTTAGCCAAATAAAATTTTTCTGAACCATCGGGATTTTTTGCTCTACTCGAAAAAGTTTTCCTAAACTAGAAGTAACCCTCATTTTCTTTAGGAATATATATACTTTGTCTTCAATGGGTGATCTGCCCATTGTAGGCTAACCAAGGAAGCACAGATACTCCATTTTTGACAATGTATCCGTATCGGATACCGATATTTGAGGGATAAGGTTGCATGCGTATCCTAGGCGTTTCCCAAAAAAAAAAAAATTAAAAGAAGACGAAATTAAACTGCGAATTTGAGATTTAAGGTTTTTCAGAAAAGAAGAAATCGAAGGAGCCTACCAGCATGTAGCCTACCCATTCAAAATCAGTCTCTACAAGTTTTTATTTGTCTTTTTTGGTTTTCTTCTTCTTCTTCTTCTTCTTCTTCTTCCATTTAATAACCAAAAATGTACCCAAAATTTTATTTTATTTTTTAAAATTTAAATACACGTATCCCCCCATATCGTATCTTGATCTTTGAAAATTGTCGCATCGTCGTACCCATAGCTTATGGTACCAATGTCCTGCATTTGTGCTTCTTTGAGGCTAACTGATTTTTTAAGGCCCTTAGTATGCACTGTTATTCGCAATCCAGTTATTAGAAAACATTGATATTAAAATGATTGTTATATTTAATATTTTATCATTGATAATGCAAATTATAATATCTTGTAGTTTATAATTACTAAATGAGTTTTACCAACCAAACAACAATTTTAGCTTTAGCTGTTTAAAAGTCATTTTCAGCCAGACAACCAAACAGTTAATATTAACTTTGCAATATCAGGCATTCCATTAAAAAGTAGCACACTCTAAAATGCTTCATTAATAGAATGCCTCATCCAAACAAGCCCTAATTACCAAAGATAACATCCAATTTTTTTTAGAGAAAACTAATTTAAATAGAAAAATGAAAAAGTATTAAAATTACTAATAAAACTAAGATTTGACCAATAATAAGAGTATTAAATAATAAGATAAGCTCAGAAAAAAGATTCTATTTTAGTCTTCATAGAGAAACTCTTGATAGAGACATTAAAATACTAAAAATGGCTAAATTAGTGTGGAACACCCATAAACAGATTACGATCTTAGAACATTCAAATGGAATATATATAGGTAAATTGCATATAAACCCCTGAACTTTCAATTCAATGTCCGAGAGGCACCTGAACTTTACTAAATACAACATAATACCCTAATGAATCAAAACCCCCCAAATTAGACCCCTACCGTCAACGTCCGTCCCCTTGCTCGATGGAAATTGTTGACAAAGCAGTTAAGGTCGTTATCTGCCTACGTGGCTTTGCCAGCGTGGCACTAAGCCCTTTAAAACTTGTGGGAGACGCCCCATCTCTCTCTCTCTCTCTCTCTCTCTCTCTCTCTCTCTCTCTCTCTCTCTCTCTCTCTCTCTCTCTTGTTCAAATTTTTGGCACCAACAACTCTTCTTCTTCTTCCCCAATGCGGATGGGTGGAGAAAATATTCATAACTTGTTTATGCTCAGCTGAGCATCTTTAGCATTTTAGGGTTATGCTCATGAATACCATCTAATATGTAGTCCTTAGTTTTGGGATTCTATAAATTGATTGCTTTTCTACATGTGCATCCAGGGTTCGGCAATTTATGAAGCCGGGTGAAGTAAGAACCCTTCAATGGAAAGTAATTGTCAGAAGTCAAAGTAGCAGCTGCTTCCACATCATGCAAAGGTGAAAATCCATTTTCAACATGAACCTTTGCCAGTTGAGAACAACATCAATTTCCGGGTGCAACACCAAGTCCCATCAAGAACCAAGAAGAAAAAGTTGCAGTTTTGCATATCCGATGTTGAAGCATACTCAAGAGCTGCCCAAAAAACAAGATTCGTGGAGCAACAAGGTTCTAATTTCCCATCTTCATTACTGGAAAAGGTAGATGTTGTTACTTCCCCGCGTAATTTGTTGGGTGAAAAAAGCAGTCTAGTTGTAATGGATGAAGAGAGTGATGCATGTTCCGTTGCTAGTTGTAGCAGTTCTAGTCGTGGTCCATTTGACTTATGTAATAATTTTAAAATAGGTCATAGTCAAGATGCTAGCAATCATTCTGATGATGCTGAATCTACTTGTCATGGGTTAGAATATGCAAGGAACTGCTCTTTTCCTTCCAAGGAGGAATTAGCTTCTGAAATTCATAAATTAGAGTTGCATGCCTACTATTCTACTATGGAGGCATTATTTTCTGCTTCTGGGGCATTAAGCTGGGAACAAGAAGAGGTTGCACTCCATATTTCAAATGAAGAACATTTATTGGAGTTAAGGCACTTAGTTTCTTCAGAAACAAGCCTTCCAGTTAGTTAACAGAGAAAATTTTTTTCTTAGCTTAGGTATCTTTCCTTTTAGGATCTGGTTCCCTTTATTGGGTTGTGTGAAGTGAGATGTAAAAAAAGGATGAATTGTTAGGGAGAATTCAATCTGTAAGGGATCTAGAGAAGTGATGTACTTTGAAGTTTGAAACTACATGTAACACGCATCTCCAAAGAAATGAAATATACTGCCCTTTGAAGGTTTCAGGCCCCATTTTTAGTGTTATATTTTCTTATCTATTTTAAATTATTTTGTGGGCTTGCATTGTGCAAACTTATTGTAAGCGTTTCCATAAGAAATGTTGGAGTAATTACCCAGTAACTGAAGGGATTCCTTCAATTACGATATATAAACAATTTAATGGATGTTCATTGAGTACAAATTCTTGAATTTTTTTGTTTTTTTTTTTAATTTATAAAGTTTTCTTGTTCTACTTTTAATATGGATGGGATTGTGCAGTTATTTATTTATTTATTTTAATGCACAATAGACTCCCATTCAATCATATGTCTGGTTGAAGTTAGAAAAAAAAAAGTGATAGAAATGAAATATATTTTGGCACTCTATACAAAATGAATGCTTAAAGGAGTTTGATATCACAATTCATACGCATCTTGTCACAAGCATTGGGCTATATGCTTTACATTACATAGCACTTTATATAATTATAAGAATATGGGATTCTTTGAGATTCAGTTCATATTTATGGTGGTAGCAAGGATAGGCATTCTGGATGCCATTTTGAACCTCCATCATATAAAGGAGATCTTTTATAGCCAAAAGCCAGTGGTGCTCTTTTTTTTTCTTCGTTTATTCAGTTCCAGGTGAAGTTTATAAATTTACTTAAATTATAAAACATCTGATATCAAATGATCGACAGGGACTTAAAATGTTTATTTTTAATCCCTTCCTTAATACTTCACATGTGCACAGTTCTATTCTCACGGTCACTGTATATTTCATTTCTGTATGTTACGTCGTTATAGTCAGCGAGCGAGGTCACCTATTCTTGTCGGCAATTTGCTCGGCTGAAGTGGAGAGGAGAAGAAGAAGAAGAGCTGCTGGCGCCAAAAATCTGAACGAGAGAGAGAGAGATGGGGCGTCTCCCACAAGTTTTAAAGGGCTCAGTGCCACGTTGGCAAGGCCACATAGGCAGATAACGCCCCTTAACTGCTTTGTCAGCAGTTTCCGTCGAGCAAGGGGACGGACGTTGACGATAGGGATCTAATTTGGGGGGTTTTGATTCATCAGGGTGTTATGTTGTATTTAGTAAAGTTCAGGTACCTTTCGGACATTGAGTTGAAAGTTCAGAGGTTTATATGTAATTTTCCCTATATATATATATATATATATATATATTATTCAATAGAAACTTAAATTAATGTCAGCCCTGTGTAAAGGGATCATTAATGAAATATCAAAAGTTGAAGTAAAAGCAACCTTAGCAAATATGAGGAAAAGAAAAGCAATAAGACCAGATAGAATATATATATATATAGAAGTTTGGATTGTGCTGGTGGAGAATTAATTGACTAAATTATTCAATAAGATGCTAAAAATGCCTGAGAAATGGAAGAAGAGCATTGTGGCCCATTTTTATCGAATCAAATACATCAGAGAACTAGTTATGATTTATGTCGGGAAGATCAACAATTGAAGCTATTTTCCTAATGAGGCAACTTATGGAGAAGTTTAGAGAGAAGGAAAACCCTACATATGGTCTTTTGGTCTTTATTGATTTAGAGAATGCTTATGATAAGCGTGTCGAGAGAGGTAGATGGACGTTGAGGAAGAAATGCATCTCGAACTTACATATTGAAATTATCCAAGAAATGTATGAGGAGGTGATAACTAGTGGAAGACCGCCGTGTGGAGAGATGAGTGAGTTCCATGACTGAGTTGGGCTGCATCAAGGATTTTCCTTGAGCCTGGTCATGGATGCGCTCATCATAGACATACAAGAAGAGATCTCATGATGCATGTTATTTGCAGATGTCATAGTATTAGTTGCACAAACAAGGAAAGAAATAAATGATAAGCTATAATTATAGATAAAAGTTTTGGAGTCATGGGGTTTGAAAATTAGCAGTACAAACACGGAATGCATATAGTGCAAATTTAGTGAACATGATAGCCTAGAAGAGGAATTAGTTAGACTAGAAAATCTTTTAGTACCTCATTTCCATATATTTCGCTATTTAGGCTCTACTTTACAATTAGATGGTGGATTTGAAGAGGGTGTCTCAAATAGGATTAATGCAGGTTGGATGAAATGGAAGCAAGTAGACGGAGTACCATGGATCAAAATATCGTCCGATACCAATACGTATCGTCCGATACGTATCGGATTTGGACCATAACGATACGGTAAAATGGGTTTTTATCGCCCCCCTTAAAAAACAATCAAATTATCGTTCAATGTATCATTTGTATCATTCAATATATCGTCTGATAATTTCAAATTATCGGTTTTGGTGTTTTTTTTTTTAGGGGGGGGGGGACCGGAAAGTATCGTCCGATATATATCGGTTTTGGAGCTAGACGATACGTATCGAAAAATCGAGATTTTGATCCTTGCGGAGTACTCTGTGACCTAAGAGTTTCACTTAGATTGAAGGAACATTTTTATAAGACAATTGTTAGACCTGCCATATTCTATAGTGTAGAATATTAGGCTACAAAAAAAACAAGAAGAAGATAAGAGTACACATGGCCGAGATGTGTATGTTGAGATGGATGTATGAAGCAACAAGAAAGAATAAAGGGCTTGGGCCTGTAGCCCAATGGAAGGTTGACAATATTGCAACCCCAACATCGCAGGTTCAAGCCCAGCTTACCTATCAAATATATTAAAAAAAAAACAACAATAACAAGAAAGGATAAGATTTGGAATGCGTACATAAAAGAAATTTGAGAGTGGCACTTATAGATATAAATATTACATAATGTCGCTTGAAGTGGGTTGGACATGTTCATCGGAGGCACGAAGCAGCCCTTATCCGAAAGACTGAGACGCTACAAGCACAAAGTAGAAGAAGACGAAGACTAGTGACAACTTAGAGGGAAACTATTAGAAGGGATATGATGGAATGCAAAGTTACAAAGAGCTTAGCGATGATCAGAAATGAGTGGAGAAATAGGACTCGCAAAGCCGACCCCAAATAGATGGGATAAGGCTGTGATGCTGATGACTACATAATTCTACTAAGGCTAAATGCTTAAATTAATGAGGCCTGAGAAAAGTACAAGTATGCTTCTAGTAAAACCATTATCACTATATCACTGACATAAGAATTTTATATCAATTGGATAGTGCTTGTGTTGCAACCATAAGGTCAATTGTCCAAGTTTAGCATACTTATCATAAAAAAACCACCAGATTTATATAGGAATAATGGCACATGACTGCCTTTGGACAGATTATGTCATGACTGTCCAGTTCTTAGGCGGTTAAGCCTAGTGGCAAGTAGCTTTGAGTCATCAAGATGGTAGTTCATCTATCAAATTATAGTGGGCCCAAAAATACGCTCATTGGAGGATCTGAAACATCCGACCTATGCAATGGAAAGTGAACAATTGTTCATGTATTTTAACAGCTGAAATTAAAGTGCACCAATCAGATGGTCAGAATAGTCTAACACGAGTATTTTTTTGGCTGAAACATGTATCAATGATGAACTGCTAGTTCAACTAGTTGGATTGATCAGACATGTGGAGCATATGGGCAGAAACTGGATCACCGTGGCACAATTTGTTTAAAGACAGTCATGCGAGTCGACCTCATTAATAAATTGCCCATTATGATCAATGACTTTACTCACATTAATATATTGACATGTACAATCAAATGACTTTTAGTATTATTAATATATTGCCAATTATAATCAAATGACTTTTACTTTTCAAATTTTTTATCACAATTTATATTTCTTTGTAATTATGAATTTTATTCATTAATATTTCTGCCAAATTCCTCACATTTCGAAAGAAAAACGGGAAAATTGGACCATTCAAATTCCCTAGAAAATAGTTTCTAAATGTGTTTAGAAGGTCCACTGATGCGAACATCGGACCCTTCAAAGTGTACCGGAGGCACAAGAAGCGATCAAAAAGATGTGTGTCTCATGTAGCACTTTGAATAGGCAGTTGAAGGCCCCATGTGTGCATCTGCAACATCATAGAAGACCCCAATATGGAAAGATGTGCACATGGATGATTCGAACCATTGGATTACCACTTTCCACCATTGGATCTTCATCATTCTTCATTTCAGTCATTGGATCTTCATCGTTCGTCATTCGCACCATTAGATAGTCGTTTTACAACATCTTCACCGTTGGATCATTGATCGCGTGATGGCAGTTGGTAGATGCATTTGGATTGTTGATCGTGTGGTGAACTTCTATTTTGGTTCATTAGTTTCATAGGATGCATTTATTTTATTTTATTTTAATGTGTTACTTAAGTCATAGGAGTTGTGTACAGACAGGTGGCACATGACCCCTTAAATCGCCACTTTCAGCGCAGCTTCCGAAAAATGGCTATATTTTTTCAATACTCACCAAAATTGCGCATTTCTTGACTTGTTGGAAAGCTACTTCAATAAGCGTTCAAATAAGACCAATTTCTCATCAATCTCACGTCATTTGATGCTTGAAAATTGGCCATATATAAAAAAGGAATTGAAAGTTGAGTTATTTGTGATCGCCCGCTTAGAAGCTTATAATGGATAATTTAGGTAATAGGGTTTTCTTTAGAGTTTGTTTTAAATACTTTATGTAAAGAGACTTTTAATTATAATGAATGAAGTTAGTTGAAAGAAAAGAGACATTCTTCTTCTTCCTCGTGATAGGTTTGGTGTGAGGCCAATGGTACTGCTTAGTGCTTACGATTTTTTTATATTCTCAATATACGTGCGAGGTATGTGAATTCTTTAAATCTTGAAATCTTTAATCTTGAGATATTTAAACTTAATTGAATTTTTCTTGAGTTCTAGAATGGAATCAAAAGACGCCCTCATGGGATGTTGTTTGATATCCTAGGCTAGTGGAAGTCCAGATCTATTACTAAAATCCCTGTTTTCAAGTTTAGAAGGGACCGACCGTATTGCTAGATTGGAACACTAACTGTACTTTGGCATAATTATTACAATAAGATTCTTTAATTTTGGGGTTTTTTGCATATACCTAGGGATGTAAGCTTTGAATCGAACACCGAAACCGAACCAAAAAACGAGCCTCCCAAACCGCACCAAAAACCGAACCGAATTGAAATCGATTCGATTTTCGGTTTGGGTGGCTCAAAACGAAAAACCGAGGAGGTAGGTTGAGTAAACCGAAAAAACCCGGAAAAAAAAAATACATTAAAAAAAAAAAAAATTTAAGTAGGTAAAATAACTACACCGAACCGAACCGAATCGGCTTCGGTTTCAAAAAACAAAAAAAAAAAAACCAAATGGGTTTTGGTTCAGGGTGTACTGAACCGAAAACTGAAATATTCGAGTTCGGTTCAGTACACCACCTTGCATCCCTACATATACCCCTCTATAGGGCTGCAACCGAGCCGAGCTGAGCCCAAGCTTGGGTCAGCTCTAGCTCAGCTCTATCTTATACGAGCCGAGTTGGAACTTGGTTTTAGGCCCTTCGAGCCTAAAAAATTTGGGCTCTATCGAGCTCGAGTCAGGCTGAGTCGAGCTTCGAGCTAAATAAGTTTTATTATAAATTTTTTTCCTAATGTTGTTTTAAACATTATCTTCTTTTTTTAATAGATGAAAACTTTAATAAAATTTATAAATGAGAGCCCTAATATCTTTTAATCCCTTAGACCTTTTAGATTTAACAAATCGATTGGAGAAAAATGTGTTTAAATTTTGAAAAGTAAAAAGGTGTTTAAATTTAATGTGCTAAATATTGATTAAGAGCATAGGTGTTAGTCACAGGTGTTGATTGATTGGTCAATTGTCATGCTAGTGGTTGTTCATTGAGACGAGTGAGAAAAAAATTTAATGGTTGCAGAGAGAGAGAGAGAGGGAGAAAGAAAGCGCAAACTTCAATAGATCAGAAGGATTATATGTTAATTACATATCTATCCATTATAAAGTAACCATTAGACGAATCTTATTATAAGGGATAAAAAGTTTTTAAAAAAAAAAACTTTCAAATTATATATAATATATTTTATCATATAAAAGTATTATATGCTATAATGAAACCGAGCCGGGCCGGGCCGAGCTATCCTAGCTCAACTTTAGCTTGGCTCTACTTCAATCGAGCTTTAAATAAAAAGCTCTGCTTTGGCTCTCGAGTCGAGCTTAAGAAAGCAAAAGCTCTCATTTTCGGGCCGAGCAGCAGCCCTACCCTTTTATGTTTTGGCATATTTATAAATGCCCCCCCCCCCCCCCCCCGCGTGCCCGCTTGTTTCACTTATTTATAAATGACCACCTACTTTGTAGTTTTGTTTTTAAATAACACCTCGAGTTACTGTTCCGTTTGCCATCTCTAAAAAAACTAGTTACCTACATTGTTTTTTTTCTCGTGTTAGAAATACTTCTTTAGCTTTTTTCTCGTGTTAAAAACTAGTTAGCTTTTTTAGAGATGGCAGTAAACGAAACAGTAACTCAAGGTATTATTTAAACACAAAACTGCCAATTAGGGGGTCATTTATAAATAAGAGAAGCAGTGAATGGCATTTACAAATATGCCAAAACATAGGGACGTATACGCAAAAAACCCTTTATTTTTTATGAGATTCAGCACTTTCTTTATATAATTTATTGTTCACAAATATAACTTTTGAACTCAGCCCTTAAATTAGGTTTTAGTGTTTGATCCTGCATCATCCACCATTACAACCGTACACAAAAGAAACAAAGAGTTTATTTTTTTTCCAAATTTTATGTTCAAGAGGGAAAATTCAACAAATATAGTACAATAACAGAGCAGGAAAATTTTTGGAATCCCCAAAGTAGTACAGGTGATCTTTAATACACTGCACTAATTAAACTTAATCAGCTTTAAACAAGCACTACAACAGACCAATGTGCACAAGCCTGAAAACATGAATGTTGTGGACGAAATTAATTTCATATCCTGATACGCTAAAAGTATGCAGTATATGAATTAAACTCACTTTCATTTTTCGTGCCATCAAATTCAAGAACTCTGGGAAATCAATTGTTCCATTTTGATCAGCATCAACTTCATTGATCATATCTTGAAGTTCGGCTTCAGTTGGATTTTGCCCCAAAGATCTCATGACGGTACCCAATTCTTTGGTTGTGATGCAGCCTGCATTAAGGAGTATCAGAATCCATAAGTATATTAATAATAGAGTACAAGTGCATATCATAAAGATAACAGTGGTTGAGTATGGAAGGAGTGGATGAATTGAGCATTAAAAGGGGATGCACACAGACTAAACTTTAGAGCTTAATGCACCATCAGCATCATAATCTCCCAATGTGTTTCTTTTATCAATAGATGAATATGTTTTGGAATGAATAAAATGTACACTAGATTTTGGTTTGGTGTGCTTTGTTTTTGCCATTTGGAAGTTGCTTGTACTCGTATGTTTCCCACTTTTCCTTTGCCTTAGCATCTTGCTTTTGACATAAGGTATTTCTTGCACTCCATCGTCATTTTTTAATGTATTTTCATTACTGATCAAAACCTATTTAAAAAAATGAATATACTTTGGGTTGAATGATAATAAAACAAACAAGTTTTAAAAGTAGGAAAGCAATTTTTCTCAAGGAGGTAAGTTAATATAAATCAATAAATAGGTCTAGGACTATGGGTCCCGAACGCAGCCCTTAGTGCTGCGCCCAGACCAGTTGGGCACCATGTGGCACCCACCACGAGGATCGAGTGCCACAGCAACTTGGAGAAGATCAATCAGATACCACCCAAAAAACTTGGGCATAATCCGATGCATATCCACCGTTAATCCCTGAATCAGTCATACTCCTCTCTATTCTCTTTTTGTCTTTGTATTTTATCATTCAACCATCACAATACACACAGTACCCGAATCAATCATATTCTTCTGTATTCTCTTTTCTCTAATTTTATTTTATCATTCAACCATATATGCACAGTATCATTAAATTTGGTATCAAAGCAACAATCTAGAGGAAGATGACAACCTTAGGCTACGACACTAGAGGCAAATAACAAGTTTGTCAAAGATACTCAAGTTTGAACAAGTAATGCAAATATTGACATACTTAATCCCAAAATAGATTGGTCCCTACCAAGGTATCAAATATCGGCTGATACCGATACATATCGGTTTTTCAGCAACCTATACGTTTCGGTGCCGATACGTATCAAGTATCAAATCAGTTCTTTGTATCGGTATCGGCCCCGATACCGGCCCGTATCTGCCTATACCTCTCAATTTTTTTTTTAGATTTTTTTTTATATTTCACCGATACAAATCTGTATCTGCTGATACATATCAGCCGATTCATATCGGTACTCCTTGGACCAATACCGGTACCCGAGTTGACACCTTGGTTCCTACTCAAAATTCAATCTCATACACAAAATTTTAGAATCCTAAATCTCAAGTCCATCAAATACAAATCCCTCAACACTCACTTGAACCACTCACCCAATATAAGATCAACAAGGTCATAACCCCAGTATTAGAGGAACCCATGAGGCCCATCAAGGTTATGACCACAGTTCACACAAAATGAATGGTCGAAACTTTAGAAAAGGGATGCAGATTTGGATTCCCAAGATCATGGACACAAATAATTAGGGGTCTCAATGGGTAGGGTTGGGCCAGGCCTCGGACGGGTCGATTCCTAATCCGTCTTATGAGCTGACCCATACCCGCCTGAATGGATAATCTGGTCGGGCCGGCCTAGCCCGTTTATGAACTGGCCTACATAGCTTAGCGCATACACGGCCGCTGTAGGGACGGCCCGCCTCTTTGACTATTTAAAGGCATCAATGGCCAGTTCGGGCCAAGCTTTTAACAATCTGATTCCTAATCAGGCAGTGGGAGTCTACTCATATCCTGCCCATATAGTTACTCGGGCCAGGACAGCCGAATTTATTAATCAGGCTGTAGTGCTTAGCCCATACTAAGTCCATAATGGGCCCAATCCAGGCTCAAGCCCGGCCCATTGAAATCCCTATAGATAACCCCTTGCCCTGTGATCAAACAAGCAAAAAATGGCTCCACCGAATACCATCTTAATAGAGCAACCAAATTGATTGAGCCTTGTGGTGGGGGACGGACACAAGATGAGGATGATGATCTACACACACTGTCAATCAAAAATCGCATGTGCATTACATGTCTAGATGGTATCACAAAAGTGCAAGGATCCTAGAGGAACATAGTCTGGTTTTCAGGTCTCAATCCTTGAGGACAACGGTATTTCTAAGGAGGTGGAATGGCACACACCCAAGAAACATCAAATTTGACGTGACTAATCTCATTCACACACAAGATGAGGACGATGATCTACACATACAGTGTCAATCAAAAATCGCATGTGCATTACATGTCCAGATGGGATCACAAAAGTGCAAGGATTCTAGAGGAACATAGTCTGGTTTTCAGGTCTCAATCCTTGAGGACAATGGTATTCCTAAGGAGGGTGGAATGGCACACACCCAAGAAACATCAAATTTGACGTGACTAATCTCATTCACATTGCATGTGCAAACATTGATAGTAATTTCTTTTATTAGAACTCAATAATTTTTTCTAAAGATAGTGGGTGGGTGTGTGTTTCTGTGTGTGTGTGTGTGTGTGTATATATATATATATATATATATATATATCGGGTCCAGAATTCAAACGATGGTCCCAAGCAAGATGACTATTGCCACGGACTTCGGCTCAAGGTTGATCAATTGTCGTCCAGGCAAAAAAATGCATGACAGCAAGCATGGACTGCCAGCAAGGAGTACTGAATGACCAATGCATCGGTAGCTTCCACTTGTGGCCTTCTTCGACCGACGGACAAGGAGGCCCCCTCTTCTTCTCTAACATCGACCACCACTCCATCTAATGGTGTGAGAAATGTACGGTGGAACATATATAAATATGGATAAGGATCCTCTCACTCAAGTCATGGGGAATAAGCCCATTAATCGAGCTACCATTGGCTGTATCCATGGGTCAAAATCTCGGATGATACCAATACATATCGTTGGCCACCAATACAAGTATGTATCTGCGATGCATACCGAATATGTCATATTTATTCATTGTATCGTCAATACATTGAATGTAACAACGATACCACTATGTATTGTCTCGGTATTAATGGTGGACGATACATATTGGAAAACCGAGATTTTGATCCATGGTTGCAACAACTTCCTGAAATCATTTCCATACATACACACTCTTATAAAAAAAGAGCAGCATTGAGACGAGGGACAAATATATTAGATTTTTGTCCATTAAGTTTGTGCTCGTCATTTTTTTAAAAGGGTTCCTTTATTTACAACCCAAGTTTCTTCCTTCTCAACGGTTTAAGCACGTGAAACCTGAATTGAGAAGGAAGAATCTTGAGTTGAAAATAAAGTTAACCAAAAAGTCTCTCCTGTAAATCTCCTCCCCTTCTCTCTCACACGTCTCTCCACATCGTGCATGGTATTGGCATCAGATTTCCACATGCAAAGAGATGTGTGAGAGAGAAGGGGAGGAGATTTACAGGAGAGACTTTTTGGTAAACTTTATTTTCAACTCCAGATTCTTCCTTCTCAATTCAAATTTCACGTGCTTAAACCGTTGACTGCTTTGAATCAAACGATCGAGATCGTATCCGTCCCAATCTTCAATACAATAGATCTTGAGATCATGGGACTACCATCAGATGTCCATGTGACACACATCCGAAAAATGGACATGATCATAGGCATACATCAAATGTGGTACTTGGATCACTTTTCTGTATCCGTGCCATGTGGAATCAAAAATCTGACTGTCTGATGGTGGGGTGATATCAAGATCCATTTTGTTGAAGATTGGAACGAAAAACAATCCAAGAACCACATTTGATATACGCCTATGACCATGATTTAAATCGGTTTTAAGAGATGAATCAAAGGATGCTTGGCTACCTCGAATTAGCCATATTCTTCTCTCCATTCTCTTTTAGTCCTTTCATTTTATCATTCAAACATCACAAAACCATTACCATAAGATCGGATCAGATCTGTGCATTCTTAATCAACAAGGAAAAGATACACAGAAGGTCCAAAAAACATAATGACAAATAATAATTCGTTGTCGATTCATCATTCATCAATTTCAGATCCAAAATTCATTTTTTTTCCTGATAAGTAGATCCAAAGGTTAATCTGATCTATCCTAAACAAATATACTTCAATAGCATAAACAAAAGCTCCATAAAAAACAAAGTAACTAGCAAAAAACAAGGTGAATAACCACCAAACAAAAAATGCGCACATAAACACCTCCATGTCAAACCCTAAACAACCTAGATCTAGTGTTTTCAAGTTTTTAAAATCCCGAAAAGTTGAAGATACAAATCAAAGAACTACGGATAAGAGATATTTGTACCGTCTCCATCCTTGTCGAATAGACTAAAAGCTTCCTTGAACTCTGCGATCTGTTCTTCCGTAAGCTGATCCGCCATTTTTCTCTCTCTTCTTCCTCTTCCTCAATTCAAAATGCAAAAATTTCTTCGGAAACACCAAAGGGCTTCTTTTTTTCCGCTTCCACGCTCGCAATGACTTTTGAACTCGTCCAAATGGCCTACGGCTACGAGCCACGTCCCGACGTTTATGGATCTTACGTGGCCGTCCTTTGGACGGCTGTCCACATCTGCGTGATTAAAGATATTGAAATCTAACGGCCACTGCTGCACTTACCGTTGACTTGAAGGAGTTGCAGTTAGGTGCCCATCCTTGCGCGACGGACAGTGCACGGGTCAATCTTCATCTAGCAAATTAGTCAAAGCTTGGGAGAATTACAGATATTTATGAGCACAAAACTGGTACATTTATAATTTTGTGAAGAAATTTAACATATACTTTAAGGTTTAATTGATGATAGTTAGATTTTATGGTATGTATGCATTTGATTTGAAATATCAATTTCACATATTTATCATTTATATTTTATGACTTCAACAATGCACATATATTAGAATTCGTCAAATAATGTTACCCGGCTTTCATTATAGTGTGGTTATCATCACGACTATATAAAACTTTAGTTCGTGATAGCATTTCAATATTTCCTAAATCATGTTGGTATAGCTCATTATGATACAAGCTTTACTGTGATACGTTCATGACTTAGGATACCATAAAGTCAAAAACTAGATACACTATGACTACTTATCAAATAAAAAAGCTTAAGAATGAGATAAGTTGAATGCTTAGTCGACTAAGCATCTGACCGATAAATAATAACTAACAAGTTAAGGGTAAGAATTATATACATGCCGTGTAGATCGGCAATAAAATAAATGTTGTATGTTTGATTTAAGTTTTTTTGAATACCACACATTGCTTGGTCAAAAGCGATGACATTAACGCCATTCATCCAGAGGGTGATAAGTTAAGGTCTTCAGACATTTGTATAAGTTATCTCATAAGTTGAATGAAATTAAAGGCCTCCAATAAGCCCCTATATAGTAGTCTTCATTTGCCCATATATGATATATGCCCCTGTGATCATGCCATATAATTGGTCATATGATTATTTTATGGACTTACAAGTCGGTTATCTGGTATTCACATCCTATATAAATATAATCGGATGCTTATGTGTATTCGTGATTATTTAAGTTATTATTTTTAATTATCATAAGTTAAGAAAAGCGAAACTATAAAATACACCAAGATACCTTGTGCATGCATAGCCACCAATAAATAAGAAATCAAACCATTTTAGGAACCATATTCTCATGGGTATTTATTAATTTATGCTCAAAATAATTATTTATTATGTTTAATATTGTCATCTATTTTTATGTTCCCAATTAATTATTCAAATCAAATTGCATAGATTGAATCATGACTACGTTGTAAGAAAAAAATATTTTCATGATGGTAAGCAATTTTAGATTGGTATTCTATCTATTGGGCAACGTTTATGCTCACCCGGTTATACCCCATAGGTTCAAGCAGTCAAGGAAGATCAGTACAAGAAAGTGGAACCCAACTACAGTGAGCCTGAGGATCATTTTCTTGAGTATTGATTTTCTTTGGACTATCTATTGGTATGTTTGGTAGGATTAGATCTTTGAGATTTAAATTATTATTGTTTTATTAAATAGACTTCTTTTGTAGCCATCGTTATTTTATGACGGTCGGTCGTCACTGATGATTAATAGATAATATGGTTTCTTTGGAATGTGGACATATTTTATTTCTATTTTTAAGTCGTACTTATAAATATTTAGTTTTATTTATTTTCATGAATATTAAATATATATATATATATATATATTTATCCTGAAATTTTCTACCTTTATGTAGACTAATGTTTCACAAGTTTATGATCTTACCTTGGCAACTAAAATTTTCACATAATTTTATATGTGAAAATCTGGGTCGTCACACACATGGCACATCCTATAGAGATCTTAACACACAATGGATATGAACTAATCCTAGCATATTTGTATATATGTGTGAACAATCTCAACACAATTCACAAAAGGTTAGCTTTATTCACACCCCGCTTCTCTAAAAGCGCGTGCCCACGTGAGAAAATAAGAAAACACTACAAAAAATATGGCTATTTCTGGCGGCCGAAAGCCGCCAGAAGTACTCCCAAAACCGCCACTAATAGTGGTACCGGCGGCCAAAAAACCGCCCTATTACACCTATCGCTATAAACTATTAGTGGCGGTTTTTGAGGGTAATTGTGGCAGTTTTGGACCGCCACAGTAACACTTCCATTCCGTCAGATTTACACTTAATGCAGGCGGTACAATCGTATTAGTGGCGGTTTGTGGCCGCCGGTAATATAGTATTAGTGGCAGTTTTTTATAGTATTTGTGATGGTTAAAAACCCCCACTAATAAAGTATTAGTGACGATTATTTAGAGTAATTGTGGAGGTTAAAAACCCCAACTAATAAAGTATTAGTGGCAGTCGTTTAGAGTAATTGTGGTAGTTAAAATCCCCCGCTAATAAAGTATTAGTGGCAATTTTTGCCGCCGGTAATAACGCATTAGTGGCGGTTTTGTATAATAATTTGGGCAGTTAAAAACCCCCACTAATAATATTATAATCAATTTTTTTTACCAATAAAATTGGCAATTCTAGCGGTTAAAAACCGCCACTAGTAATATTATAACCAATTTTATTGGTAAAAATATCGCTAATTGTAGTGGCGGTGACCCCGCCGCTAATAATGTCATAAGTTTTTTCTGGCAGATGAAAACTACCGGTAAGATTATTTTATTTATTTTTTGGGTAGCTCTTTTTGCACTTACCAAATTTCATAGGTCGCAGCTAAAAGGAATTAGGTGGACCATTATTCATTAAATCTTCAATACAATTGATTGTGGGACCATCAACGCACAATCATACCGTCTTTTTTTTGTATGGCAGACATCCCAAAATTAAGTAACTTTATTGTTATGTGACTTTCATGTCATTTTTTGTGATGTGTACCATATAAAATAAAAAACTGACCGTTGGATGTGACAGTCGGATATCACAATCGATTGTGGAAGATTGGAATGAAAACAAGATCCATTCATCCGGTTCCTCTTAACATGTGCCATTAGTAATTCGGTATTAACGAAAAGTGCTCCCTTTTGTTTTTAAATAGACATTAGTGAAAAAATGTAAAAAAAATGATCCTATCCATTCCAAAGGTAATCCAAGCATTGTATTTAACCAAAACAAGGAATCCCTTGAGTAAATTTAAAGTATGAATCCAAAAAGCTAGTATGGCAAAAAATTCAAAACGCTACTATCCTTTATGAAGTTAATACAAGTATTTATAGCCACCTTCAACTATCAAAAGATAATAAAAAATATGGCCAAAATTGAGTAAAGTATAACCCAAAAAGCTAATTTTTTAAGTAATGACTATTTACGTTCACGGTCCTTGAGCGTGATTAGACGCCAAGCTGCACAATACAAAAGAAAAAAAATATATACCTTTAAGATTATCAAACATTTTAAGATTATATACACAATTGATATAAAAATAATTATATATACCTGTCACAACAATACCAAGACTATCTTCCTCATTTCTGTCATCTCGGCCTCTGCATGCTTTAACTGTGCTGCTATCTCAACATCCTTCTGCTTTTGTTGCTCATCCCTTTGCTTTTGTTGTTCATCCTTCTGCTTCTGTTGCTCTGCCATCTCAACATCTCTTTGTTTTAAGAGCTCTTCCAGGTGGTGTATTTTATCATTCATTGATATGATTACACTAGAGGGTGGCACGCAACAACTAGAAGACGACCCCAAAAGACTGGTGGGAGTCAAACCGAATCCCACACCACGGACACGCCCAGATTTTTCCTTTCCGATAACCTAAGAATACACATCATCTCGAGAGGTTTTGTCCTCTAAACCTTCTTGAGAAAGGCGGTCTTTCACCTCATGTTGTAATTAATTACATGTGTGATCATTTACTAATTATATATGATTATTATATAATTGAATGCCGTAACTATATAGGATTAATATATAAACTTACTATTTTCTTTGCAGCCTCTTCATTGACTGGTGTGCCGTCCTTATGGGAATGGGTAAGCAAAAAAATTTCCGATCAAGTAGGTGGCTTCTCCATTGGCCTCTTGAGGTGCTATGTCAACCAAAATAAATTACTTGTAAATAGTGAAAATTGGCTAATACCGGTGGTCATAATAAATAAATAGACATTAAACTAAAATGCATACCTCCTCGTGACGTATTCTCGCGAAGCTTTTAGTCCCAGCAGTGTGGACTAGCTTCTGACAAGACCTATTTCTTTTGTTTCTTTCGCTTCTTTCCTGTACCACAAAAATTAGATGACAATGGCGAGTTTATTAGGCAAAGCAATTAACTGTGTCAAAAAAAATTAAACATATACCTTGCCTTCATGAGAATCCCAGAAATTGACGAAAACTTGCCAATCATCGGACTTTACATTTTCTGGGTGATGATCATAATGATCTACATTGGTTGGACAATTATCAGAATACTTTTTTTTCAGCTTATATTTATAATCCCGCCATTTTTTGCATAGTAACTGCATTACGTAGTGTTGCATCTTATCGTCGATGTCATTTTTTTCTAAACCACATTGCAAGCGAAAAATATAAATTATAATCATCAAAATTTGCTACAAATTGAAAAACATATAAAGGAATAAAAAATAATTCAAAAATTTACTTGAATATATTCCCACGCTCGCTCCTTTACCTCCTTTTCAACAGCTTTCCATGATGGACGGTTGATGGGCAATAATTGGGGATCTCTCGCTAGCGTGCCTACCCAAGTTGAAAATTGAAGGCCACTTTTTTCCACTAATTGATTACCATCAACTAGAACTTGAAACTTCTCTCTTTCTCCCACTTGCTTCATGAAGTTACATTTGCTACGACCTCTTCCTTTCCTTTTCTTAGATTGGGAAGTCGCAAATTCTGAAATACCTTCACCAGCTGTGTCTGCAATAGGATTCATCTGGCCAAAATAGAACAAAGTAAAAATTGACATAGATAAAAACCCGATAAGAGATGATCAATATTGTTGATAGAGAAACGTAATTAGAAGACAACACCACTGCTAATCGACCTTGCCTGCAATAAAATAAATGCTATTGGTTGGTGTTATACATCTATATTTATAGCAGCAGCTGGTCTAAATAGAAATATATATCTAAACAACTATTACAAATATAAGCAGCTCTGTCTATATAGCAGTTATGTAGACTGCATGCTACATAGCTTGAAACCGAAAATAAAAATTAAATGGGCAAGGCCCTGATGAATAATTGGCCAAAGGAAGATGTGAATTAGCTGAATAGTGGAAAACAACAGTGTTTCACTCAGCGGGTCTTTATTTTATATTTTTCAAAAGGGCTGACCTTCACTCGTTTTTATGAAAAGGCAGGGTACCAACCTGTTGGAAGACGCAATAAATGAAAACAAATAAAAAATATGCAAGAATCATGCAACAATTTCTTGACCTTTATAAACCAGCATTTCACATGGGAACAGTTCATCCCATCAGATGCTCATGCTATCAATTCAATGCAGCAATTAATTAGCTGAGAGACTTTGGTTTTGAAATGGCTGAAGGAAGATTAAGGTCATGTATTGATGCAGTCAAAGATGGAGCACTAAAAGAAAGGAGGTCAACTAGAGCTTACTATCATGGATTGTTTGGTCCCGTACCCTAACAGAACTTATCAAAGTGAGGAGGGCAATGAGTTCACCAAAGGCGGGTGGGCAGCAAAGGAAGTCCAAGATATTTCAACGAAAGAGAGGTCTTGCCAGATCAAAAGATGTCCACAATCTAGTTTTTCAATCTACAATTTCCCAAGATATCCAAGAATTCTGGTGGGCAGGGGATCTATGCAAGGCTGGACTGCACTTTCGAATGAAACTGCATTGGGTCGACATTCCCCCACACTACCTGCCACAAGAAATGTCCGGTCACTCACCCCTTTTAATCCAAAGTTTCAACTTCGAGGATTTTGATGGGTAAACTGGGATTGAACCTGCAACCTCAAGGCTGGCGAACATTCAATCCCAATTTTCATCTCACTCCTCAAATCCAAGGCTGGCCAAAGAGGGAAAGGACATTGTTTCTCGCTTTGATGAGTAATTTGCAAACTAAAAATCATGAGTCCATCGACAACTCTATGGCAACTCTTGCTCAATTTTTTTCTATTTGGGTGTAGAATACATAAACTCAATGCAAAATGTCTCTTTCATGGGATGAGTAAAGTCATGGGATCAATAATCAGCTCGCATCAATTGGCGTTCATCAATGGTTGTTCTATTGTAATCCTAAGCAAAACAAGTAGGAAAAATCTAAGCTCAAGGATCATAAAAACCCTTCTAATATTTGGGAATTGAAACCCAAACTAAAACTTCTTAACCACTTAAAGCTAAAACTCTTTCACACTCATAAACCCCAACTCTACTAAAACTCATTCATTCGTAAAACTATCTACAACCATACTCATTTGCAACAATTAAAAATCAAAATCCTAAACCCTTTAATTGTTCAATTCCAAAGCATTCATACCAAAATCAGTCACTCCAAATGCATTGATAGCCATAATATTCAAAACCCTTCACATCTAGACCCATTTCCAAGCAAACTAGCGACACTTACATCCATTTGTAGGAAGAAAAAAAGAGAAGCATAAAATAAGAGACAAAGGTTTGAACACTGGGAGAAATTTGGGTTGCTGTCTGATTGGAATCTGGTCAGATTATTTGCCCGAAAATGGAAAAAAGAGTCGTTGCATTTCCCAAAAATTAGATTCCACATAATTGAAACTATAAAGTTCTCACAATATGGTAATATTGTTCTGTCCAAGATGATATTCTCCACAAGTGAACCGGGTTGGAATCCACCCTAACCTGATGAGATAATTGGAATCAATAGGGGAAAAGAAAAAACCACTATGTGAGGATTTGTACGAATGTTATTGATGCTCTACAACTAGAAGTGCAAAAGAACATTGTCTTTTGAAACTTATTATTTGAAGATGTGAATGATTCTCAAACTAGCATATATAAATAATATAATTATATAAATTTGTTCAAATCTGCTATGAAACCTTATATAAAAATATATTTAAATATGCCATCTAGTTGAGAGCTGGTAGTAGGTGACCAACCTAGCTATCATCAGTGGTGATTCATCATCAACTCTATTTGCATTGTACAGTTATGGTTCCATCATGGCGGTCTTATGAAGATGTGAAGATGTGTTCCTTCAGTAATGAGCCAACTATTTTAAGACCAACTTATAAATATATATATATATATGTACATCCTAGAAAGCTACTAAAAACCCATTTTCTTTAATTCTTTAACGATAAAAACTACGTTTGTGCTCATATAAATAGATATGCATTTATTCAAGAACTCCATTTTTGTGCTCAGAAATATAAGCAGCTAATTGACCCGTCAAAGGCACACTTTCACTGACTTTTGTGCTCATAAATAGATATGGACCTCCAACAGGTGGACTGTTTTCGCAGCTAATTGACCAGCTGCTGGCATGTTGCTGCTCTCTCTTTGTTATTTTTACTCCTTTGATAGTAATTGATGATCCTAATTAAATTCAAATTTTTATTTATTTAATTTTTATTGACAAGGTATCATGTATCGGTCGATACTGATATGTATCGGTCTTTTTGCAACAAGGTGGGTGGGGGAGGTGGAATGGACAACTTTTAGATCAAGTTGGGTCAGATTTTGGGGATGAATCAAAGTCAGATTGGGCAAAATCTGATTGAGTCCTAGTTGAGTTTGGTCCAGTCCTCAAAATTAGTGAAAGGCCAAAAATGTTTTCTACTTGTTCGCATGCTCATAATATCATGGACCTTCAAACCATGACCGTTTAAGCTGAAGAAGGTCGGCCTGAGCACTCTCCTATTTCTTTTGGGATCTTAGTATCCAACATTCTACTTTAAATTAAAATTAATCATACATGACATGTTATATGGAGCACAAAACCTTCATATCAATGTAGAACATATAACGTAGGAGTTCATATATATGGAGCCCAAAGAAATAGGAGAGTAATATTATATTAGTTGATTCCAATATATATGAAACCTAAGAAAGACTATGTGATCTATGGCTTTATGACAACATTGAAAAATAAACATATGCATGAGCAACAAATTATATCAGTGACATAAATAAAATCAAGGGAACTTGAATATATGGCTTTTTTCATTTAGCATGACCACAACAAATAAAAAAAAGAGAATCATGATTTTTCATTTAGCATGAGCACAACAAACAAAGAAAAAAGAATCATAGAAGAGATGCAAAAGCACCTATGAAGGCGAATTACCTGGTCACCTGCAAATTTGAGCAAGCACCTATTAAATCTCCTTCCGAGAATTACCTGGTCACCTGCAAATGGTAAACATGTTGTACCCATAGGGATTAGTCCTTCCCTCAAAAGGGTTGAGACATCCTATATATGTCGTAAAAAAAAGGTGGGTCCGCAGACCCTTAATAGAAAAAAAGAAAAAGAAAGAGGGCACCAACTGCCCAACAACGGGTTAAAAAGAAATCATACCACAATGTCCTAAGGAGACCAGCCTCTAAAAGTCTTCAACATATCAGCCCAAGAAAAAACACCTGATAATGTCTTGAGGAGACCAGCCCCTACAATTATGGGAGATGGCTTTCGCCTATATATTGAAATCTATCACATTGTGGCACTAAATGATTTTCTATTTTGACCAAATAATGCTCACTTGATAGAAAAGCAGCCCGTAACACACTTGATAAATACAAATTCATATAAAGGTGATGGACAATGTTTTAAAAAGAATATTGATTTACAAAAATTAAACACTTGCATCCTCTTGAGATTCGAAAGCTGATTCATCTTCATCGTCAATGAAATCGGTTGAAGGAGCTTGTTGAGCAACACGCATCTGGGGAGGAGCATCAACGGTTGTTCCAACCACATCTTCTCTTACCCAATTGTTATCATTATCATCCTCGAAGGTTTGTTGGTTGGCATAAGTACCACTATCCAATAAAGCATTATCATCCCATCTCATATCAAACAGGTCCCTAGGCTTAGTCTTCACAACAACATGCCAATTCGGATCAATTTGATCTTGAACATAAAAAACTTGAGTAGCTTGAGAGGCCAAAACATATGGTTCATCTGACACTTGTTGAGTGGGGAACAATAATTTGATAAAATTCACAAGCGTGAATCCTAACTCATCAGTCTTAATTCCTCTACCTTGTGTTGTCAAATCAACCCAATCACACTTGAACAATACAAATTTGAGACGCTCAGGATATGTTAACTTGATTATGTCTATTAGACGACCATCATATGTTATCTCTCCTATAATGGGCTTTTTGTCCTTTGTACTTGCATAGCTTGTAAAAGTTGTCGAGACGGCAACACCGCTATTCTGAGTTTTAGCCCTCTTCTCTTTATCAATTGTTCGAAATTTATAGCCATTAATAGTGTAAGTGGTGAGCCTTCTTGCTTGTGAATGTGGACCTTCAGTTAACAAAGTAATTTCTTCTGACAATGAACTTTTCAAATTTTTTCGTACCCTTCGTACCAATTTTAAGTGCAAAAAAAGGTTTAAATACTTTCTAGATTTCTTATAAAAACAACTATGTTGATAGATACAACAACACTAACTTACATGATTCTTAAACCAATCGACGAATTGTTCGCTCTGCAGTTTTTGTCTTTCATGGGGACTTGTGCTTGGATACATCATACGCAATGCATTATCATGAAGCGTATGTGAAATGAATGTTGTGTGAATATTAAGCATTGAATACGTATGGAAAATAATTTTACGAAAGTGGAGATCTTACTTTAAATAACTTGTGACCTTATCATGGTTAAACACCAAATAGCGGTGTGCTTGTATCCATTCAACATTGTTGAGCATGAATAATGTGGCACTGTTATTCACAATAACTTCAGGATTCCTCAAGGGTCGGTTTAACCTCGTTTCAACATTGTTGAAGTACCGGGAACAAAATGTTAGACATTCTTCTGCGAGGTACCCTTCGGCAATGGACCCCTCAGGTTGAGCTCGATTACGCACATATGACTTCAATGTCAACAAGATCTAGATCATAATAAAATTAACCTATGTGAGTGAATTTATAGATAAGTGTAGAATAAATAACTATTGTATATATACTGCAAGACATACCTTTCAATAGGATACATCCAACGATAATGGACAGGTCCACCTAATAGTGCCTCTGAAGCTAAATGTATGGGCAAATGGACCATAATGTCAAAAAATGAAGGTGGAAAAATTTGTTCTAATTGACAAAGGACCATAGTGATGCGCTCTTCGAGACATTGCAAATCCTTAGGTCGACAAACTTTTGAGCATAATTCACGGAAGAATGTGCTCAACTCTAAAATTGTAGAAGTTACATTCTTTGGTAACGTCTTTCGAATGACCAAGGGCAAAAATTGTTGCATTATGACATGTGAATCATGACTTTTTAGTCCAGATAGCATGTGCTCCTTAATATTGACGCACCTTGTAATATTAGATGAGTAACCATCTGGAATTTTCAAACTCTTCAACATTTTACAAAACCTCTCTTTTTCATTTTTATCCATAGAGTAGCATGCAGCTGGTAGATAAGCTCGATTCTTACATGTCTCTATTCGTGGGTGAAGACCATGTCTTAAATTCATTTCTCTCAAGTCAAGACGTGACTTTATAGTATCCTTTGTTTTTCCGTCCACATCTAATAGAGTCCCAAGTAAATTATCACATATGTTTTTTTCAATGTGCATTACATCCAAATTGTGTCTAAGTAGATTGTGCTCCCAATATTGCAACTCAAAAAATATACTCTTCTTCTTTCAGTTATATGACATATCTTCAGACTCTGTGGTTCTTAATCTTTTCCTCATGGAATGCTTCCCAAAAATGTGTTTGACATTTTCTAATTCAATCAAAATCTTTGAGCCAGACATTGGAATTGGAGCTAGTCTATCTTCTACAGTACCATCAAAAGATTTTTTTTGTTTACGGAATCTATGATCTGAAGGTAAGAATCTGCGATGGCCCATATAACATTGCGTCCTACCATTACGTAGGCATAGGCTACATGTATCCTTATTGCATAAAGGATATGCCAACTTTCCTTTCGTGCTCCAACTTGACAACATGGCATACCCTGAGAAATCGCTAATGGTCCATAACAAGGTTGTGTGCAGTTGAAATATCTCTCTCCGAGAAGCATCATATGTCTCAACCCCAAATTCTCATAATTCTTTCAACTCTTCTATCAACGGCTTCAAGTATACATCGATGTCATTGTCAGGGCCAGATGGATCAAGTATAAGCATCGATAAGATCATATTTGGTTGTTTCATGCACAACCATGGTGGCAAGTTATATGGAATAAGTATCACAGGCCACGTGCTATGTGAAATACTCATTGTCCTGAAAGGATTGAATCCGTCACTCGCTAATCCAAGTCTAACACTTCTTGAGTCTGCTGCAAATGTTGGATTGATGAGATCAAAATGTTTCCAAGCTGGAGAATCTGCAGGATGTCGTAACATCCCATCTTTGGTGCGACCTTCATCATGCCATCTCATGTTTGTAATCTTGGTTTTAAAGGAAAATAACGTAGAATCTTCATTGGACTCTTCTTCTTGCCTTCTAAATGATTTTCTGGAGACTTCCAACGTGAAGTTTCACAAACATCGCATAATTGTTTGTCGACGAACTCTTTCCAATATAACATACAATCATTAGGGCAAACATCAATTTTAGTGTAATTGAGTCCCAAGTCTGAGATAATCTTCTTGCCTTGTGAAAAATTTTCAGGTAACGTTGATCCCTCAGGGAGTACCTCTCTTAACAGGTCCAGTAACATGGTAAATGACTTGTTGCTCCAACCTCCAATGCATTTAAAATGCCATAACCTAACAAGGAAAGATAATATTGTGTGTGATTTACATCCTGGATAGAGAGCTTGCTCAATTGCATGGACTAATCTATAGAATGTAGCAGCATTGTGATTTGGTAGATCATCAGTTTCATTTGCCACACCATCCAAAGCTACTTCTCGGACACGGACTCCAAATGCATCATGCAACATTTGACTTATGTCATCACCTGTATGATGCTCATCGACTCCTCTATCGGGAGTATTATCTCTTATAGAATTTGCCTGAGCTATTCCCTCCCCATGATAAAACCATCTGGTGTAGTTCTGGACAATCCCCTCGCATATCAAATGATCTTCAACTATGTTCTTATCATGATACTCTATATTGTTGCAGTTAATGCACGGACACTTTAACCTCCCATCAACAGATGTTCCACGAGCTATGGCTAGATTGATAAACTCTTTCACGCCTTCATTATATTCGAGAGAGAGCCTATTTCATTCATATAAACAGTGATTTGCTTATCAAATCCACACAATAGTAACACTATTGACACTATAATTTAATTTTGAAAGAATGGTTTACCAAGACTTTTGCATCCAACTCTTATCCATCGTGTGAAAGATTAACTTTGCAATCTCATACCTCCTAGCTCAATATTCTGAAAAACCTTAAAATCATGTACAACGAATGATAAATGAATAGAAAGTGATTGCAAATCTTGCAAAATATAACTTAAAAAATGACTTCACTCGAGCACATCAAGTGGCACCCAATTAGTGCACGTGCCACCTACTAATGCTTTCCCTTGGTGAAACCTAGGTATGAAAAATGCAAAAGCATAACCCGATAACACTTATAGATAAGATAAAATGCAATATAATATATTAAGAATAATCAATAGCATATTTAAGGACATGAAAACCTACCTTAAATCGATATGTATGTATATTATAATAGTAAAGCTTTTTATTCTATTGATAGCAGATTTTATGCTTTTGTCTCACCGGATACAACTCCTCTACTCACATTTTAATAGTGAAGTACTTTTTTTCCCCTTCGATGATGTTATATGAGTATCTCACCTATAAATCAGATGAAGGGGGCATGTGGCCGATATTTAGTGGGTAGATACATCAAAAGTACCTCTTCATTGACGAAACCTACCGTCTTATAATTTTCACAAACATTCACATTTCTCATTTGGTCGGTCGGTGATTGGAGCCATCATCCCTCGTCCATGCCATATAGATCACCATCTTTCTCAAGCCAAACTATCCTTTATTTTTTTTAATCACAAACATTAATCCAAAATTTTGATCATACATCCAACTTTTTTACAACACCACTTGGCCATCTTCAATTCTTTTATGCCATATAGATCATCTCTACTCACATTATAATAGAGAACAGATTTAAGGACATGAAAAAAAAAACTTGAATTTCATCCAAATTTGTTATTATATTGATTGACCATCAATTAATGACAAAGCATATTGCCAATAAAATTTTGCACTAAACAAATATGATGTCAATATTTTTTTAAAAAGAAATAGAGAAGCCAGCACACAAGGGCAACATTATCTTACGGTAAATAATTGTTATAACCAGTGGAGATGGGGTGATGCATACTGATACATGTGAACTAATGGTATACATTGTAGACTTCCTCTCAACCATGTGAACCATCAGTTTTTAGTCTACATTTAATTTAGTAAGTACTCTAATCCTACTAAGGTGTTAGCTGCTCGTAATCTCCCTAAATTAAATATAGTTCTTATCAGTCCAAAACTAAATAAATAAACCTAGTAATCCTAAATAGGAGTTCATAGAACACCTCAAACCATATATAAGGAAAGTACTAAAATGCAATTTGAATTTGACTAGCTTTAACCAATGCTTCAACTTTGATTATTTTTCCAATCGATTTCATCTTTGACAAACTTTTAGAAGAACTATATAATCAAGTACATTTATATACTAGCTTAATTTAGGAAGCAAATCAGCAAAATTTTCTGGTAGATAATTAATGCGTTTGAAAATGGTATCTATAATTGTTCTTACTTGTCACTGCCAAAAATGAGCGTAGCACTTAATTTATGGTGGTTGAGAGAAAAGTCCAAAGGACCTTATAATATCAAGCCTTGGAGACGAAGTGAGATCATCTAACACATGCAAATAAGAAAAACTACATATATAAAAAGAACACTCAATATGCCTAACTAAAAACTCCTAAAAATTTTCTACACCTAACTAAAGGCTGCTTGGTTTAAGTTGATAGTTGTAGGGGTGATTTGGGAATAGGCCTCCATATCTGTAATGCTTGTTATTTAAGGTGTTGGCGTTGTTAACAAAATATAACAGAATCTGCTTCATTTTTTGTTATTTCCGGTTGATATCATTAGCTTTGTGTAAACTTCCTGATGCTTATATAATATTTTAACTAACCCTTGATTTGGGCCATCATTTCACAAGGGAGAAGCCAACAGAAAATCAAATAAGTTTATTAATTAACATTACTACCTTGGTATGAGTATATCTGTTCTAAATAAGAATGGGTCGAAAGATAATCTCCATCATTTGATACCAAGCAGTCAAAGCCCATAAAAAATTCATACTATGTTGCATTTACGTGGTAGTCTTTAATTTACATGGCATTTGACTGCTTTGACTCAAATGATGGAGGTCATTTTTCGCCCTAATCTTTTGCATTGAAGATCAGATCACGGTGTACCTATCAAATGACACACATGATGACTTCGCATGGCATACATCCCAAAAAGTGACCATAGTATACCAAGCAAGGATTTAAATGCCGGAAAACCGATACATATCGTCCGAGCCCAAAACCGATATGTATCGGACGATACGTATCGGTATCGGACGGTACCAAACGATACATTGAATGTATCGTCCGATACCGATACGTATCAGTATCGGACGAAATTTTGATCCATGGTACCAAGTCACGTGGCATGTGGGCTGCTTAATACTAATTCTTTTCTTAGCTATTACTAACCTATTACTAATTCAATAATTAATTATATTCACTCAATCTTTAAAGTTTCACTACAGACACCCTTATCTGCAAATGTTGCTGTTAGGAAATTATGTGTTCATTATTCTCTTTGTTCATGAAACATGCACTCATTTATTCCCTGTTATGCTCGCTTCCTTCTTGAAGTGTTTTCTTTTATCGTTTTTCTTATTTGTTCCCATAATATAAAGCAACATATTTATTCTCAGATAGCATGTATCCTCATATGCATTAACATTAGTTACTGTAAAAATTTGCTTTTGAAATTTCTTGGTTAAGTGAGAGTTTACTAGGAAATATATGTGAGGGTTGCATTTACAGGGCAGTACATGTCCCCATATGATCCTGTTGAGGGGCCATCGATTACTGGTTGGAGAGTGCAATGTTGGGAACCTTCTCTTCAACCTGTCGTCCTCCATTTTATATGAAATCTTGCTTCCAGTTTTGGAGGGTAGCCACCGATGCAAACAATTTGGTTGACCAGAGTCAATAAAAGCATTCCTCCACTGAGTGATTTTAAAAGTTCTCAAGCAGCTAATGTCTTACCAGCCATATCTGATGAACATAATTCATCCGACTCTAGTATCGACAAGGCAAACAGACTTAATTTTGATCCCTATGATCCGCCAAGCAATAGCTGAATGCTAGCTCAAATTGTGTATTCTGCACATGGTGGTTTTTTTAGAACACTTATTATAATCATTTTTTAGTACACTTTTGTATTGTAAAACGTGTATTTCATATTCTAAACACAAAAAAAAATGTGTCCATTAAACCCACTTTTCCCGACTTTTTTTGGCTTTGGTTTTTTTTCTGATTTTTCTTGCTTCTTTTTCCCTAATTTTTTCAATATTCTTCTGTTTTATGTGATTTTTTCGCTCATTGTATCCAATCATAACCTGTATTTTGTAACACTAATCCATTTATCTCTTAAATCTACAATTACAACCCCTTAGCTGTAGCAGCCGAATGAAGAGCACAACCCTTGGTGAGATTTGATAAAATGGTGAAAACAAAACCTAGTGAAAAAAATTACAAACCCTACCGAAAAAGCAGGAGATCAAACGAATCATTTACAATGAATGAATAAATAAAATTAGATTAAGTACTCAGAGATATTGGAATGAAACCCTAAGCCAAACATCCATGAAACATAAAGAAGCAGATAAGATAAAACAGTATTTCACCTAAAACGATTTCTCCAGTAGTCTTGTTCGTTCAAAGTTGAGATTCACAATCACTAAGGACGAGCAAGCAAGAGGAGCGATCGAATCTGTCAAGCCATTGATCGAACGAGAAGAGCGATCAAATCTTTCAAGCCATTGATCGAACAAGAAGAGGGAGCTTAGAGAGAATGAGAGACTAGGAAAAGAGATTAGAGAGCAAGAGAGGGAGCGGGTGCAAAAAAATTTGGGTCGTGCCTGTTAAGATATGGGAGGGAGTGAAAAATTTTAGCGCTCAAAATACTGGGGGGGCGGGAATTAAATACATGCAACAACGGTTTTCTCAATACACCACCACTGTCTTATTGGTTTATAGTGGCGGCCATTTAATAAGCGCCACTAAGCACGCGTCCCTAATGCCCACCATTTTTGTAGTGAAAGAAACTTTTTTTTTTGGAGCGTGGGCACCTGCTACATATATAAGCCCATTTGTTTATTTTTATTTTTTTCATTTCTTCACTTTTTCTCTTCACTCTCTTCTTTGATCTCTTCTTCTTCTTCTTTTCTATCAATATTATGACCCGAGTTTTAAAAATCCAAATCGCATGGATGTAGATAGGGTAGGCCACCAAAATCAGTGTGCAAGCTCCACACCCCAAACAATCTCTTTCCTTGTTTTAAGAAAGCAATTAGATCCCTATTGGGATTCTTGCTTTTTTTAATTTTTTATTTGAGGCAACTTACCCAGCCGTCTCCTCTTTCTCTTTATCTCTCTGCAATTCTATTCACGAGGCCAAATCCCCACAACACCCCAAGTTCTCCCTCTCCTTCCTCTCTCACCAACCCAAGCTCCAATGTCCACAGCAGCCCAAGGCTATTAGCCTCTCTCTCTCTCTCTCATAATGAATCCAATAGCCCAAGTCCCCAAATAATTTTCACTCTCTCTCACTTGAAGTCCCCCACCCACGTAGCCAGCCATCTCTGTCTCCACCCCCACCCACGCAGCCAATCATCTACAGACCCAAGCAGCAGCCATCTCTGTCTCTTTCTCCTCTCTCTCTCTCTCTCTCTCTCTCTCTCTATATATATATATACTCATACACGCAAGAGAACCCTGGCCACCCTCTCTCTCTCTATATATATATTAATATATATCCCCTCAACGTGAATAGTCCCCCTCTCCTCTCTCTTTTAGGCCCTTCTATTCAACTCTCTCCCTCTCTCTTATGATTCTCTCTCTCCATAAGCCCAAACGTCTCTCCATAAGCTCTCCTCTATCTTAAAAACTAAAGAAGCAGCCCCTCCCTCTCCCTTCCTCACCATGTTAACCAAGCAGGCCCCAAATAAATGCTTCTCCAATTCCTTTGGTTCCGCTATTTGTCTTCCATAGCAGTTTTTCGTCAAGCGATTTCTGATTTTTCCAACTTAAATCGATTTTTCAGCTTCATCAAGATAAAGAACCATGCTTTAACCTTATGCTTCATGTATTTAGGTTTGGTCCCTTGCACAATTGATCTCGATCATGAAACGATGATACATCTTAGGGCGCCCAACCATTGGCGGTTTCATAAACCAATTTTGGTTTTGGTCCACGTTTTCGGAGCAAATTCCAAGTGGCAATGGGAACAGAAGGCGAAACAGCTATCCGAAAAATTTAATTTATTCGTATCAGATTTGATTTTCTTTGGAAAATCGTTTACGAAATCCGCTGATAGATCGGACATGCTTCAAGCAAGGTGCTCCACCGTAGGCGATCATCAAATGACGGCGGATGCTAAAGCTGGATTTGTGCCCATCTAACCGATCAAAGGCTCATATAAGGTGGGTGTCTTTCTATCCATCCAAATCTACGCTTTTACACTATGTGATAAATATATGATGAATTTAGGAAAACTAAAATTTCTTAGGTTTTGTATGGATTCACAAAACGGTTATGGTCAAAGGGTTGACCCTATAGTTGAACCCATAGGCTGAGAACTATAGTGCACTATTCCCTTCCTCATGGCACCCAAGTGTGCCGACAAAATAGATCCCACATCAAGAATGGACTGCTGCCCTATTTTATTTTGTTGTGCACTCGATGTGGAGGTCTAAGTTTGATCGTTTTAATTTCGATGATCCGATTAATTTTTGACCTCGGTCAAACCTTAGACTCCCCATAAATTTTGATGTTTTTTACATCTAATGGCTCACATTGATATGATCGTATTTATTCTCATGAACTTTAGTATTCAAAAAACCTGTGGATATATTGATTTTACACTTAGAATATTTTCTGCACTTGTTTTGAAAATCTGCACTTACATTGGCCAAAGGGTCCAATTTGACCCATTAAATTAAGCGAACCACAGACATATAATTCGAGACCCGTAGATCTAAATAAAGATTATTTGGCCATCTGTTAAATCGATGATCAGATTTTGATTATACTAAACAAACCTCAATCTTTGCACCACAACATAACCACAAAAAAAAATTCCTACACTTTATGCTTATGACGCCTTAGTCTAGGGTTTGATTTGACTTTTTTTTAGATCTCATGTATTGGGTCGAATTAGGCCAGTGGTCAAAACCCACTTTTTCTATGATACTATATGGTTACCAAACTTGATGTCCCATATCCGATTTATTCAAATCCTTAAAATGCACCTTAAATATCATTAAGCCTAGATGGAAATTGAATCATTCAATACTCTCAAACATCGAAAAGGTACATGGGCCTTATGGGCCCGTCTAGTCTATGGACCCTTAATAGGCTCGCATACCCAAAACAGTCAAACGCGCGTTTTGTAAAATTGCGAACTCAAACCTTTTGAATAGACCCAACTCACCTTCTAAGCTTAGGACAATTATTTAGGTACATCTTCTACCCATGCTATGAAGGTGTATGTACCTTGAAAATTTGTATAACAAGGATCCGACGGTTGAAACTTATTTGAGTCATATGGGAGTTAATACTTAGCCAAATTTCACAAACGACCAATTCGTTTTCATTAGATCGATAAAATCTATCTGATGAGACTAGTCTAGCATCACCTTGTGATACGCATTCTGGTACTCACGTACCTTTATTTTTAGGTCGCCTTCTTCTCTCTCTTAATGATGAGTAAAGCGTTCCGATTTACAAGTAATATTAGTTTCCCTTATGGTTAAATACTTTCTTATTATATGTTTTATTTGCTTTATGTGATATTCATCAGTTAGAAATACATTAGGGTATATGTATGTTAAGAAAAATGAATAAGATATGACACATGACTTTTAAGCCTTCGTCACGGTGGAGTTTTTTTCACGATCACGTGAAACTTGGAATGTAGGCATCCATGTACGAATGCAATACCTCTATAGGAGTATGGGCTGTCACACGAAGTACATTCAAGTTACTATGAAACTCATCCCTTGAGAAGCGTGGTTTGTGAAGCCTATCGCACAGTGACCCATTCCAATTAAGTTTAAGAAAATATGAAATATGAATATGTTAAGCTATGAGATATCAAGAAAGTAAGGACTTAAGCCTACACAAATATGAGATCGGGGCGGGAACTTAAGCCCATAACCGAATAATGTTATGATATGTTAAGATACGTTGTGAAGCCTAGCTAAATATGAAATTAAGTTCCTACACGTGTCATACCTTACGTGCCACCGCAAGATCCAACCTCTGCAGTCAAAACAGGTCTTAAGGACAATATGATAGCTTTGTCTCGAACTAAGGAGACATTATGGTTACTATGCGTGTAACCTCATTGGGCTGAATAATAGTTTATATTATGATATGGAGGTTAGGTAGTTATCTACACGTAGACCTCGCGTGATAGGCTCGAGCAGCGATCCTAATATAGATCGTTTAAATAAGATAAGTAAGATACGAAGTACGTTGTATAGGCGTATAGAGTAATAATAAGATTTTCGATATGCCGCGTAAGTTAAGTTGATAAGACAAATAAGAAAAACATAAACATTAGAAACATCATATATACTGAAATCTGTTATGTTACTTCAGTTTGATAGTTTTATAGTTATGCAATGATTATGAGAACTTTTATTATAATGTTTATATAAATTTTAAAAGATTCACCTTCACTCACAAGGTTGCACCCACGATCACCTGGGTAGATTGTGGTGGATCGATTGTGCAACCCACTGAGTTTATGTGACTGAGTAAACTCACCCCACCAAAAACTAATAGCTGCAGGTGAAAATATAAACTATACTGCCCGATAAACTTGATGCATTAGAAGATGATACAGATTATAAGGGTGACGACTTAGATGATCAGCTAGACGATATCAGGTATATATTAATTGTTTAGAAAGATCTTTCAGTAGTTGACCGAACCTCTATTTTTGGTCAGTTTGTTTACTGGACTCAAAATTCAATGTATGCTTATTGAAGAGAATTTTTAATATGAGAAGAAAGTTTGATTCACGATTTTTGGGAGCCCAATTTTATGCAAGATCTAGTAAGATATATATGTCTACTTATCGCTTTAACTAGCGTGCGGTGTCATAACATGAAATTCTAGGCCCTTGAGAACGACTAGGATTATGGGTCGTGATAGTCAACTGCGATAGCAGCAACGTATCGCCGGCAAGATCGAATTACCCTCTTCTTCTTTTTCTTCTACTTCGTCAATTCCAACCTTCGCAACAACGAAGTCGACATCATCGGGAACCCTATTTTTCTTCATTTTTTTTCTTAACTCTGGCATAACGCGACACTGGCATGATCAAAGGATCCTCTTATTCTTCTTTTCTTTCTCCTTCCTCATTTACAACGAAAACCTAAAAAACAGCAAAAAAACCCTAAAACCTTAAAAAAAAAAATGTCATGAACTCGTGACAGTTTGCACCCACCGTCAATTGTAATAATCTGGTAACCCATTGTTAGATGTAAAAGGCTAGCGGTGGGTTCTCACTGTCAGCCTTTTAGAACTGACAATGGGTATCCATCGTCATAAGTTCAGCAATAGTTTTCCTAGGGTTTATAATTTTTTAAGGTTTCTTAAGTTTAGGTTCTTTGTTTTATAAGTTTTTATGTAGATTATTTTTTATTGTAATTGATAGTTCGGTGACGTTTGTAAGTTGTCGGAGAAGAAGAGTCGTCGAAGAAAAAGAAGAAGAAGAAGAAGAAGAAGAAGAAGAAGAGTCGTCAGAAAATAAGGTTGTCATCGGAGAAAGAAGAAAAAGAAAAAGAAGAAGAAGATAGTAATTCGGTGATGTCGATGAGCAATGGCCAGGGAATTAAGAAGGTGGTTGGAAAAGAAGGGTTGCCGAAAAAGATGAAGAAGGTGAGTGCTTCAGTAGGCGGGTGCCCCCGAAAGAGAAATTAGGTGGGTGCGCATTTTTCTGATCCCCCAATAAATTGCATTTCATTAAGTGAGCACCCATCAGATGGTTAAGGCTTGAGGGGGCCTTTAAATACAAATATGTGGGGCTCCATTCTTCCCCCCCCCCAATCCACGTAGCCCACCACTTCATTTCTCCATTTCAAAATTATGAACGGTAAACGAAATCTTGAACATTAGGGTTTAGAAAGTGAAGATGAGCACCTCATGTCCATTTGACGTACGATCTCTTATGATGAGCACCGCATTTTCATTTGTCCAATGATCTGTCCTCCTTAAAAACAACTCAAATAAAAAACACAGTTATCCGAAGATCTTTCAATTACATCTTGAATGACATCTTAATGATAGGTTTTGAGGACTCTTCCTTTTGAGAGATTTTAGAATATTTAATTTTTTATTAATATGATATTAGGGATTATTTTCCGGATCAATGGGGGTGGGAAAGGCTCGAAAATGCAGACCTTTACTATTTTTTGAGAAGCAATTTAGCAAAACTAGAGGTTTTGGAAGAAGTCAATCTCAATCTATGACTTGATGTTTTTCACTCTAGGTCTTATTTCTATGCTCCTGAGCATGTTGCATTCAATTTTGAATAATATTATTTATCCTGTGATGAAGAAAGCTCTATATTCTAAATTGGTAGTCTTAATTAGAATAATTTCGCATTCTTTTTATAATATAGAACAAAATTGTAGTAGTAATTTAACTACTAAAAATGAAATAAAAATTAGCTAGTAATGGCATACTTTTTTGGTTTATTTTAAGTTAATTGTTTTACTTGTAGGATTGAATAGAACTTAGCCAGGCTTGGACTTAAATTTTTGTTAGTTTTAATAAGGCCCGGCCTGATCTCTGCCCATTTTTAGTAGAATTTGAGGCCCCAGCCCGGTCCATTGCCACCGCTACTTATGAGTGGTGGGTAAAGGCATTTTTTTGTTTGGAGCCATTACTTGCACTCGCTTTTGTAAGTGATTGCACCGAGGTTAATAAAAGACTTTATATTTTAGGGCCATATGACATGTGAAAACACAATTTGGGCCGTCTGATTTAGAGTTAATGATTTATAGGTTCTTAGTGGATAAGATTGACGTGAAATATAATCCTTATCATGTGATTAAATATAGTCAAAGGCTATTATTTGATTCAACGGTTGACATTAATATATCATATGATAAATATCGTGTTTTGCTCCAATCTTATCCACTAAGGATCTATAGATCATGAACTATAAATCAGACGACCTAGATTGCGTTTTCACATGTTACATGTCTCTAAAATACAAAGTCTTTCTTTAACCTCCGTGTAATCACTTGAAAAGTGTGTGCAATTAATGGCTCCTTTTTTGTTTTTAATTTTGATTTTATTCATATTTTATGGTCATTTTTTATTTTCTTTTATTTTATTAGCACAATTCCTAGACTGTGAGAAGTCTAAATGGTGATGGGAAAAGCTACTTCATAATTTTGGTTAGGACCTGCTTTAGCATTTATCTTATTAGTTATAACATGTGACAGTGAAAAAATACTCTTGGATATTTGGGATTCATGTTTTCAAGTCTTGCAAATAAATTTCTAAAAGGAATATGATGGAATACGAGTAATTCTCAACCAAACATGCCTCTTCCACGATATTGTACTAGGCTCTAAAAATAGATGACACAAAATCATAATTAAGAGCATGTGAGATAGCAGGTCCTAAGGAATTATCAAAACTATTATCTGTGTTATAAAATAAATACGGCCAACTTTTTGGTTAAAACTTGCCGCTGGTATAGGCTCTGATAGGACACTTAATAATTGGATGAATAAGATTTGCAAATTTTGAGGAAAATAAAATTTACAATATTTTCTAACGAAATAATGGAATAAAAAAATGGGACACCTTTTACAACATTTGCAATTCTCTGTTTGCAATAAAAAAAATTTCCTACATTTTCACAAGAACGCAAATAGAATTCCCTTTTAACATTGCAACTGCCAAACAAGGCCTCTCCCCTCTGAGAGGTAAAAAGGTGAGGGTTACACAAAAATATCCTATCAGAGATGATATTAATAAGGTATTAAAATGGTATCGGTCTTAGGTATTAGTTTGTCCGAGGCTGATACGAATTGACTGATACCGATATGTTTCGGTCAAATTTTTTTCATTTTTATTTTTTTTTAAAAAGAAAATAAAAAGTCTCAATCGAAACTGAGACGGATCGTATCGGCCGATACATATTGGCGATACTGATACAATATACTAATACGTATCGGTTTGGCCGAAAACCGATACGTATCGCTGATATGTGTCAGTATCGGCTGATTTTTTATACCTTAGATATTAGGTACTCAACGCAAGCTCCATTGACAACTCTGGAGTCATTTTTTGAGGTTTCACTTATTATTTGCTCAAAAAAATCTACACATTTTCACTGATTATTTGCTCAACTCTCCCCCCCCCCTGCCCCCGCGCCCACACCATGCCCTAGACCGAGTCAACTTGACTCGGTAGAATTTAAGTTAACTTAGGGAGAAACTCAATTTTCGAATTTATTGAGTAACTTGGGCGAGTTCCAAGCAACTCGACCAAATTGACTCGAATTACTTATTTAAATTGAAAAAATTATAATTTTTTTATTATTTTACACACGTAAAATAAAACTTTTATCTTAACTATAAGGCTCAGACATGCATGATCACGCACTGGCACTGATATCCATCGATGTCTGATCCATAATAACAAATTTTGCTGAAATTCTCCAAAACGGGAGTATCAAGGATCAAAATTTCAGCCTAAATGATTGAAATTTCAGTCCAAATTGTCGATTTCGGTCCTCACCAAAACCGATAATTTGGACCGAAATTTCAGTCATATTTTGTATGGAACTCAAAATTTCAGTCGAAATTTTGGCCAAATTATCAGTATTCGGCCAAAATTGGTCCAAATTTTTGGTTTCGATCCCCTCGGAAATTGAAATGACACCTAAAATTTTTATCCTTGGGGGTTATAAGGGAAATTTCTGCTGCTTTGCTAAAATTTTCAAAACTTTTATTATTTTCACAAAAGTTTGAGATTTCAGAATTTTTTCGGTAATACATACTTTGGCCCCTTCCCATAAAAGCTTTTGTCTCTGGCCATGCCACCAGCGCACCTGTCGGTTAGCTTGTACCAAGTCATTAATATATACATTTATCGTCTAGGACCAAGTCCATGTAAAGCCCAAATCCAATGGTGGGGCAGACCCAGACTGGACCACAACTTGATGTGGGTTGGGTCAGGTCAAATTGTCAAACCCGCACACGTATCCAATTTCCAATTAGATCTATTCGGGTTAAAGACTTATATGGGGAAATGTAGAGCAGATACAGCTTGCTCGAAGGTGTACGTGGTGAGCACTGGATCCATCTCTACCGTACATGACGTGGGAGACGTATCTTAAAGGCGTACCAGCAATGTGACAGAGGTAACAGAGATCGTACATGTGCACCCTTATTCAACAAGGGTGACATCTATAGATTCCAGGTTCCCAAAAACACGTTAAAATCAGAAAGCTATGTTTAAGCTTGATTTTTAGGAGTCTCAATGGGCTGGGATTGATCTCCGACCAACCTGAATTGCAATTGACTAAGGATGGGCTAAGGTACGTAAGCTTGAAATATTAAAAAGCTTGCCTGGCCTGGACAGATTATTAAGTCATGGTCGAGTATGGACTAGTTTAGAAAGCCTGAATGAAAATTGACCTTATAAACCTGGCCCAAATCTAGCCCAAATTGATCAAATTAGTTCTTTAATATAAAAATTGTTGGGTCGGCCTGAGGGTCAGCCTAACATGAGCCAGGTATGTGCTACATAATTAAATGGCTCAGCTTGACCCAGCCCAATAAGTAATCAGGTTAGGCATGGATTAGCTCTAAGAGGCGTGATTATAGTTGGCCCATTTAATAACCAGTGCAAATCCGGCCCAACCCGACCAATTGAGACCAATTGAAAGTTATAATCTTCTGATTTTCTTCTAGATATTCAATCTCCTCGCCCCAAAAGAGTCAAGCATCGGGTGTAGCAAGGAATTTATGAGCACAGACAGCTGCGAAAGTCCACTTTTGACACCATACCGATTTGTCGCGCAACAAATATCGGTGTATCCATTAATGAAAATTTAGCCGAGGGGTAAAAAACGGATTAGTGTTACATTTTTAGACAATTTTATAGGCAGCTTATGTGTGACTCATTGCACCAATAGTGGGGCCCAAACACCCTAGCCAGTCACATCGTCCTGCAAAATAAAAAAATGTACATCATTTATAATTTTCCAGGCAAAAAAAATTTGTGTACCGTTATTCACATATCATGCGCTGCTGGTGTGGTCAGGGGCGGACAAACTAAGGGGCGAATGAGGGCGTTCGCTCACAATGGATATTCTTATTTGCAACATAATTAAGAACAAAAAATTTAAGGTTATAAATACTAGTACCTATCTTATATGACTTCCCCTCTTCTTTCCTCCTTGAATCTCACGGCCCTATAAAATTTCTCTATCTACACATAATTAGCATGTAGATCCATCATTTTTAAAGGGTGGTACTATTTGCACATGTTAAACTTGTGAAAAACACGTAACCCCCTCCCAATAAAAAAAAGTTGACGGCCTTAAATCAAGTGATAGAGATTGTTTTTTATTCCAATCTTCTATACAATATATCTTGAGATCATGACACATCTATCATACGATCACATGTTGATTCCACATGGCACACATCCTCAAAAGTGTCTATAACTATTTATAAGGAGTAAATCTATAGTTGCAAATAATAAAACACATCATTACCCAACTAGGCACATATTTTTGCTCTCTAAATCTCTCATGGGTATCTCCCCTTGCGCCCATGCATTCTCTAAAAGCTCTCGCGTCTCAGATCCCTTTGAAGTCATTGATTGATTCGGATCAGATGATGCAGATCACTTTTCACCTCCGCTCTTCCACAAAATAGATGTTAAGATCATGTCTCACCTATCAGACGATTCGTTTTCATTCCATGTGTTACAAATTTCTAAATAATCTTTAAAGCATATGACATATTTTTGGCATCATATAACACACATCATACTCAAACGTGAATTAGGGTCATTGGGAGCATTAACACATGGAATAAAAAACGGATCGTCTAATAAGTGAGACATAATCTCATGATTAATTGTGTGGAAGATCGTGGTGAAAAACGATCTCCATCATCTAATTTGAAGCAATCACTGGTTTTCAAGGGATCTGAGACGTGGTCGCTTTCAAAGAATGTGTGGGCCCAAATAGAGGTACACTCCATCTCTCATCTCCCAAAATAGATCTCTTTACACATACATTTAAGTGTTAATACTATTGACATTTTTAATCAAATAATGAAAATTATTTTTTGTCCCAATTTTCGACACAATAGATCTTAAGATCGTGGTCCCATAATTTTGATGAAATTTTGTTAAATTCATTTAAATTAATAATAAAAAATTTAATTTAAAAGAAATAATAGAAATTTCATTAAAAGTTTTGTTCGACTCATGTTTCAACAAATTTCGGAGAATTTTGTTGAAATTTGCCTTCATGACTTGCGCCTCGTCTAGATGAAAATCTTGGTTCCGTCACTCGGTATGGTTTCAACGATAGGGCGAGTTGGGGGCGGGGGGGTTGTTTCAACAATGGGGTGAGAAAGCAGTTTCATCGATTGTAAATAACGGTACCCAAAATAAAATAAAATTAGGGAGTACAATTTGGCGAATTGTTTCTCGACGTCCCTGTTCTAAAAAAACAGAGCGCAAGCCAGAAAGTTGCCATTAACGGCGAAAGAAAAAGCTTAAAGAGAAAAAAAATGATGGGAATCTTTCCTCATTTTTCAGCCTATAGACAATTCTACGCCTCTCTCCTGCTGCTTCTTTTTATGCCCTTCATTTTATGCCCTTCTTTTCTCTTCTCCTTTACTCTCTCTTACTTTTACTGTTGAACCTTTGACAAACACCGGAAATTAGGGTTCTTCTCTGTTCTTCCCCAAATCGTCACTTTTGATTTTCTGCTCCCTCTCGCTTTCTCTTTATCTTTGGTGCTTTTAATGAAGCTCGGTTATTGAGTCTGGGTATGGTTGTTGTCGAGTAAGCCAATGACGATTTCCATGTGTGGGGATGGATCGGTAAGCTTTTTCGTTAGCTTGTTTGAGACAATTTTCCATGTAATTTGAGTTTCTGAATTTGAAGTTTGGTCTCTGGGTTTTTCTTTAAAAGGATAAAAAGGAGAGCCAGGTTCAGAAAATAACTGAAGGTGGGGAAACAGGTGGTCAATGTGCGGGTGGGCGCACTCACGCGGTCGAGTTCTATGTCGAGTTTAAACCGATTGACCACCCGCTTCAGCCCGATGACGATGACCGGCCTGTCAAATGCCCAGTGCCCGACTCGTCTCTTCTAAATGTAAGATCTCTATCTCTCTCTGTCTCTCTCTGTCTCTCTCTCTCTTCATGAAAGGGATTTTGGGTTTCCAGTTCACATACTAGAGACATTTTCTTTTCTTTATTGATTATAATTTTGGAATTCTATTTCGTCTTGATGTTTTTTGAGTAATTTGCTGATTTACGCCACTTGTTTTTGTGTATCATACACCCATGCATGTTGAAGATTACATATTTATAGACATATAATGCATCAATTTCTTTTCGAAATCATCAATCGAAGTTCAATTTCATAAGCAGAGCGGCATTTAAGCTCTTTCAAGGATTGACTATTGTTAAGGTTAATGGAGGCAATATGTGAAAATCGAAATAGGCTTTTTTTTTTTTTTTCCTGTAGGCTTAAGATCCTAATCTTTAAATCATGTGTAACCTTACAAATTCTCTAATAGTGGGTGTCTGGACCTCTTAAAGCACCCTACTAATTCCAGGGTACGTGAATGCCCCAAGGTAGCACGGGTCAGCGCGGGATAAAATCCCATTTCCTGAATCCTGAGGCAGGTACCTGGCATCACGCCAAACCTCTTGAGGTTTACCTGGCCAAATCGAGCGAAGTTATCACTATTTCCTATCTACATGATTAGATTGGAAATTCAAATGTGGTTTATGAATCCATTTTCCAGTCGCCCTCAGAATGTCACCTTGGAACTCTTGAAGCAGTTTTCTTTTTTCGAAATCCTTCACTATGTATGCCCAATCTTGGCGATGGTCTGCTTTTGTATTCGTTGGAAAATGTATAAAAAATGGAATACAAAGTGGAAGACATGGAAAAGGAATCACCCAATGCGGGCTATCTCCAGAAATATTCACATTGGTTCACTATTCTTGAAAAAAAAATCCAATGAAAGGAACAAACCCTCTCTCTCATACCCTAAAAAAAGAATCAAATGACTTTATATACTTAGTAGGTTAACCTTGGAGCTAATCTCAGTCATCAGATCTGGCCATATTACAAACAACAGGGACTTTCCCTTGGGACTATGTTTTTTAAATATAAAATCTATACAAAATTGATACGGATCAAGTTCCACACATTCATCGGTATTCCTGTAGTTAATTTGATGAAAGGTTTAAAAGACTGCCAAAAGCCGCACTGCTATGGCTCAGACAATTTAGGATGCATGAGATTCATGTAATCATTCGTCTTATACAATGTGGATTTTTGTGGAAAAAAAATTAAAATCTTTTGACGAAAACATCTATATATATATATATATATATATATATATATATATATATATATATATATATATATATATATATATATACACTAGTGAAAAGCACGTGCGTTGCGCGTAATTCCATGTCTCCTACATAAGATAACTTGCGAATGGAGACCTAAAAAGTTCAACCGTTACTTAAGAATGAAACCTGTTTAGAATACCTTTGTTGTGGAGGGTTGACATTTCAAACTTAGATGTTTAAAATTAGCAATCAGTGACAAATGAGTACTGAATGAGGTAATTTGGAAAGTCTAAATAACACATACTACAAAGTTTGAAACATTCTCTTCCCAATAATGGAAGAGAAATTGCAGGTTTTCATCTAATTAAAAAGGAAAATTCGGAAATTATACATAGAGCATGGTGTTTGATTCACTAGTCTTACCAAAGATTCGGGCATCTTCATCATCTTTGAATTCCTAAGTTAATGAAAAACACTATACTTATTTGTTTTTGTACACAAATACTTCAAAATGCATACTTGAAGCCATCATTTTTGGTGAATGAAGAAGCTCGACCTAGAAGCACAACAATCCTGATCATCTTCCAGCCATTTGAGTCGAGCATCCGATCCACTACTAGTCGTACTTCTCGTTGTTTCTGCTACAGAAATTGGTGGACATGGTATAGTGAGGACGTAAGCAATCTTGAATTGCCGCAAGATAAATTGCACCTTTTGCTGCCATCTTTTGAAATTTGACCCGCAAAATCGGTAAAGTTTGATGAGATCTTAATTTATGAACTTAGAGTCATTAGAACGATCTATTGTTTTTAAATTATTGATAAAAAACTGTATTGATAATGACTCTGAGGTACGCAGCTCACTACGCTATCTTAAAGACAATAGATGCCCCCCACATCGTCGGATAAACGAAGATGTAATAGGGTTCCCAGTGAATTTGCCTTCAGGATGCAACAAAGTCCGATCTTGCCAAGGACCGTATGTTCTTTTCTATATTGCACTTTCGAGAGAAAGAACTTGCCACACAAATTTTTTGATACATAAAAAAATTCTTTAAAATTAAGAACATAAGAAGAAAAGAAATAGATGTTATTATTATTTTTTTGTCTTGTATGCCTTGTGTTGTTCTAACGGAGGTCTTATCTCTATTTATAGAGAAAATTCCGAATCATTTTGTCTTTTCAGATTATGGTGAAGAGATTTCACATGTATCTTTTCAAAAAAGAGATAAATCGATTCCACTTGTGTCTTTTCAAAGAGTTATGCCTTTTTAGATAACAGATAAATCAATTTCACTTGTGTCTTTTCATATTTACGGTGAAGAGATGCAAGACTTATATCTTTTCAACTAACGGTAAAAAAGATAAATCAAAATCTGAAAAAGACACTTCTTTAGAGAGAAAATGATTTTTACAAGTTTACCATTGAATTATTATCAATATATATATATATATATATATATATATATATATATATATATATATATATATATATATATATATAATGATAATTTATAAACTTAATTTTGAAACACTATATAACAATATGTGATATAGTTATACCCAATTATATCACATAATGGAATTCATACTCTAATTTGTGGTGATGTTCTGAGTCTTGAAACCTTGAGACTGAAGTTTGTCGAGGTTAAGTTTTGGAGACCCATGTTTAATTTTCTATGTTGAGTTGAAGTATGGAGTAAACGCTAATTTTTCCTATTTATTCTCCATGACTTGATTTATACATTTGCTCAAGTAATGAGCATGATTCGGTAGGATGCGTGATTTATATTATATAGCAGTCTGTTGTTATAAAACCTAAAAAGAGAAGAAGAGAAAGTATAATAAAAATCTCAACAGATCATGAGTGTGTTCAGTCCAAAAGCTGGAATTGCTGGGCACTAGGTGTTGACCTTCCTCGCAAGTCTTGTGAGTTGCCGTTCAACAAAAGGCATTAGCCCTTTCCCGAATGAATTCTTGCGAGCTACCATTGTATGAGGATGGTCAATCATCAGGGTGGGCCGGTAGGTCAATTGAAGGATGACGATATTGCAACCTTGAGGTCGCAGGTTCAATCCCAGCTTACCAATAATAATAAAATGAGGATGGCCAATCATCATTCATAGTTTGTGACCTCCCAGTCCCTGGAAAGCTTGATAATTTTGGAAGTCGGCTTGATTCTTGACCACACTACCTTACAGGGGGGATTTTGCTGTGGTAAGGATTCTTTAGGAAGAGTAACCTGCTAATGCTGAAAAGCCGGGGTGCACTAGCGCCCTTACATTTTTGAGCATCAGTTGGTCTTCTCTTATTACCTTGTGGGGACCTTAGTCGTCCTAGTCACTGTCTGCTACCTCTTTAAAGCCCACCTCCTCAACAAACATCAAGCTGAAATATAGAAGGTTACCAATAGACAGGCGCATCCACCTGTCTTTGTTCCACTTGCTCTCAGTTCTCCCTCGAGCATTTAGTGAAATAAGATGCCAATATTTGTGAATTATATCACTAGAGTGTTGCAACACTGCTCCCACAGTACTTTACATACTATTGAGTACCGTTTATTAGGTATATACTATAAGATATAATTATTTGCAATATGTATTTGATGTGTTTGTGTTTTAATTATATATTTGTTTTTCCATCTTCATGTTCATTTTCCCATATGAAAATCCTTTTATGCTAGAGTATGTTTCTTAGGTTGATAAAAGAAAATGTAAATATGCTTATAAATTTGGTTGACAAAGTTGACACATATAAGACTCCCAGCATTCATCCAGTGTTCAAGTTTTTTGAGATTGGGTTTTAAAAAGGGCTGTCAATTGGCTGGGTTGTTTCAAAAGTTTTGCTGCCCAAAAAGAAAATCATAAATTCCCAACCCGACCCGATGGTGCACTCAAGCCAACCCAACCTGACAATAACCCCTATTTTTTATACCTTTTACATATAAAATACTAGGTCGGACGTCTCATGCCTGACCCGACCTGACGGGTCAAGTTTTTGTACCTGGCCCGGTAAAATTCGACCCAATCCGACCTCTTGGTCAACCCGACTAGACCCAACCTGAAGATCTCGTCTGATGTCTCATGGCCAATGGATCAAGTTTATGTACCCAACTCGGTAAAGTAGCGGGTCGATCCGACCCATTGGCGGCCCTAATTTTACCTCTCTTGTCACATGCTTCTATGGACTATTGTAGACTTATTTGAGTGAATTTGAGGTGTATTTGTCAAGCAAACTTGAGAAAATTATTTATAACAAATGATATAGGATTCTATGCAGAATGATTTGACTAATCATTAGGTATAAGTGTTGTCCAATTCCATTGTGAACCTGTGGTAAGTTATGGCGATGTTATTTATATTTGCAATTTTTTGTCTTTTGACATCTGAGAAAATTGCTGCTTGCCAAAATTTTTTTTCCAAATTTCATCCCCATATAAATCACATATCCAACACAGGCGTAGTGCTCAATTTGGCTAGTAATTACTGAGTGACAGCTATGCAACATCTGGCTTGTATTAAATACTATCAAGTTCATTTTTGTCGCCTTCAAATTATTTAATAATATATTTGGTGACCGGGCACATGAACTATAATATCTTATATATCTAACAGTAGCCTCCTCAAGATAAACAAATGAGTAGCCCGATTGTGTTTTGTTTAACAAGGATAAAAATTTTTGCATGAGTAACATGATTTATTTCCTTCTTTTACCCCTTATATATGGTACGTGCAATCGTATAATTTGCTGCTGTAGTTGCAAAATATTTTATCTGCTAGAGTACTTGGCCAACAGAATTGAAAAATAAAAATCCCTTTCTGTTCTTTGCTGAAATTTGGCATTCTCTTAAATTGACGAAGGATGGAGGGATATGGAAGGAGCAATTTGCAGAAAGCTTGCGCAAGAGATCAGAGGTATCAGTAGCAAATGAAGAAAGCATAGTAGTGATCCCACAGCCGCCGCCGCCTCCTGTACAAGCAGTTCGCAAGAGGCAGCACACCCTTACTCGTGACCACACAATCATCCTCGCACCATTTAGGCCTCCTCAGAGAAATAACTTCCAAATGTGTCAAGGATGCAACGAGTTCGAATCTTGGTAAAAGCAGGTCCCTATCAAGGTTACGCTTAGGCCTTATCAGTCGTTTAGTTTTTTCCCATCAAGGGTTCTTGAATTGGTGGGAATTCATCTCCCTTTTCGTGAAAATGAAATCCTTGGACGGTGGAATTTATCAGTTTTCTTTCAAAGCTTTTTAGTTCCTAGAGATTAAAAATGTTAAAGTAGGAATCTTTCTTGTGTGCCTATACTAGCTCAGAGCCTAAGGTAATTTATGGCACTTCCGATTATGCTACTGTGTTCACATTTCTTTGTTCTTTTTATGAAATTAGGAACCTAATACTCTTTTGAAGGGCTGCATTGAATGAATCATTTATGGTAAATTGCACATGGAGGCGGGAGATGGAAGGGTTGATTCAGTTTCCCGATTAAGTTCTTTCGTAACTGTGATTCAAAAAGGGTGAAGACACGTCTTTGTTTTTGGATTTCTTGGACAACAAATAAGACTCACGCGTACTGGGTAGAGGGATTTAATAACAGGGTCACTCTTAGGGATGCAAGTTCGGTGTATGCAACCGAATCGAAACAGATTTCTTTAGTTTTTGGGTCTGTACACCACATACCGATGCCGAACCCAAATTAATCGGGTTTGGTGACCAAAACCCCAAATATCTGAAACCATTACCGAACCGAAACTGTTCATTTCGGTTCAAATCGGTTCGGTTCAAGGGTCAAACCAAATTGGTTTCCAAATTCTTTAAATTATTATATGTTAGTATACTAATTTAGTTTACTTTAGTGATAATTCGGTTTGGCTCAGAAACTTATACTAAGTATACTTTAAGTTACTAGTTTAGGAACCTTGATTGGAGCTTTAAAGTTGATTGGTGTAGTAGGGCTTGAACTTGGTTGGCGTAGTTGGAGAACTTGCTTGGATGCTGAAACGTAGCTTGATGTGCATAAACCTTGTTTAGAGCCTTAAACTAAAAAAATTAAAGGGAATTAAAAGATTATTGAAGAGAGTAGAGGAGAGACTAAATGTGAAGGTAAGAGTGTTTTTGGGGGTATTTTCAAATATTTTAGGAGAAATAATTAAAAAATAAAATAAAATTGAAATTGGGTGCAACACGGCAAACAGCACAAGCACGCCAAAAGCAATAATCACGATGCAAGCATGGGCTACAGGGTGGCACAGCCCGATCGACCTTTGTGATCAGTGAGTGCGACCCAACAAAACAATGCCAATGGTGCGTTGTTCAAGGACCTCGGTCTATTAGGGGAATCAAGAGTATATTAAAGGCGATCCACTCTGGTTCAAAACAAACACTTTGATGTGGATCTTGAGTCTGAGCGAAAGCACACAACATTAATGATATATGGATGGACAGATTTTATGCAGACAGAGTGCAGGCAGCTGCTGTGGCGCAACGCACAGGCGGTTGTAGCCAGTTATGTCACGTCATGTCAGCCGCTTGCACTTTGTCCTCAATAAATCTGTCCTCCGTACCTTTTGTCCATGGGTTCCTTCATGGTTGCCAATAATATTTGATTCATTTTGGTCAAAAGATGATTGACGTGATCATCGCTGAGCCAATGCAATCTCTCTCTTTATACACTTCTTTTTTTTCTTTTTTTTATAGGATCTTCTCTTTGTTCTTCTTATAAATATGAGCTAAGAGAACTCCTCCCATTTATCGTTAATTGATGGATTACAATGGAAAAGAGATAGTGCCTCTCATAGGTCTAGATTGATGATTTCGTTATCAAAAAAAAAAAAAAAAAAAAGGGTTGAGATTGATGATTAGATTTAATAATTTTATTAGGAACCTTCCATCAAGGGAACTCCCAATCAGCCTTTAATTCCCATGTTCTAATTTTGATTGGATTCGTAATGTGATTAGAGAGCTACTACGCCCAAGGTTTTTCTAGAACCTTTGACCAAAGTCAAATCTTTTAAGCGACTGGGTCAATGGGCTACAAAAACTAACAGTTCTAATTCGATAAAGGCTGATATTAAGGGTACGTTTGATTCACCGTAATATGTACCTTGTAAAATGGAGAATGCATGTAATTTTTTGATGACTGGATTACATGTATTTTTTACTTTGCATGTAATATTTGGGTGTAAAATGATTGTTCTTTTGGGTGTAAATTTCCTTGTAAAATTCACTTTTTGATGTGTTTTTAAAATTACACCCAAAAGAACAACTTGTGTAATATATTTAAATTCATGTGTAAAATGGAACAATTTGTGTAATATATTTAAATTCATGTGAAAAATGGATATTCCTCATTTATCGTTGCTAGTATCCGACTTCATCGGACATGATCGGTCATGATTACAATGGACCGATATGTATCAGGTATCAACTCGAGTATCGGTATTCATATTGGCCGATATGTAGAGGTATCGGGCGATATCTCTATTTTCTTATTTATTTTTTACATTTAAAAAAAATACTAATACAACTCGGTATCGGCCTATATGTATCATCCGGTTTGTATCGGTCTTCTATGGACCAATACCCGATACCGATACCGATTCCGAGTTTGACACCTTGCTTATATATTGGGTGAAAGGTCTTAATAAGGGGGGTGGTCAGCTCCTACTTCCAAGGGCTGTGGATGGGGGTAGGACGGGAAATCTGGTTCTACCTGGTAGGAGTTGACCATTGCCCCTTAAGTAATCGAAACCTATTATGTGTTAGCCACTTAAGATAGAGGGCTATCAATGGGTCAGGTTGACCCGATAACTGGCCCGATATTTTACTAGGTTGGTACATAAACTTGACTTGTTGGGTCAGGTTGGGTCGCTCAAGAGGTCGTGTCATGTTGGTAGGTCGTGTCGTGTTGGGTATTTGCTACATCGGGTCGTGCTGACTCGATCTGACCCGATATTTTTCATGTAAAACGTATAAAAAATAGAGGTTTTTTATCAAGTCGTTGGGTGCACCATCAGGTCGGGCATTTGTAATTTTATTATTGGGCAACCAAAATTTTGACTCAAACCAACCCATTGACAGCCCTGCTTTAAATTAGCAAAGGGATTGGCTACGTGGCCAAAACCATGCCTTAAGGAGAGGAGGTTTTGAGTTTCCCCCTTGTTAGCCTGTAGGAGGGATTTATTGCTACTGACTAGTACATGTGATGACCGATCAAAAAAAAATTAGTACATGTGACGTGGGTGCAAAGATGTAATTGCGGCCTTAGTAAGATATTGCAATAGACGGGATACCTCATTATCAAACAAATTGGTGGCCAAGATGCCCAGGACCTCCCTCAAGAAGTGGTGGTTCTAAGTTAGAATCACTAGCAGAGATTCATCTCATCTAACTGGTGGGTGTTGGAGGCAACTAGGACTTAGTCGAGTTCAGCCTTTAAACTATGAAGACATTGCCTCGTTAATGATAAATAAAATTATATAGTGAGTCTAACTCAGGTCATTACACAAGAAATAAATAATTTGTCTGCAATGAGCCGACGGCTCATTCCTTGTGTCTCTTTAAGCTGCAATGAGTGGAACTTGAGAAACGCACAGGCTTTGAGAGAGCATAAACATCTGTGCAGGCCTCAATGTCCAAACAAATGCACAGCTTAAATTCACATGCAAAGACCTTTTTACTTGAAACTCCCACCTCCTTTTCTCTCAAAATCTTCCTCAGTTTCATATAAATGCATCACTCACATGTTTAAAACCAACAGATCAATGCAAATAAAACTTAAAAAAAAATCCTAACTTGGGATGAGGCATTTGAATTATCTTTAACTGCATTGCGGCGAACATCCAAAGAACGGGCATAGTAAGATCTGGTAGCTGACAGAACTCCGTCATTAAGATCCCCAATTTTATTAAGAGATACACAGAGAACTCCATATGAGCCACCTACAAGAAAGCTTCGGCACCTACCAATTGTGAAGGCACTCAGTTACAAGGTCTTTCACCAATAGACAGTTGTCCCTTCTAACTATATCAATGCCTATTCATCATAACAGAACAGATTAAAAGGCATGTCTAAAATAAAAAAAACAGGCTTAAAAAGTAGAGAAACTCCCCATATCCTTGGATGCTGAAATTTCAATTAACACTACAAAAAATGTGTTTATTGGAGACGCTTTGGCCGTCTCCAAAGTGCTAAAGTCGTCTCCAATACTATTGGAGACGGCTTCCATGTAGTCTCAAATAGTCCCGTCTCTATTGTCTTTGGAGACCAAATGGAAGCCGTCCCTAATAGTCAAGGTTATTGGAGACTGCATATGGCCGTCTCCAAAGATATGTTAGAGATGTCTCTAATAAGTCATCTAGCCATTTCCAATACTTATTGGAGACGGCTTTAAGCCGTCTCCAATAAGTGACCTGTTATTGGAGACGGCTAAAAGCCGTCTCCAACATTTTTTTTTTCTTTAAATATATATATATTTTAAATATATTTGGCAGTGATTTTTTTATGAAAATTTTTTGGCAGTGGGTTTTTTATGAATTTTTTTTTTAAATAAAAAAAATATATATTTTTTTTTAAATTTACGTCGACAATTTTTATGCAAATTTTTTCTTTAAATACTATTTTTTTAATGCAATTGCTTTAATACAAATTTTTTTTATGCTTTTTTTAAGGCAATTTTTTTATTGCTTTTTTTTTTATGCAAGTTTGTTCCACCCGAGACATACACTCCTAGTATTGGTATCAATTATACATATCGAAAAACCAAGATTTTAACCATGGTCATAACCACTACCACTTAAAAAGGCAAAGCACTTGCATGTTTCAAGGGATTTATAGTCTTCTGTCACAAAAGAGAGCACTCTTAAGAATTACAATGTGAAAACTATAAAGCATGCATCTAAAACACATAATATATACAATATATCTAAGAGACCATCCAATGCTAAGAAATGAGATACATGAGACCCAAATTCTCCAATTGAACCTTCCTCCACCGTAATTAGGATTTTATCGATGTCGTTGGATTTAAGATTTTTTGCAGCTTCGATACATATCTAGGTACCCAAATCCGAGAATAGCAATTCTATTGCCTTCCATCAGAATTCTTCCCTTTCCAATCTGTTAAAACAACAAACCATTTGACAAATCAGTTGTTTTATTTTGTCATTATTGCAATATTTTTCTGAAGAATTTGTTAGAGAGATTGAGATAATGACCTCAAGAGTGGTGCCTTTGCCATTAGGAGGCAGAATTGCACCAACTCCATTGCCCCTTGGAAACCTGAAGCAGCTCGATCTGTCATCAATGACTGCTCGATCTGAAATTTTGAATTACAGCATCTCAAACTCTACAAGTGCGTCGAACTTGAGAGCGGTGTGAAGAACTACTCGATTGCCTGGAGGTCAACGAATTTCGTAAATGTGACCACAACTCTTACGGTGGGTACTACCAGAATCGCTACCTGATAATGAAAATGCAAAATCTGATTTAACTAATTCTTCAAAAATGAAATGATGCACTACACGATTAAAGCAATTATAACAAGACCAAACAATTTTTCCACTAGAAATGGTTCATGGGCTTTTTTTTTTTTTTTTGAATCAGATCTCAACATGTTGATTCTATTGGGAAGTCCAAAATTTATAACAATTTTAGTTAGTCTCAGTAGCTAATAAGAACACACACAAACACACAAATCTACTTATAATAAACCAAGACATATGGTAACATACAGATCATGAATTTCCAGATCCAAGTGCTTATTATTCTCTCACATATGTATGAACAAGCACTTAATCCTTGTAGAGGTAGAATGACAAGAAGTTCAGATACTACTTGTTGGATTGTGATGCGATGTGGTAAACGTAGACACACGCAACAGCATATTGGAAGTTCTATAGATTAATAAGCACAAAAATAGCAGAAAATAAATGGCAGACCAAAGAAAAAGATGACATGAAAATTTTACATGGTTCACTAAAAATGGCTACGTTCATGGGAGAGGCTGTCAGCTTCACTATTGGTGGAAAGTTTGAACAAAAACAAAGAAATTTTCTTTAGAATGGTTAATATGGAGCAAAAAGAAAGTTCATTTGGTCAGCAGGGATGAGGTACTCCTTCTAAAAATGGTTGGTGGGTAGGGCCCACGATGAATAAAGGCGTTTATTTTGCCCTCTTAGCAGGGATGAGATGCTCTCTAATCTGACGAGACAGATGTGGTGATGAGCCCCATGTGTATGCTTTAACTTACTGATGTCTGCTCCCGAGTGCAATTTGCTGCATCAACACGACCAAAATGCTGCTGAGGGAGATGTTGATTACATTTACTGCATTGTTGTTGAGCTGCATTTCAGAACCATCATAGTTTAGAGGTTTTAGCAAATATCTTATATATCAATGGCTAGATGAAAAGAGAGATCTAAGAAACCCATGAAATCCACTTGAAATAATAATAAAGCACTATAAAACATGCAGAACTTTTCTACACTTTATTTACAGCCTTTCGATCTTGCGTAGACAAAAATAGATTGGAAATTGTAATATGGTTATTTGTACAAGAAACTGCTGAAGTTTAAGATTGTGCCAAATAAAACAAATGGGTTGAAATAAGGGCTTTCAGCAAAATGAGTGAGGTCAAACTTTTAGCTGCCCACAAGGTCTGGTGGTGCACCCCGCCCCGACCTAATGGGTCAAAGGTATATGGCTGTCCAAGCCCTGGCCAAACAGGTTCAACATCTGCTAAACCCCACTAAACCCTTTAGATTATATATAAAATATCGGGTCGGGTTGGTTCGGAAATGTTTTTGCCTGACCCGACCCAACCACAATAGTGGACAGAGTTGTAACTCGGAAGCAAGTGAAACTATAAATGCCTGATAGTGGACAGAGCTGATCCCACTACTAACAAAGGTTTTCCTTAATGGCGTTCCAGACCTATATTTGAATTTTGAAATTTTACTTAGAAAATACCCTCCATTTCGCTCCTTCCATATCTCCCAGAAGATTGCAATGAGAATTCCACACCCAGTGGATCCTTCAGCCATCCCACCAGGACCAAGGCACGGGACTCTCCCAAGCATACGCTAACCCAAACCATACTTGGAAGTTATCCCATAGCTCTCTACCCACACCTCAGAAAAAGTGTTCCACACTTCCATTGTTTCTTCCTTTATTGCACAAATTTATATTCTATCGGCACATCCATTCCCCTTTTTCTCAATTGGGCACACGTCAGGATTCTTCCCCATGCCACCTCCCATGTGAACACCTTCACTCTAAGAGGTGCCAATATTATCTTTCACATCACCACCCAGTGTTGGTTTACTAGAGGTCTCCTAGCCGGCCACTCAGCTAAACTCATGTAATAGACCGGCAAACTCATCAATCTCCTCCTCTCTTGCATTTTACGCAATTGGAGACTTCAAGAACTACTACCCTCTCCCTTCTCCCAAACTTATGAAACTATCACACCCTTGTTACTAGCAAGGTTGTAAATCAGCCCAAATTTCTTTCTGAACAGTTCTAGACCACACCATCTATCCTGGCAGAATTCAATTCGTTGACTTGAGCCCACCATAAAACTTCTCACCTCCAAAAATTTCTTACACTATGCACATCTCTCTAGCAACTCGACCCTTTCCTAGCTCTCAGCTCCCTTATGGTCCATACATGGCAATCCCTTCCATATTTGCCTACTAATCCTTGCACCTACATAGACTTCCTGTCATTACCACATCTCCATAGCCATTTTTCCAACAAAGCAAACTTCATGCATCCCAAAGATTAAATGCCAAGCCTCAATGATTTGAACTAACTGCATTTATTGCCTAAAGGATTGGAAAAGGAATCCTAAATATGAATGTTAGTTACCCGCATTGGCATATGCCATTAGAAATCATTATTTATTAAGGATACCCATGTGCTAATAAAACATGAAGGGGTACTAAAAAGAGCCAACAAATAATTTTTTGAAGCAACCACAAGGAACATCAATGCATCATTTTATAATCATGAGGTACATAAACTGCTCATGTAACTGCACACGTGTATTGGTGTCAGTGAAAACCATAAATAAAAATCAGGTGCTACCAAAACAAAATGCAAGTACAATGACAAGTCCATGTAAAAATATTTTAATATGGGAATGGTTAGGTGAACTGATTCACCTTCAAAACACCCTACACAAGCATGTTAGTTAGGAGCCAAGACGTAAGCATAAATGCAATTCATTGATGCATAAACGCAATTCATTGATGTTGTGTTTACTGAATGCTATTCAATTTGGAACATGTACATATACATCATCATTGGAAGTGTTGCTTATAGGTGCCTAGTACACTAGCAAATCAATATAATAGGTCTCAAATAAATAAACTATATATATATATATATATATATAAGAATCAAGCAACTGTTTGATCAACAAGGCCGAAACGCCACGAAGCAAATTTCATTGACTTGACCGAGTTCAGTCTGTTCTTGAGAGCCAATTTTCATCCACCTCCAAGAACAAAGTAATTAGTTTGCTCCTTTTATTAGTAAAAGGTTTGTGACATTTATGATGAGTATTCATTTTTTGAAATGCAGTAAAATTATTTTGAGAAGTGAAAGCATGGCCTACCTCAGTGGCAGCAACAAATTCGTAGAAGTCATGCCCATAGTGAGGGTCCCTGTCTTGTCGAACACTATGCAGTTCACCTGCAAAGTGATAAGGTGGCATGCAGCATTCCAAAAAAAAAAAAAGGTGAGAGAAGAAAGGTGGCTGAGTGTCAAAAAATTCAAATATTTTATAGACATTATACAGAAAAGAACATTAAATAAAATGGGTAAATAAATCTTATATTTACCTTATGTGCACTCTCTAGTGCTTGACCACCTTTAATTAGCACCCCTTGAGAAGGCCCGACTCCAGTACCAACCATGACAGCAGCGGGAGTTGTCAGGCCAATTGCACATGGGCAGGCTATGACCATGACAAATATGCCACTTTGCAACAACTAATCAGTCGTCACAGCATATTATATTTCTCAAAGTCACTTTGCAACCACCAATTATGTTTATTTTTTTTGTAAGTTACTTAGTTTAAATTTTTTTCTTAGTTTGTGAGTTGTGCAACCACACCAACCATCGCCACAACAGTTACAGTCAAGCCCTGAGAAATTGTTCTCGCTGCTTGGCCAATCAGCAAATCAGCAACCCTCATGCTCACCCCAACCACCCTCATAGCAACCTTGGCATCCCAGCATCCCTCATTGCTTGGCATCCTGAAATCTTTGTTAGCATGCATGCCATCTTGCCATCGACAATATCCACCTTGGCTTATATCCCCTAAGGAGAAATAACGGAAGTACTAAGAAGAATGATGTGGTTTCCAGATATACTCTCTGGTTACAGTGATTAAGATTCATTTTTTTAATCGGTAAATAGCTATAATTTTATAAATAAAAAATTGATGTGAAATTTGAGGGCTTTACGATCCATCGGATGAATTTATGGCATCGAAACTTAGCAGACTTAACAAATATTCGTAAAAGATTGAATGAAGCCGCACAAATGATGAAAACCCACTTGCCAAACTTGGCATTGCTATAAAGAAAAAAGTATCAATACTAACAACAACGGGAAAGCACTGGAGGAAAAAACCAATGAAGGCTAAGCAACAACTGTAGCAACAGAAGGGCAGTCATGATTCACATCCAAATATTAGAGTTCACCTCTCTCAATACCTTTACCCATAGTCTTTTTTGTGATGAGATACAGAAAAACACAATAAGAATGATAAAACGAGACAGAACAATGTAATTTTTAATGAGACAATTAACAGAAAGAGACTTGGTTGATAAATGAGGAACATGCAACACATCAGATAAGGAGAGAGTGGACGATACAAGAATAGTCTACATTCCAACAGAAAATGTAGCGGAACCATCGTCTAAGTGAGCCTGTCCAGAGGTGGAAGGAGGAGAATATAGAGAATTACCGTGAGTGCCTTTGTCATATGGTCGGTAGAACCATAATCAATAACCCAACATGAGGGACGTGCAGTGGTAGTCTGAGCAGATGGGTGTCCCTGAGAGCCCTCCTGATACTCGTGAGAACTAGACAAATGATCATATACAATAAAATAATTTTAATACTGATGGTAGGAAATAGGGATAAAAACAGAGGCCTCTGTTATCAAAAAAAAAAACAGAGGCCTCTTAAAAAATAATCCCCTCTATTGCAAATCAAACATCATCACCAAATTCACACCTTTGGTCCAAATTTCCGTGCCTAAACCAATCAACTATATCTTCAAACAAGTTTGACGAGACACTCAGCAAACCAAAGAAAAATCTACTAGATCGACATAGGTATGTTGCTGCAGCCAAATCATAAAAAAGAATTAAAGAATCAAAGTCGAGTCACATCTGATGGTACAATAAACATATCATAACAACTTCAATACTTGTCCAAATCATGTGAAAGGACAAATGATGTCACAACAAATTCAGTCAACCCTTTCCATAGACAAGCAAGGAAAGATGTTGCAGACACACCAAGTTGTACCAGATCTGGAACAGATGCAGTCCACAAGTAGAAAGAGATCACAAAACAATTAACCACTACACTTCTCATCCAGCTCACATGCAAGCACAAAAAATGCAATAATACCAACACCACTAACTATGTACACACTACACACCATCTACACTAACACCAAACACACCAACAAAAAAATTCAAAACTACAATGGGTTCCTCAAAGTTCCTCACAACTTGGGTGTCGTGTATATATATACATATATATATATATATATATATATATATATATATATATATATATATATATATATATATATATATATATATATATATATATTTTATTTTTTAAAGCTGGGCTCGAACCTGCAACCTCGAGGTTGCAGTATTGTCAACCTTCCTTTGTCCTACAGGCCCAAGCCCTTTTGATTTCTATATTGTCAAATTTAATTAATAGGTAGCCCACATGCATTGTTGATGTTAACTTGCTTTCACTAAGATCAAATTAGCCGAGGGATGAATCATGCTTGATGGTATTCAATTGTGCTCAAAACTTGGTAAAAGCCTTTGAGTTGACCCAAACCGCCTAATACTCTTAAGTCGATTTTTTGGATTTAACAACTGTTAGATGAACTACTAGCTTTATTAAACTTTCTTAGTAGTATAAACAGATATAAACATACAGTTCATGCACCTAAACTATACTTGTAAATGCCATTAACTATTAAAGCACATGACTGCCATGTGTATTTTGGCTTTGTTTAAAGTCACTTATAAAGCACATGCCTGCCATGTGAAAACACCATCTAAGCCATATGCCATTTGATTTGAAAGCTATTGTATAAAGATTTTAAATGAAAAAAATATAGGTATAAAACATAATTTATTGTAGATACCTATGCCAAGTGAAAACTTCATCTAAGCAGTTTATTATGGAACAGTCTCCAAACTACCATCATTCTTTTAAACTATTTACAACGGCAAACTTCTCATGTGCAAGAAACAACTCCGAAACCTTACAGAAGGATTATTTATCACAACTTTATGGAAGGATTATTTATCACAACTCCGAAACCTCACAAAGGCTGCTTTGGTGTAGAATATTTATCAACAACTTTACACGGAGGTGGGCTATATCGAATGTCAAGATGCCCCTCTTACCAGAAAGTGCTAGCTGAGCATGGCGCTCAAATTTAAGTCAAAGTGGGCAAAATAAATGAAGGTGGTGTGGCTCAAATACAAAATTTTCATTGTTTTGAGTCGTATAGCATTCACAGTTAAGGGATGTGTCATGCTTTGACCACAACTCCACATTATGCAGCGAGGCCACAATAGACAACCAACAAAATCGGCCTTCACGCAAAAAAGGAATTGTGGATTATAAATAGAAAATTGCGAGGGTGAGACACCGAAAATCTGATGGCACTTATTCCACTTGAGATAGGGATGGGAATCAATAATCTCATCAAACATAGTATAAGAGATATTAAACAAGCGATAAACACAAATATATAAACATATTTTCATTCAAAATCTATTTCTAAATGCCCATAAGTCCAGAGAAGGATAAGGCCAACTACTACTCATTAAGTAGAGTTGCCTAACAAATGGACGCAGTTCAAATAGAACTTCAAACCGATTCTGTGTTTAGTTCTTCAAAAAAAAATCTTTGTCAGAAGTAGAGTTGCATACTTAATCTACTGGTTTATGCCATGTATACAAGAAACTGATTTCATGATCATTGAGTTCTTTGGACACCCATTTATGACCATGATCTTTGCAATTTTACCAATCAAGCGCCCACAAAACTATATCAAATAAGTTGGCATTTACAGATACTAGGCAATATCAACCAAGTTGAAAAAGTTGGCATTTACAGATACTAGGCATTTCAAAAGTTGGCATTTCAAATTCTGTTATTGCATGAATTCCAAACAGAAATAACATACGTGGATGTCCTAGATTGGTGAGCAATAATAAAAGGCCCTAAATAGGCCTTCATTCTCAACAGTTAATTGTCCTGCCTTAATATGGACTTAAGTGGACTTAAATAGGCCTTTACACTTGCTTTAATGGACTTGTGTTAATCAGCATATTAACTGGCATTAGCTTTGTGGCAAAACATAACGTCGTCTAAAGAAACAAGTTATACAAGATGATCTAGAGCGTAGACAGAAAACTGCGTCGTCTCACAAAACATAACGTCGTCTGAAGAAACCCAAAAAAAAAACACAGGAATAAAAAAGAACAATTAGAGAGAGCTGTGATCGATTTTAGACTATTCGTTTATCTTTCTTCGCAGTCTCGATCCTCATCTACTACTGTCTAAAGGGTCACTGAAACGGATGCAGAGTCGTCGTCGCTCTTGGAATCCGATTCGCCATCTGAGGTATCATCTTCTTCTTCATAATCCTCATCTTGACAAAGATCGTCCCCATCATATGTCTTCTTCTTCTTCAACGTCTTCATTCTCTTCGTCAACTTCATTCTCTTCATCCTCTTCATCTACAGGTTCTTCATCGGAGCTGAGTACAGTAATCTCTTCAGTGGCATTGTTGTTGGTAGGGCGCTTTGCGGACATGATGTACGACTCAACATCAATTACCTCCGGCGGATTGACACGTCTAGGCGGTGTAATTGAGTTTGAAGCATGCGATTCTGCATCATCGACCATTTCTGCATCGTTATCGTAAATGTCATAACCATAATTACTAAAGAAACAAATACCATCTTATTAAAATAACATCTTATTAAAAGTGAGGAAAAGAAAATTACTAAGGAAATAACATAATATTTTCATTAAAATACTATCTTCTCATTGAAATAAAGAAAGAGTACATATATTAAGCCAACAATCTTAATTTCTTTTTATAGTAACCCGCTCACATAAAGAGCTAGAAGAAAGACAATAGTAAAGAAAAATATCTTCGCCGCCGGTTTTCAAAACCATTCAGTTTCCTCCCTCCCAACTACATCCATTGCACGTGGGCTTCGTATTCCATGGAATCTATTATAACGCTCAATAGCCTCATCAAGGCTACGCACGGCAACATGGCAAGCACTCGAATATCCGTCTACTTGGACTTTAGCTTCCTCCCAAGTACGATATATCCCAGGTCGTCATCCGACAAAAACAACATAGTAGCGAACCATCTGTTCACGAAATATATATGGATGATAAGATGTCTCCTTATATAATATTAATGCTAATGATGAAATCTTTAAGAAAGAAAATACGTATAATTTATCCCCATTTTTATGTGTACCAGTTATTTAAATTTATAAGTGCCACGACAACAAGTAAATATCACGGAGCACGCCCCTCCCATAGCGCATTTACGATGTTCTCGCGGTATTCTCGGGCAACCTCTCTTTCGGCCCTCGTTTGTGATGCTCGAATTTCTGCATCAGTAACTACGTTGTCGTCATCGCGATCTACCTCTCTCGACCCGCCATTCTTCGAATACTGGATCTTCATCGTGATAGGTGTGGATCAAATTGTACAACACGCAACATGCAATGACAATCTTCGTTTGAGTGAGTAAAGGATAACGAGCCTTGCATGTGAGGATCGGGAACCGTTTCAAAGGCAATCAATGCACGTTCTACCACATTTCTCAATTGAGAGTGAGATTGGTTAAACAATTCTTTAGGGTCGCGTGGTGGATTGGAGCTATTGAAATCTCCTAGGTGATATCGAACTCGCCGATAAGGTGCAATAAAATTTATCATGTTAGCATATCCACCATCCACAAGGTAGTATTTTCCAACGGGAACAGTCAACCTATTTTGAGGACGTGAGAGTGCATTCGTTAAAACTTCGAGTCGGCAGAGATCCTCCCAACCCGCAAGAACGTATTGAAACCTCATGTCAAATGCGTTACGTCAGGAGGTAAATTGCTTACGATTCCGATATCGCGGTGGTCACGTTTTGGCACCCAAGGAATGTGTGCCGTCAATAGCTTCTACGCAATCCTTCACATTATAATTGTCGCTAGCTTAGTATTAGAAAAACACCTTGCTTAATTTTAATTTATGACAAAATAATATGAATATTGAACTCTACCTTGAAATAAGGAAAGAATCGTGGATCATGTTCTATCTGAGGTGGAAGAGCTCCATTGGCCGGGACCACAATATCGTGATGAAGCCGTAAAATAGCATTTAAGACGGCATTAAAATATTCGCTAATTGTTTCTGTACAGGTTTGAAATCGATATTGTGTGAAGCGATTCTTCATATTGTGAGATAACGTAAACATAAAAATCGCTACTTGTTCTTCGACTAACAAGTGCCTTGTGTTATGTAAGCCGAGCAAAGCTCCAAAAAAACTGGCACTCGCATTCGAAATAGATCGAATGGCGTGCGGCCATGTCCGGTAATAGTTTCTTGCAGAAATTGGTGTCCAATTAGTATGAAGGTGTGCACGCGTTCTCTAGAACCGCGTACTTGACTAATATAGTAGCAAGCTGCAAGCATTATCATGCCTCCAGCCATCATAATTGCGGCCTCTATGTCATCATCAATGGCATCCATCGTGATACTACGTTCTAAATAAGAAATAAAATAACGTGCAAGTCATGTACCGGTTTAAACTACATTTACTATATTGTGCCAAAATAAATCATAAAGAAAATTCCACCAGTTGTGTATCACAGATGATACGATACGCCAGAAAAAACATAACAAAAACATGTTAAAAAGCAATCTCATGGAGGAAATAGTCCTGAAAGAAAATCTATCCTCATCGCTGTGGGTAACGCTAGGAATGTCTCGGCAAGCGACTTGTCAGACAAGGGATAGAGGCATGCTAAGTACTGGGACTGGGTCATCAAACCTCCAGTATAAATTTCATCTAGGATCGGAACAAATCGCTCACTTAGACTTAGTCTAGTCCTAATAAGCTTAAGTTCCTCCACATAGCCCTCTATTGCTCCTACCAGTTCTGCCCCTTGGTCACCTCTCTTCCTTCGTGAGCCAGAAGCAGCTTCACGCCTATTTCGTCCGCTTGTCAGGTTACAAAAACAAGTTCTGTGACCCAGTTTCATGCATATTATCATCCGTTCCTCCATGAGGCACGGAGGCACTGCGTTCACCTGTTTCAGTGGGTGGGTCACCCAAACTCTGGGTCCCGAAAGATTCTTCGGTGGGAGTGTCATCGGGGTGGTAAACACCTCTACCATCCGCGATACTATCCGAGAAGATGATGCAAAGACTCTCCCAATCCTGGAGTGTTTTTGTCCGATAGGCCCTGGCCCATGGGTGAGCCTGTGAAAATGAGCCATAAAGATTAAGTCGTTATTTTTATTTATTCGAAATGATAGTCAACTTAATGAATTATAATTATTAATATTTTGTGATCGCACCTGCTCATAGTTATCCCATACGCCATTTTCTGCAGTGACCCTTCGTAGGTCATTATCCCAACCAAACCCACTTTCACTTTGTAGAGTTTTAGCTTTTGAATAGTGTTTTTTAATAACCCTAAGCCGGTTATAGAGATTCGTTTTCTTCACTGGTATCCCGTTAGCACTAAACTCGGGTAGCAGGTTCAATTTCAGCTCCATTTCCTCCCATGCTTGTTGGTGGAATGTTCCATCCTTGTTAGAAATACGACGCCCAAGTTGACATTGTTCGACCATTTCATTTATCATTAACTCCTCCAACGCGTACGTCCAAGTGTAATTTGTTTTTGGTCTCCTTCGCGGGAGCGGAGGGGTAGCACTCGGAGCGGACGATGACATTTCTCGAGAACATGCGAAATCTGAACACATAACATAAGGGTCTAAATTTTATTTTTTTCATCTTTTCCGATAAAAAAACGTCGACACCAAATGACCTTATTTTGCGGACATTAATTTTTTATTCACACTTGCATTCTATCAGTTTATAGGCCAACCAGGATATTTACTTCCTAAACCAAAATAAGAAGCAACTATTTTATTTTATCTCTATCGGTTCGGTTCAATCATATGTACCAAACCGAACACCAAAAAATCGAGGTTGATTCGGTGCACCAAACTTGTGATTGTACTTGGATACCACGGATTTGTCAAATGTGGGTTGGGTAAAAGTCAGAACCAACCCATTGATGACCCTAGAGAGGAGTCAATGTCATATCAAATTTAATCTTCTAGCCAAGGTTCATAAGGCGTTGAGTCAACTTCATTTGAGCGAGATCAATACTAAATTCATAATCCTAGCCTATAAGCAAGGAACGTTCTCATTCAATCTATGGAAATATATACTATTTATAGGAATATAAGCAGATCACCTTATTAGAGCGGTTAAAAGACAATAAAAGGGCACTAGGATATATTATCAAATGAAATAATTAAATAGAGAACACAAGTTCATCATACAAATGAATCTGAGACACGAAACGGGAAAAAATAAATTAGGTCATTAAAAGTTACTAGGTAGATAAAACAAGTTCATCACAAACCAACAACAGATCTAAATAAATTTTCCAAAAAAATTTCAAGCCATTAAATCTAATAAAGCTTAAAGAGTTAGAATCAAATCGAATGTTGCATCTTTCAAAGTTTTTCGGGACTGAATATAATAAATTTAGACTCTATAGCATAGGCCTACTTGCCTACCTCCAATCCCGATCTGAATTTGTTGATGTGATACACATTAAAACCACATTGGAAGATATCATGTGAACATTACACATGTAAATTTTTTCAAAAACAAATGAAAAACAGATATTGTACACATATAATTCAGCTTACCAAATATTTATATCATAGAAATATTTGCAATATTTATTTTTTGATGGAAAAAATCGGGTGGGTTTTCTATTATCTTTGTGATTCTTTGAGACATTCCGGTTCCAGATTTCTATGGCCATTTCTATGGGTTTTCTATTATCTTCCTTTCACCAGGTTCAAAAATCAAAACATATCATATCAGATGAAGTTATAATACTTGATCCATAGCAGATTTTAAATTACCAAATAACTTGCTCTTAAAAATAGTAGAAAATATTAAGACTATGCCATCATAAGGTGCTGCTAAATGTAAAGATGTTATCAACCTAAGACAGCCATTAAAAAACAACTTGTGAGATCTTTATACACAACCAAAAATTAAGTAGTTATATATATATAGCTACTAAAACGGTGACTTGGTTACTTATAGGTGAATGCAGTTGAGAATGAAGAGCAGAATAACAAGTAAGGAGGTCTTTGAGGAGCTGATGTTGTCATAGCCACAACCCCTTTTTTTAATCTCTGAAAATAACTTTATGTAATGTCTATTGCGGGGTATGGAGAAGTAGGGAGCATGCCTATATATAGAATTTATTTAGAAGATTTTAAAGTGCCTATATATAGAATTTATTTAGAAGATTTTAAAGAGAGAGAGAGAGAGAGAGAGAGAGGTTGAAATGCAAAGATGGCAAAAAATTACAAAATATGGTAAGTACCTGATCAAATTTGTAGCAATTTTTAAGGTAAGAAAATTACAAAAAAAAATCGGCATAGATCGGAGCAAAAAAAACATAAACCAGACCAGATTTTTAAGAGCAAAAAATTACAAAATAACACCATAAATCGTAGCAATTTTTAAGGTAAAAAATAAAAATAATAGGTAAAAATTACATTCGTTTCTGATCACAATAGGAACAGAAAATTACAAAAAAAAACACCATAGATCAGAGCAATAAAAACTTAAACCAGACCAAATTTTTAAGAGCAAAAAATTATAAAATAACACCATAAATCGGAGCAATTTTTAAGGTAAAATATAAAAATAGTACGTAAAAATTACATTCGTTTCTGATCACAATTAAAGAGAGAGAGAGAGAGAGAGAGAGGGGGTTGGAATGCAAAGATGGCAAAAAATTACAAAATATGGTAAGTACCTAAACAAATTGTAGCAATTTTTAAGGTAAGAAAATTACAAAAAAAAATAGCATAGATCGGAGCAATAAAAACATAAACCAGACTATAAATTTTTAAGGGCAAAAAATTACAAATTAACACCATAAATCGAAGCAATTTTTAAGGTAAAAAATAAAAAAAATAGGCTCAGAAATTACAAAAAAAAAATACATAAACCAGACCAAATTTGTAGCTTTTGAAATGAAGAAATAGCCCCATAAAACAACAAAAACAATATTGTAAGTACCTTATCAAAAACTCCTGAGGCCTTCAGCTTCGATGTATCCTGTTGCTTGCCTTTGTTGGAGATGGATCGGCTGTGAGAAGGTGAGGAGATGAAGCCCAAATTTATAGGAGAATTGGGTCATTTCAACAGATCACATAAAAATTTCTCGCATCAACCATCCGATCACACAAGTCATAGCGAGTAAAATCAAGAAGGACAATGGGCGAACTTGAAATTTGAATCTTGGGGCAGATTCATCCTACCTCCACTGCAATGCCTAGATTTGGGAAAAATTTTCTGCAACTAGGGTTTAGAACCTAGATGAAGGTGCTCCGATCGATGAGCTCTTGAAATAGGGTCTCCATCGTTTTACGCATCAGCATTTGAAATCCAACAAATCGCAATGAAGAAGATAAAAAGCCATTAAAGGGCTTAAATGTACGTAATTCTCAGCGGCTATATAAATATTGCGGTAATATTTAGAAATTACGACCCTACCCTCGTAAGCCCAAAAATTACGCAATTTTACGATGAGATTGCGAGATGGATCACGGCGAAACGAACGATCACTCGCGTAAAAAATGTGACCGTTACTCCATATTACGCTGAGATTACAAGGGATTTTCGCCTGTTACGCTGAAACGAACGTCTCCTAAAGCTTACCGATCAAATGGTTGGATGATTCTTTAGTTGAGACTTGTACTATTTAGATATGTGTGCCACACGATTTTTTGGTGTTTAAATGTCATTCATTAGCCATTCTTCCTTTTTAACAATCTGTCAACATCTACCGATTGTTTTTAAAACTTGTCAGATGGCTTTCACCGAGTGCTTGGGTTGGGCCCACATTTTAGGTCAGTGGGAACTTCGCAGGCATGCACTTTTCGATCTGATTTCTACAGTTGATCGAGCTCGTTCCATATATATATATATATATATATATATATATATATATATATATATATATATATATATATATATATATATATAAACTTAGAATGAATCCGTGGAAGAAATGTTGTTTGAATCATTCAATTTGATTGGTTGAAAGAGAGACTGAAGGATTGTATAAAGGCTTTGTTAAGACATTCTATCCTACTGGCCAATGCACAATCCTTTTGCCCGAAGGTTGGAGAGATGTTGACTTAAAGAGGTTGTTGGAGCCTCCTCTCTTCACATCTGGAAACTTACTTCTTGACGCGTGGCGGGGATGATATAACAGATAAATCACATGTATTCTATCGTAACTTATTTGAATCGTGGTACATGGAGGCAGTGCCCAATAAACAAGGAATGCCAGTGGTGAAGTCAGTGAGATGGGTACCCAGCGCAGTTGAAATAGCTCAGGAGGGCGATCGGTCTTAATTTCAAGTGCTCGCTTAGTGTAGATGGTACATTATACCCCGTGGAGTTCTTTCTACATGAGAGAGGTCCAAAGTCTTTTTGAGCTCCTGTGATACTCTAAGGGGTTTGTCTGTTGTTAATGGAAGAGGATTCTTCGTAGACTGTCACGACCAAAAATTCTATCCCATCTCATGGGCTTAGAATTTTGAGTTATGACTTATACATATTCTGAATATGTTAAACGGGCATACACATGATCAAGATTCTCGTGCATATCTGAGTCCACGAAATCCGTGAAAGCCAATATATAAAGGTAAAATATAAGACAGTTACAAACGTCGAATAAATGCGATAAATCAACCAATAAAATGTAATCAAAGTCGGAGACAAATATAATAAAATAAAATCATATAGTCAATGCTAATAACAGAAGGCAAAATCCAATATCAGGTCTACAAAATCAATATTTGGCGCTCGGATCAAAATCAACATCGTAGTTCTCCTAATAACCGGCAACGTCGCCCTCCAAAGGCTCCTGATAATCAACGTCCATTGGGTCAACATACACAGCACCAATCGGATCAAAGGAACCAACGTCCACTCCGTTAAGATAGTCACTTGCAACTGTTAGATTATCGTGGGATGAGTTTACTCAGTCACGTAAATTCAATGGATACACCACCAATCCACCTCATTCTATTTAGGTGTATTGTGGGTACATCAAGTAAGTGATAAACATAATATCTCAAGAAATCAGAAGAGAATAATAAAATCAAGTGAATATCGTAAACTCATCCTAATTATTAATGCAGGACCATGATTTAGACACCAATATCGTAATGTACTTTACCATATCTCATATCATATCATATCATATCTTCTTTCATTATTTTTGCACATACGTTTTTACATCAAATGAACGTAACTAACATACTCATAAAATCTTAAATGACTTGTGGCAGAGTCGTTGTTCGAGCTATCATGTGAGGGTCACTATAGTATCATACCACCATATCATAAATGCCCTTCATATCATATAATATCATACACCTCATCCAGTCACAGGGGCAGCCGGCGACTCATAACTCATAATGTCTCCCAGAGATCTATCTTGACTGAAAGATGTTGCTGCTCTTACGGTGGCTACACAAGGAACAACACATACAGAGACTTTAGTTCTTAATCTTTTACTGGCCTACATAGCGGTGTTTTATTATTATACTCATAACTTATCTTATCTTATCATACTTATAACATAACATACCTCTAAGACCTAAATTCACAACGAATACGATGCGGTAAGCTTCACAAATCACGCTTTCCAAGAGATGGATTCCGTAATAACCTGAATGTACTTCGTGTGACAGCTCATACTACCATAGAGGTGTTACATCCGTATATGTGATGCCTATATTCTGAGTTCCAAGTGACCATGAAAAGAACCTCACTATGACTATGGCCTAAAGGTCTAAACCTTGTATCTTAACTCATATCATATCTTATCATACCATTCAGTGTAACCTCATATGCCACTGTATATGAGGTTACACAGAATTCGCACTCACCTTACTCGTTATGATGTCTCATACCACCATGAGTTATAAGACATATGAATACAGTGTATTCCTTGTTTTAATACCATTTCAGTGAATCACCGTGCCCAAGCGTAGGCATGATCTCAAATGCTCGCATTCTTATGACCTAACATGTCCTTAACTCGTACACCATACTCAAGATGAAAGTATATCAATGGCATACACACAGAAAGGTTTACATCCAATTTTTATTAAGTTTATACATATATTTATTTCCATAACACCAATATAAATATAGTATAAGGGAGTTAATCGTGTGTTTTCGATAACGTAAAGGTCAGAGTTCGATTCTCACGAGGTATCGAAGTGGTTGCGTTGAAGCGATAAGAGTGATATATATATATATATATATATATATATATATATATATAATTAAATACTCAAATTAAAATATTATTATTTTAAAGATTACGTGAATCACGACTATCATTCGCAAAGTGCAAGTGATTAATATGCACTAAGTTTTGGTCGAGCACAAAAAGAATTATAGTAATAATTAGGTCGTCAGTTAGGACAAAAATTGATTAATTGGTTGAAATATTTTATAACATAATACCAATGAATTTGGAACATGAATGATGTCATGTCTATATATTAAGAGTAATTTATATGATTAAAATAAGATGACACTAGAGTATTGTAGCTTATATAATAGTATTATATAATAAAAGATACATAATATATTATTAAATATAAGGTAGAAGAGTTCAAAACCCACACTTTAATATAATATTTTATAACAAAATTTTTTATTTTAATATAATATTATATAATATAAGCCTTTACTTTAATATAATATTATATAAGAGTAGCCTTCACCTTAATATAATATTATATAATATTAGCCTTCAAGATTAGTTGAGGTGTCAGGCTTCATTTAATTATAAGACAGAGTCCAAGCTCAATCAATGGGTCATATAATATTAGCCTTCAAGATTAGTTGAGGTGTCAGGCCTCATTTAATTATAAGACAGAGCCCAAGCTCAATCAATGGGTCAAGGTCCAACATCAGATGGGTCACAGTCCAACATCAGATCGGTCAAGATCCAATATCATATGGGTTAAGGTCCGACATCAGATGGGCCGCGATCAAACATCAGATGGGTCAAAGTCCAACAGCAGATGGGCCACGACCCAACATCGATTGGGTCAAAGTCCAACATCGGATGGGCCACGGTCCAACATTGGATGGGTCAAGGCCCTATATCAGATGGGTCACAGTCTAACATCAAATGGGTCAAATAACTGAATCAATCGATCACTGCTAGGTAAATACATATGAGACTGATGAGTCTCATAAGTAACCATGAGTTCTCTTTTATGAATAATTGGATCTCACAAAGTAAATTGAAGTCTTATGTATGACCCATCACTAAGATTGATTGGGCTCTTTTTTTTTAAAATGCATAAATAATTTTAGATAAAGGGTATTTTTATAATTTTATTTATTTATTATTATTATTTTTTTAAACCTTGTCAGTTAAATATATAAAAGATTGGTACCCTACTATCCTTTCAAATAAGTTATTTATTATAAATTAATTATATAAATAACTGAGAAAGAAAAGTCAATTTTAGTGAGCTGGTGTACACTTTATAGTTAAAAACTATTAACAACAGTTAACACTTTTTTGAGTTTCCACATTTCACTTACTCTAAGAAGTAAATAAAGTTGGACTATTTTCCATTCACCTCACCCCACTTATTACAAAAGCAAAAAGGCGATAGCAGCCCAATTACAAAAGCCCAACGATTCCCTCGAAATATTGGGATTGCCATCACTTCTCACATCTTTGGCCACATCTGTCGCCGCAGTAAACTAGTACATCAGAAATTACAAATCATATAACTGATATCGTATGATTCGTTTAATTTCGTATGACCCGTCCATTTGTAAGATAATAGCCTACTCACTATTGGACGATCATGATCAATCGATTTTGAAAATTTCTGAAGGAAATTAGGTTTCCAAAATAAATTTAAATGAAAAGCAACTAAATAAATAAAATATATCAAGAGTGAAGTACATCTAAACGAAAAGTAAACAAATAAATAAATAAATACAATATACCCAAAAGAAAAGAAAACAATTGCAATAGAATTATGACTAAGGGTTAGTCATTTCATTATTTTTAAATAGCTAATTTTATAGGTAAAAATATATACAGGTAAGATTTATTTATCCCATCGATAAGCGATCGAACGCATTCTACGTGACGGGATCTGAGAAGAACGAGATGGATGGATGGGTACCCGCCTCTTGAAGCTTGATAGGCAGATTGACGACGATTAGGGCGATAGAGATCGGGCTCCATCCGATGGCCCGTCACGATTTCACCTTCTTCTTCCTCCTCGATCTTGATGGCAGAGATAACCCATAGTGTTCTTTGTGGAAGAAAATACCAAGGATTTATGAAAGAGATTAAAAGAATTTTAGAAAATGAGTGGGTGGAGAAGGAGTGGTAGTGACGGCTAGGATTTCTTAAAAGAAGAAAAGTGTAAAGTATAAGAGATCTTAAAAGATAAAGAGAATAGAAAAGAAATTAAGGTACGACTAGGTTTTCTTAAAAGAATAGAATGAGAAAGTGAGTTTAAATAGGTTTTCTAAAATAGGGTTGGTTCCGATGTGAAGCGCTAACACCAAACAAGGTACAAAATACCATCTAACACCAATAAAAGAAAGTCAAAAAATCTGGGTTGCTACATTCTCTCTCCCTTATAATATTTTCGTCCTCGAAACTTATGTACATGAGGCGATGAGCTCCGGGTACTTCCCCTTAATCTCAGCTTCTCATCAAATGTCAACGATTCAGCGTTAACAACACCAGGGTCGTTACATTCTCCCCTCCTTAAAAAATTTCATCCTCGAAAATTAGGCATGATTAAAAAGTAACGTATTCATATCGGTTAATCTCAAATCACCTGCAAAGCTTCTACATTTTCAACACCTAATATTTGATATCATCAAGGTAGGGTCCCCCTCTTTTTATGATGGTCGTCGACTCTAATTCATCAATTTAAAAAATAATCTGATTCGATGTCATAAATTTCTCCGAATGTGTGGTATGTCAAACTTTTGTCAGATATTCCCTTGATCCAATTATTGCAGTCATTTCTAATATAACCTAGTATCAGCTATTCATATTGTTGCCATCTCAGATCACCAATAATCTTAAATTGTCAAATCTTTAAGGGTTTATTTATCTAATTGCCCCTCAATTTTAGGAAAGTTTTATCCATTATTTTTCAATCTTTATAGATCATTTATAATGCTTCTTACAAGTTCCTAACTATATAAGTTATTCTTAAATAAATCTCTAAATACGAAATAGAACCTTAGGGTCTTTTATCATCAACGATCGAACTTCGTTAAAACCAATAAGTACTCAAAAGATATTATACTTATATAACCCATATTATCCTCGAGGATGTAGAGCCTGAGCTCTAATACCACTTTGTCATGACCCAAAATTCTACCCCATCCCGAGGGCCTAGAATTCTGGGTTATAACCCGCACATATCCCAGATATACTAAGCGGACATACACTTAATCAGAGTTCTCGCGCATATTTGATTTCATAAAATCCGTGAAAGTTAATATATAAAGGTGAAATATAAGACAATTATAAACGTCGAATAAATGCGATAAAATGTAATAGATCCACCAATAAAATGTAATCAAGGTCGAAGACAAATCCGATAAAATAAAATCATAAAGTCAATGCTAATAATGTAAGGTAAAATCTAATTCCGGGTCTACAAAATCAATATTCGGCGCTCGAATCAAAATCAACACCGTAATCCTCCTGATAATCGGCAACGTCGCCCTCCAAAGGCTCCTGATAATCAACGTCAACCAGGTCAACATACACAGCACCAATCGGATCAAAGGAACCAACGTCCACTCCGTCACGATAGTCACTTGTAGCTGTTAGCTTATTATGGGATGAGTTTACTCAGTCACATAAACTCAGTGGCTACACCACCAATCCACATCATTCTACTTAGGTGCATTGTGGGTGCATCAAGTGAGTGATAAATATAATATCTTAAAAAACCATAAGAGAATAATAAAATCAAATGTATATCGTAAACTCATATTCTAATCATTAATACAGGATCATGATCTAGACACTAATATCCTAATATATCTTATCATATCTCATATTATATCATATCATATCTTATCTTCTTTCATCATTCTCACACATAGGTCTGTATATCGCATTAGCGTAACTAACATACTCATAAAATCCTAAACGACTTGTACCAGAGTCGTTGCTCGAGCTACCATGTGAGGGCTATCATAGTATCATACTATCATATCATAACACCCTTCATATCATATCATATTATACACCCCATCCAGTCACAGGGGCGGCCGACAACTCACTCATTATGTCTCTCAGAGACCCGTCTTGACTAAAAGACATTATTGCCCTTACGATGACTACGCAAGGAACGATACGTACAGATACTTAAGTTCTTAATCTTTTGTTGGCCTACAGAGCGGTGTCTTATTAGCATACTTATAATTTATCTTATCTTATCATACTCATAACATAACATACATCTAAGACCTGAATTCACAGCGAACACGGTACGGTAAGCTTCACAAATCACGCTTTCCACGGGACGGGTTCGTAGTAATCTGGATGTACTTCGTGTGACAGCCCATACTACTATAGAAGTATTGCATCCGTAAATGAATGCCTATATTCTGAGTTCTACGTGACCGTAAAAAGAATTTCACCATGACTATGATCTAAAGGTCTAAACCTTATATTTTAACTCATATCTTATCCTATCATATAAGTACTCGGGGTGATCAGGTCACCGTATATGCCACTGTATACGAGATTACACTGAATTCGCACTCACCCTACTCGTCATGATGTCTCATACCATCATGAGTTATAAGGCATGTGAATATGATGTATTCCTCGCTTCGATACCATCTTAGTAAATCACCACCCTCAAGCGTAGACATGATCTCAAACGCTCATGTACTTATAACCTAACATGTCCCTAACTTGTACACCATGCTCAAGATGGAAGTATAGCAATGGCATACACACAAAAAGGTTTACATCCAATTTTTATTAAGTTTATACATATATTTATTTCCATAACACCAATACAAATATAGTATAGGGGAGTTAATTGTGTATTTTTGATAACGTAAATGTCAGAGTTCAATTCTCACGAGGTATCGAAATTCTAACATTTCGTGTTATCGAAGTGCTCGCATTGAAGCGATAAGAGTGATATATATATATATATATATATATTATTAAATACTCAATTAAAATATTATTATTTTAAAGATTAAGTGAATTACAACCATCGATTATAAAGTGCAAGTGATTAATGTGCACTAAGTTTTGGTCGAGCACAAAAGGAATTATAGTAATAATTAGGTCATCTGTTCGGACGAAAATCGATTAATTGGTTAAAATATTCTATAACATAATACCAATGAATTTGGAACATGAATGATGTCATGTCTGTATATTAAGAGTAATTTATATAATTAAAATAAGATGACACTATAATACTGTGGCTTATATAAGAGTATTATATAATAACAGATATATAATACATTATTAAATATAAGGTAGAAGAGTTCAGAACCCACACTTTAATACAATATTATATTACAAAAGTCTTTACTTTAATATAATATTATATAATATAAGCCTTTACTTTAGTATAATATTATATAATAATAGCCTTCACCTTAATATAATATTATATAATATTAGCTTTTAAGATCGGTTGAGGTGTCAGACTTTATTTAATTATAAGATAGAATCCAAGCTTAATCAGTGGGTCAAGGTCTAACATCAGATGGGTCAAGATCCAACATCAGATGGGTTAAGGTTCGACATCAGATGGGCCAAAGTTCAACATCAGATAGGCTACGGCCCAACATCAGATGGGTCAAGGTCCAACATCAGAAGGGCCACTGTCCATCATTAGTTGGGTCAAGGTCTAACCTCAGATGGACTACGGTTCAACATCGGATAGGTCAAGGTCCTACATCAGATCGGTCACGATCCAAAATCAGATGGTCACAGTCTAACATCAGATGGGTCAAAACACTGAATCGATCGATCACTGCCAGAGAAATACATAAGAGACTGATGAGTCTTATAAGAGACCACGAGTTCTCTTTTATGAATAATTGGATCTTACAAAGTAAGAATCGATCAATTGAAGTCTTATATAAGACCCATCACTGAGATTGATTGGGCTCGTCTTAAAAAAAATGCACAAATAATTTTAGATAAAGTGTATTTTTACAATTTTATCTATTTATTTATTATTATTATTTTTTAAACCTTGTTAGTTAAATATATAAAAGATTGGTACCCTACTACCCTTTCAAATAAGTTATTTATTGTAAATTAATTATATAAATAACTGAGAAAGAAAAATTAATTTTAGTGAGCTGGTGTACACTTTATAGTTAAAAACTATTAACAATAGTTAACACTTTTCTGAGTTTCCACGTTTCACCTACTCTAAGAAATAAATAAAGCTGGACTATTTCCCAAACGTATCATCCATTCACCTCACCCCACTTATTACAAAATCAAAAGGGCAGTAGCAGCCCAGCTACAAAAGCCCAACGATTCCCTCAAAATATCGGGATTGCCATCACTTCTTACATCTTTGGCCACATCTGTTGCCGCAGTAAATTAGTACATTAAAAATCACAAATCATACAACTGATATCGTATGATCTGTTCAATTTCGTATGACCTGTCCATTTGTAAGATAATGACCTACTCATTGTTGGACGGTCAAGATCAATTGATTTTGAAAATTTCTGAAGGAAATTAGGGTTCCAAAATAAATCTAAATGAAAAGCAACTAAATAAATAAAATATATCAAGAGTGAATATATCTAAACGAAAAGTAAGCAAATAAATAAATACAATATACCAAAGAGAAAAGAAAATAATTGCCATAGAATTTATGACTAAGGGTTAGTCATTTCATTATTTTTAAATAGCTAATTTTATAGGAAAAAATATATACGGGTAAGATTTATTTATCTCATCGATACGCGATCGAACATATCCTACGTAATGAGATCTAAGAAGAACGAGATGGATGGATGGGTACCCATCTCTTGAAGTGTGATATGCAAATCGGCGGCGATTAGGGCGATAGAGATCAGCATCCACCCGATGGCCCGTCCATGATTTCGCCTTTTTCTTCCTCCTCGATCTTGATGACAGAGATAACCCACGATGTTCTTTATGGAAGAAAACACCAAGAATTTATGGAATAGATTAAATAAATTATAGAAAAAGGGTGGGAAAAGAATAAGTAGTAGTGACGGCTAGGGTTTCTTAAAAGAAGAAAAGTGTAAAGTATAAGAGATATTAAAAGATAAAGATAATAGAAAATAAATTATGGTATGACTATGTTTTCTTAAAAGAATAAAATTAGAAAGAGAGTTTAAATAAGTTTTCTAAAACAAGGTTGGTTCCGATGTGAAGCGCTAACACCAAACAAGGTTCAAAATACCATCTAACACCAATAAAAGAAAGTCAAAAAATCTGGGTTATTGTTACATAAACACTTGCAGCTTGTTAACCACTCATTTTTCTTCATTGGTTATCTTGTTATCTCGTGGGATTTGTGCTAAGATTCGCAAAGAAGAAAAATATTTCTACTCATTATTATAGCCTGCCGTGCTCGTTCTCCTTCTTTGTTTCGTTGGAGCATAAGTTAGAGGTACCCCAATGGCCATGAGTGGTGCAATACCTATTACCTGAGGTACCTCGCACGACAGCTGTTAGCAAGTCTCACCTAGCGTGTCACTTCTCAGCTAGCTTGTTCCAGAAACCTCTAACACCTAATAGCAGCCTTCTTGTACTTGCAGCATTAGAGATTAATCCCAAGAGTCGAATTTAGTAGAATCCGACTCTTGGGCCTCTCTCTTTCTCTATTAGAGCGTGAGCGCCATTCTCGTACCGATCTTAATTGTTGCTCATCTTCCCCTCTCTTGATTCGCCTTATCGGTCGAATTTTCCAAGTTTTATCATAGATCTTTTGCTTTTATCCAATCTTTTATTATGGAAGAAATGATCCCATCCTCTGAAGCACGAAATCATAAAATATACTTTTGGATACATCCAATACATCAAAACTTATTGCCCATGGTTAAACACCATCTTGATATAAAAAACAACAAAAACTAAAGCAAACATATAATGGTGGATTTGGAATTATAATACATAACTAACCAACAAAACTAGTTGTTACAAGTAGCATCTTGTTATTGCATAGAAACATATAAAATGTTGACTAGTTTGGCTAACGTCGAAATTTTGTCATCCTGTAGTAACAGTTGGAGTTTGGGAATAAATTGGCTAACGGAAAATTTGACAAAAATTTGGAGATTTGGGAAAAAGGTAAAAAAATCGAGAAAACTAAAAAGATATTAAAAACTTAAAAAAAAAATAACGAATAATGAAAAGTATAAAAATTTACATTTTATTCACAAAATTTGTAATATTTTTGAAAAAGGTTGACTATTGGGACAATTTCTACTGAGTAAAAATGTCATGATTAAAACACAACTTTTTCAAGAAGTCAGAGTATTTTTGGTCACACTACTCTTGTTGGGTCTATAGTAAGCCAATGTTACGTAATTTGTTGGTACGCTCAAATTCGAATTTGGGTTCACAATTTGCAATTCACTATTGTCAAACAAATCCGATTTGCTAAGGGTAGATGAGTTTTAAAAGTATAAATTAATTTTATGATATAAAATTAATACTTATTAATAAAATAAATGCAAATGATCACTTCATTAATTATGAAATCACTCTTTATGCTTATAGAGTTTTATTTTAAAATAAAATAGTTACCATTAGTCAATCAATTTTCTTGTCATGCAGAATTTGATCGATTTGAACTACGAGTTGGTTCATTGTACCCTATTTGTGATTCACTAGGTGAATGAGCTAAGTAACATAGAGCTAGACATTCATTTGGTCGAGATGAAAATTATTTAAACTGTGTTTGATAACTCAAAATTTAAACGCGAAAAGTTAATTTGCAATTCTATTTTACTTTCGAGTGAATTGACTGTTAGAAATCTTAATGAAATAATCATGATCTAGGCTTGAGTCATTTGATCAACATATAGAATACAATAATTATCTAGTAAGATAAATCTTACTTACTTGACTAGATGATCGTGATGACGAGCTTGATCAGTATTTCCTCTGTATAAGATTAAACTCTTAGGACAAACCACCTCTCTTCCTTTCTATCTCTATTGATGGGAATAACATTGAGAATAGACAAAGAGGGGACGTTGTCCTCTTTATATAGACATTGATTTGTTTCCTAACTCATCAAGAAAACTAAATCTAGAGGATGTGTTACTTCTATAAAAGGGATCACCACAACCCTATAAAATAATTAAGGAATTCCACCAAGATTGCATGGTGATTCCTATTGTACAAAGTATAGAAAGTCTGCACAATTCAAGTTTTAGCAAGTAAAGGAAGAAAGGTTAGTGTGTGGGTCACAAAAACCCAACAATCTCCCACTAGATCCACACACTACCAGAATATTGTTTTAAATAATTTCATGAATTGGTCCCTTTTGAAAAGCGGATGACCATCCTTATAATTTTATAAAATCATTGACTTTGTTGGTACAATACAACATCCTTTCAAGTTCAAAAAATAACTTTAATAATAAATCATAAATGTTTATAATGTACCATATTTAACAATTGACAGTAAGGCAGTTTCATGGTCATATATATTATTTTTGTTAATGACCCAAAGAGTATTATTTCTGATTTTGTGACATCAGTATATGAACACTTTAATACAATCACTTGTGTGTGTATTTGCATTCGTCCAACTTCATACCCTAAAGTATGTCATCCTGATATCTTACAACATACGCCATGTGAAAATCATCACCCAACCATCAGGATAAAGGCTATACGAACGTGGTGCCTAATCACGATAGCCCAAGCTTCCTTATTTAAGCACTTATGCTCCCAGGCTAACATTGCTTATACTAATAATGATAATAGTGATAATCATGGAGTCAAATGAAAAATGTGCATCAAATGATAATCAAAGATATAAGGAATGTCGATAATAAAACATAGTAGAATAATCATTGTGGGAAGAACTCCCACTCAATCAATGTACTCGAGTGCTTCTAACACTCTCATCCGGATCACGTGTGCTCTAAAATCTTTTGATTGAAGTCCCTTTGTTAGTGGGTCAACAATCATTTCCTCAGAAGGCATATGAGGGATCTTAATGACTCCTTCACGAACCTTTTCTAGCATTATCATATATTTGACCTCGATGTGTCTATTGCTTTTGGTTCCTCTCCCGCTCTCGATGAAATCAGTGGCAACTTTGTTATCGCAATAAATGATCAAAAGCTTATGAACAGAATCCACAACACCTAACTCACCAATGAAGATCTTCAACCAAACTGCATACTTGGTGGCCTCATAGCATCCAATGAACTCTACGAGCATAGTGGAATCCGACGTTATAGTCTATTTGGAGCTTCTCCAAGTAATAGCTTCATGGGCGAGCTGGAAAATGAAACCCGAAGTGGATTTGCGAGATCGATCGCACCCTACATAGCTAGAATCACTATAGCCAACTACTTCAAGTTCATTTGATCTTTTGTATACAAGCATGTGGTCTTTAGTTCCTTGTAAACATCACAATACCTTCTTGACAGCTATGCAATGAGCAAAATCAGGGTTTTGCGGAAACCTCCCGAGCATCCCAACGATAAAACTGATGTCGAGTCGCATACAGGTCATAATATATGTAAGGCTTCCTATTGCAGAAGCATATATAGTTGGATCCACTCGCTTTCTCTCCATATCATTTTTAGGGCATTGATCTTCACGTAAGAGATCACCCTTAACAATTGGAGCACTGGAAGGATTACAGTTCTCCATTTTGAATCGTTTGAGGACCTTATCGATATAGGCTCTCTGAGATAATCCTAAGAGCCTTGCTCCATGTTGCCTGTGGATCTTAATTCCCAGAATGTATTGCGCATTCCCCATATCCTTCATATAGAAACGGTTGGATATGAAATATTTTGTATCGTGTAGAAGATAAATGTCATTACTCGCCAGAAGTATGTCATCAACATATAGCACTAGGATGATGAAACGACCTTTTGACTTCTTTATGTAGATGCACCTATCCATGACATTTTCTTGAAAGCCATATTCCGTAACAACTTGATCAAACTTCAAGTACTACTGTCTTGAAGTTTACTTCAGTCCATAAATAGACTTCTTCAGCTTGCACACATGATCCTCTTGACCCTGTATCTCAAAACTACCCTCAGGTTGAGATATATAGATCTCTTCTTCCAAATAACCGTTGAGGAAAGCCGTCCTTACATCCATCTGATGTAATTCTAAGTCATAGTGTGCCATAATCACTAGAATTATTTGAGGAGAGTCCTTGGATGAGACAGGAGAGTATGTTGCATTGAAATCGATTCCCGATCTCTGAGTGAATCCTTTGGCTACTAATCTGACTTTGAATTTTTCAACATTGCCTTCAGAGTCCCTTTTAACTTTGTAAACCCATCTGCATTTGATCACCTTGCAACCTTCATGAAGGATTACAAGGTCCCAGACATCATTCGTTTCTATAAATTGCAACTCTTCTCTCATGGCCTCCTGCCAGTGTTGAGATTTGTCGCTTTCCATGGCTTGAGAGAACGTGGAAGGATCATCGGTGTCCAGGTTAATACCATCATTTTCTTGCAGATAGACTTCATAATCATTAGGTATCACATATCTACGATATCGATTGAATCTCCTTAAAGCAATTGGTGGCCCCTCAAGAGGAGGGGGATGTGGAGCACTGAAAGTTTCGACATTAGGAGAATCATTGTGTATCGCAGATCCCTCAGGGTGAATGACAAGATTAGGCAAAGGGATAGGAACATGTATAGTTGTTCCAATAGGAACGAGAGGCGTAACATGAGTATTTTTTTCAAAAACAATCTTCCTTTATTTTTTACTCCGCTGATGAAACTATCTTTAAGAAACTTGGCGTTGGAGGTCTCTACAATCTTCAACGGTCGAGATGGGCAATAGAACCTATATGATCGGGTGCGCTCGGGGTAACCGATGAAGTAACATGTGATGGTGCGTGGATCAAGCTTCTTCAAGTTTGGATCATAAAGTCTTGCTTCTGCCAAACACCCCCACACATGCAGATGTTTTAGACTTGGTCTACGACCAGTCCAAAGTTTGTAAGGTGTTTCCGGAGCAGCTTTGCATGACACTCAGTTAAAAATATAAACAACGATTTTGATAGCTTCTCCTCAAAAACTTTCAAGGGGTTTCGAGTTACTTATCATGCTGCGAACGACCTCCTAATAAGTACGATTTCTCCTCTCGGAGACACCATTCTATTGCGGGGTACCAGGCAAAGTGTATTGAGGAACAATCCCATGTTCCCTTAAGTAATGAACGAAGTTTCCATGATTAACACCATCAGAATCCATCTTCCCATAGTATTCTCCTCCACGATCTGATCTAATGGCTTTAATTTTCTTATCAGTCTATTTCTCAACTTCCGTTTGAAAGATCTTAAACGTATCGAGTGCCTCAGACTTTTGATGAATCAGGTATATGTAGGCATAACGAGAAAAATCATCTATAAAACTGATGAAGTAATGTTGTCCACCTAGTGAGGGTGTGGGAAAAGCTCCACATATATCTGTGTGGATCAATTGTAACAAAACGGATGATCTAATGGCCTCAAACTTTCATTGTTTTGTGGACTTTTCTTTTATACATTCAAGACATGTGGTATAGTCGTTAAAATTAAGAGGATTAAGAATACCTTTTTTGACCATAACCTCTAACCTTTTCTTCGAGATGTGACCCAAACGTTTATGCCAAAGCATAGAGGAGTTTTCTGCCAAAAGAGAGCGCTTTATTCTGAATGAGGTAATAGAGACACATGCAAATGATGCAGCAGAAATATCATCAAGAGATAACCGAAATAATTCATTTACTAATAAACCATGCCCAACAGTAATAGTGTCCTTAAAAATAATCAAGGAGTCTCTAGCAAAAGTAAAGTGATATCCGAAAACAATTAATATAGAGACGGAGATGAGATTTCGTTTGAAGGACAAAATGAAATCAACATTTTCAAGTATGAAAATGTGTCCAGAGTCTGAAACAAGTAGATAAGTTCCAACAACCTCGATTTTGATCACTTACTCGTTTCCAAGGAAAAACCTTTCATCTGGTCTTGGGCTTCTCCTGCTTACCAACCCCTGCAAGGAATGAGCAATATGTACAGTGACATTGAAATCAACCCACCAAGAATTTTCGAAAATATTGACCATATTTGATTCAAAACAATTATGAACAAAGTGAATACCTTGGTGTTTCTTATTTATGATACTTTTCCATAAATAACAATCCTTCTTGAAGTGTCCTTTTTTTTTTTTATACAAATGACAGCAATCATCGTTATTATTCACAATGGCTTTCTTCTTGAAGTCCTTCTTATTCCCTTTATTTGTGACGTGATCATTTCTTTGACCCTTTCTCTTGAAAATTTTCTTATGAGCAGAGATATGAGCAAGGTTATAGGCAAAATGAGTAGACTCGTTCTTGTTGCCCGGCAACTACTCTTCTTTTATTACACACATTGAGATTAATTGGTTAAAGTCTAATTTTTTCCTTTTGGGCATTATAATTCACCTTAAAGGTATTAAACTGATTAGAAAGGAATGCAACAACCAAATGAACTATAACAACTTTCTCAATGGGAATACCTTGCTCGTTGAGCTTCATGGCCAATATAGACATCTTAAGAATGAACTTTCTAACAGAATCCTTTTCATCATAGAGCATGTTAACAAACTCCATAAGATAGCCATATTGCAGAGATTTAGTAGACCCAACAAACTGATCGTCGATGTTTTTCAATAACTCACTTGCTGTGTCAGTAGTCTTAATACCACAGCGGATGACCTCACTCATAGAAGCGCGAATAATCATGATAGACATACGGTTTGCCTTCTCCCACTTGGTATGTAAAGCTTTTTCAAACTTTGAAGAGTAATCGGAAGGGGTCGCTAGTCTATTCTCCGAGAGAACAAAATTATACTCTAGGTAACCAAGGGTCAAATCCAGACCCATTCGCCAAGAGGAATAATTGGTGCTAGTGAGCTTTTCAATACTCGAAATCTGTTGGTGCGAAATTGATCTGTCTATAGCTGCAACGACATAGATCATTGTCAGTATACGTTCATACAGAACTTTACATAATTTGAGTTCGTACCTGTGGTCAAGGTCAAATCAATCATAGTGTATTAACCATGTGCAAAGTCATCTACTCTTAGGGACAAACATGACTCATTGTCAGCATTATCTTAGGGTAGAAGCTTTGACCTATTGCATGTCTCCCTAGTTCGTGTTCATAGACACGCAGACCTAGTCATTTGTATTTTGGTTTGATCCAAGCTAGTTATTAGCTTAGGCTAGAAGTCTCACTATCCTCTCACTTAAACACGCATAATTATTCTATCAATTCCCCTTTTGTGAGCTTTCTAAGTCAGCTTTGGCTAGAAGTAGTAGTTCACGCAAGTAAATGCTCTCGCGATCTTAATGAGACAATTGTCTCAAAATTCAAGGATAATGTAACTTCCATAAACCGGTCACCTTTGGGCAAACTATACACCTACTTTGGCAACGTCTCCCTGAACGACTGTTTTACCGGTCTTTCTAAACCCCTTTATAGGAAAGACCTATCTCTAGGCATTCTATCATGTCATTAGTTTAATGTTGCATATCCTAAAGACGTTCACGTACCAATTTTTAGGGAAATTAAGTTTTATGAATTAAATTAACCAATTTAATATTAGAAGAGCACAATATGTGATGTGTTAATTTAATATATAAGAAGTTCGTTGAGAAATACATTAGTTATAAAGAGAAGGTGCATATGAGGTAACTATGAACAATGATATGATAGTATAAGAGTATCAATACAGAATATTCAAAAGGTTCAACAATTTATTTGAAATATAAAAATGAATTTATTGACCTTTGATTGAAATTTTTAAGTCTAAAACAGTGTCAATTAGTCCCATAAATTAGTCAAAAGTATAGATCTCGTCGAGTAGAATAAAAACGATAAGTCACATGCGTAAATCAGAATTATATATCTCTAGATATCGCATTTTAAAGTTTGAGCCCAAATAAGATTTAGTCCGATTGTATAAACTTCAAATCCATGGGTTAAGTTAGGAAATGAAAAAACTATCCATTAATTTGCTATTTCAGAGGTTTCTATGTTCATGAATTAGTTTAGGGTACCTCCACAAAATGTTTACTGATTTTAATTCCTAAACTATAAAATATACAATCACATCGTATCAATATATATATATATATATATATATATATATATATATATATATATATATATCCAATCACATGAAAATATAAAGTGAGGCAAATTGGTTCCACCTTGCATGTCCCTCTTTTTGGCCTCTATTTCAAGTGGCAGAACGGGTAAGCAGCATGGTCCTCTTTCTTCTTTCAAGACAGAGTCGCTATATTGTAGTAGAATCCTCGTGATATATCTAGAAACTTCTCTCCTTCCAGATTTACAGGAGCAACTTCCAAACTCCGCCCTAGGCTAAGAAGAAAAATAAATACAAGGGAAGCTGGAGAGAGAGAGAGAGAGAGAGAGAGAGAGAGAGAGAGAAATCAAAAATAGATAAAGATGTTTGGGGTCCTCTTCCCTAACCGTAGTTTTCCCATGGACATCTCCACCTTCGCTCAGATCGACAGCGTCCACTGGATCCTCGACATGAACACCTTCGTCGGTAAGCAGACTACTGTACAAACTTCATTCAAAATAATAATAATAAAAAGGAAATGAAATAACTTTGTTTACAGGCGAGGCGTTCGACCAGATCAAAGAAATGTGCATATTCCTCCTCAATGGCCTTTCTCTTCCTCCCGAAAAAGCCCTCGCTGTTTACATTCAATCCCCTGGTTCTCCTTTCCTCTACTGCGGGGCCGTGTACGCTGCGCGCCCCTCCGCCGTCCTCTCCCTTCCGTGGCCCGAACCTGGCGGGCAGATGCAGCTGACGCCCGACGCCGCTCCTCTTTCTGCTAAGATTGGGGTCTCCGTCGAGGACCTTGCTTCTCTCTCCTCCCTTGATGTCGGCGCACAGAGTCGGATCGAACGGCTCGCATTGAAGGTCGGTGAGAACCTGTTCAACTTTATGCAGTCATTCTGCAGCGTGGACGGGAGCCGGCTTGTGGTGCCCATGGATATATTGGAGAGGTGGTTTAAGAAGTTTCAGGATCGGGCCAAGAGGGATCCTGAGTACTTGAAGAGTTTCGTTTTGTAATCTCAACTCTATAACTCTATAAAGGTATGTTTGGCTCTCCTTTGTTCGGAAATTGGGAATGGAAATCGATTTTTTTTTTCCCTAGTTTTTTGTATGTAATATTTTACTTCTGCATTAGTTGTTATTAGTTACATGATATTGAGAAGTTTTTGGGGATTTTTACAGAATTGGGCATACTGAACCGTAGCACTTGAACTTTGAATTACGAGTGCAGAGAGAAAGCATGTAGATATGTATCAATCTGTTATGAAATGGAATGGTGTTCTTTAGATATTGGTGACTGAAGGTTTTCAAATTTGCCACTTTTGTACGACTAATTTGCGGTATATGTCCATTGAAAAACTATTGGAGACGGTGAATATTTGTGGCTAAAATGTGTTTGTTATGCACTTATGCATGAATATATAATAAGATAAAATTATCTAATAAATCCATATTTATGTGGTATTATAGTGATCAACATAAGGAATACTAATGTTTTCAGTTGGAAGTTGAAATCATGTAAAATCATCATTTTACGTCGTGCCACTTTTTATAAAATCATATTTTGCCGATGAGCTCTTGAAACCCAGTGTGAGTTGCAATGAGGAAGAAGGAAAACTTTGTTAAAGAGACAGCACTAATGCAAAAATAAAACGGCATCAGTCCCACTGCCTATTTTGGAATCAAGTTTCCAAACAATAAGATGGCATCAGTCTTGAAGCTGGTTAATGAGCAGGATGTTATCCATGGCCAACGGGAGGCTCTGGTTTATGCATGATGTATGTCTAGTGAGCTGTTCTGTCTGGAGTTGCGGGATGGGGTTGGGGTCCGTTTTGGGTGCTGGCCCAGCTCTTTGACTCTGTCAGTTTGTGTCTATTTTGTTTTTGAACTTTTCTGTTTTCTCTAGCCCCTCGCTAAAGCGGAAATATGCTTTTCTCCCTTTCTTTTAATAAATTTTTTTATTTATTGATAAAAAAACACACACATTATGAACATATCTCTCCAAATCTGATATACGGAAGTAGGACAAAAAATGGCAGCAATTGTGCTTAGGTCCGGGGATTGGATAAGTTCTTGTCGTAATGTTAATTTCAGAAGACGATCTGTTTGCCATTGTTTCAGATGCATTTCTACTAGAGCTAAAGGGATAGCAGTTAAAGCATCCTTGGAACAAATCCCGATGGTGGGTTTTAAAGGACATGTATTCTTTAATGATAGCCAGGCTAGGGACCTTAACCAAGGGTGGTGGTCCATTGCAGGTAATTGTTTCCATAGAGCTTGGGAAACGGTGAAGGTGCCGGGCAATGGAGTCATCCATGGGGTTACATCAGAGTCAAGCATTGGGTCCTGTGAAGGTGGGCCAGACTAGGTGGTTTCTCAACGCTTCCAAAATGGGTGCTCCTTTGCGGAAGTGGTGAATGGTGGTCCTAGTGGAGAGAGAGTACCACATCTCGCGACTGGCGTCGACCTTGAGGATGTTGACGTCCATCACAGATTTTCGTCCGTTAGTGGGAAGGCCACGGATTTCGGGGGCTGGACTCTTGTCTTGGTGCTACCTGCTCGCACCTCTCATCCCTAGCGATTAATATTCCCTATTTCTGGGTGGTGATGCCCATCTTTAAAAGTTCTTTGCATATTTTGAATATTTACAACTGGATACATAAGAAATGGGGCGTTCTGGATGGGCCTTCCATCTCTACTATTTATGATACAAAATTTCTACTAAGATTCTAGTCGGAAGGAATGGCGATGGAGCTCTGGAAAACCCAAAAAGTTACTATCAGTGGTGCCTGTACAGTGTGACCGATGGGAGGCGGGTGTTGGAAAGCTTTGCATTCATCGGTAGAACGGAGGTGTTTGGTTGAGATTATTTGGACTCCCCCTCCACGCTCGGACCTTGGAGGTCTTGAGTGGCATTAGGGATAGATGTGACAGTTTCATCTTGATTGATCGGAGCACTGAGGATCTGTGGGAGACCAGCTACGCCCGGATCTTGGTGGCTACCACCAGATTGGAAGATATCCCTAGGAGCTGTGTTGCTTGCATCAACGGCCAGGAATTCAAGGTCCTCGTAGAAATGGAGGTGGTAGAATGAGTGATCCTTCTGCAACAACCTCACCAAGAAACTCTGGGGACCAGGGGTACCGATGAAGACATATTTACTTGTGTCGGCGAAAAAATCCCGCCAGAAGTCTACCCACTCAAGGATGGGGTATATTCGCTCTTGGACCCGGTGGGGCAGAGCTTGGAGGGGAGCTCGGTCTTGCATACAGGCGCTTCATCGGAGGTCAACCTCGGCGTCGAGGGGTGGAGGAGCCCCGACTGTCCATTTTTCTCCAAATGGTTGCCGAGAGGTACTTGAGGAAGGGGAGATCGATGATTGGTAGGAAGAGGAGATACTGGCGGAGCAACCGATTTGGGAGAATGGTCTCTGGAAAGTGGCGGACATTGTTGGGCCAGTTGTTTTTCCTCTGCCCAGTCTTTCGCTGTCAATCTCCCTTACGGCCAAGATCTCTGTCGAACATGACTTTGGGAGCCCAACGGATATGTTTTCAAATTTCAAAATGCCTTTTGATCCATTTCTCACCGAAGAAGCCGGTCATATGCAGGTGGAGACAGTTGAGCGTTTTGAACCCATGGCTTGGGAGGTGACATGTGTACCACTTTATACAGATGGCGGACTGAGAGTGGAGAAGGACTCGGAGGGTGTCTCCGTCTTTTCGCATCCCTCCCTAGAAGCTACCATTGGAGACTGTACTGCGGCTACCAAGCGGCCACGTGGGATACCCTTAGCTAGATTCTTGTTTCCCACTGATGGTTTTCTTCAGCCCAGGGTTTTGAGTACCAAGGATGATTTTTTGCTTTCGAATTCTGCCTTGTGTACACGTGGCTTCTGTGCTTTCCGCCAGGTTGTCGATGTAGGGATGGGTCTCATGGGCTTTGTTGATCTGAACCGGGTCTTGATATGCTTGTTGTTGGACTAGTCTACTATCCTTTATGTGGACCTTGACTGTTGTGGGCTCGGGTTTGTCCCCCTTGATCCTCTTTCGCTTTGCAGACCAGGTCTCAAGTTGGTGGAACTGCCTCACATTTCTTGTTTTGCCAACGGTATCAAGCTGGGACGGATACCGAGGTCACTGCAAGTTGGCAAAATTATTCCCATGTGCTCTTTGCATAATTTTTTGATCAATACTCGGGATGCCATCTACTCGTTGCCTCTTCCTGTGGCTTCTTCTACGCAGATGTCTCCCCTTAGACCTCTTCTTCCTCGTCTTCTAACGCTTCTAAGAGCTCCTCTGAGGGGTCAGGTGGCCCTCTCCCTCTCAGATCGCTTATATGTAATGCGGAAGGGCGTTGGGTGGATTGCTCTTTTGCAACGCTCGAACCGGGGTTTGAGGCGTCTTCTCCCTGCCATACGGAGAAGGAAGATCTCGATAGCATCATCTCCTTTAGAAGAGACCTCGAGATGTCTTTCCAGGGCCCAGATACGTCCCTGCGTGAAGTCTTCAAATCTACCTCGCTCTACCAAAGGAATGGGTCTGCCACCAGGAACCGCTGCCCCAAATCCAGAGAACTTGCTAGGTTAGCTTGGGGTATGCCCGATGGGAAGGGAGGGGGAGACCAATAAGGTCTTTTCTCTCTTGGGGTGGGCTTTCATCGGTTGGACCTTATGAAGCTGTTATCATGGAACGTTAGGGGTGCCTGTGACCCCAAAAAAGGGCAGGGGTGAAGCAGGTCATTGCAATCCACAATCCTGCGGTGCTCACGTTACAAGAGACAAAATGGGGCCAATGTGATACTGGTAAAGTGGCTTATGTTATGGGCGGTACCCGCTGAGATTGGGTTGGTGTGGATTCAGATTGGGCCTCGGGTGGTATTATGCTTGTGTGGAATTCGATGCTTTTCAAAAAGGTGGATGAGGAAATTGGTTTGTTCTCGACCTTGGTGGTGCTAGAGAATAAAGACAATGGCAAGAAGTGAGCGTTTACTGGGGTTTATGGTCCGTCTACCTATCGAGGAAGGGAGGAATTTTGGTTGAACTGTTGTTGCTGCTCGTTGGGAGGTTCCGTGGTGGGTGGGGGGTGATTTCAACGCGCCTCGATTCTCGCATGAGAAGTCTTGTGGGCCTTCCGATCATGGCTCGATGGCGGCTATTGATGCTTTTATCCAAGATTGGTCTATGATCGATATGCCGCTGGTGGGTGCTCGTTTCTCATGGTTCAATCTTCAGGACACTGCCCCCCTCAGCCGGATTGACCGTTTTATGGCGGATTTTGAGTGATTAAACATGTTCCCTAATGCTTTTCTTCATGGTTTTGCGAGAGCTGTGTCTGATCATCGGTCCTTACTTCTACAATGCGATTCGGTTTGTAGAGGGCCTTCTCCTTTCCATTTCGAGAATATGTGGCTCCTAAGAGAGGGATTCAAGAATCTGGTTCCCAAGCGGTGGCATTAGTATACGCCCCAAGGATCGGCTGCATTTAAAATTGTCTCTAAACTTAATTATTTGAAGGGATGTATCAAGCAGTGGAACAAAGGATCTTTTGGTACGGTTCACATTTGGAAGGACAAGTGCTTAATTTGTCTCAATGAGCTGGACTAGATTGAAGAAGATTGTCGTTTATCTCTGCTTGAAAGCAAGGAGAGGCTTAAGCTTAAAATGGAGTTTATCGATAGATTTCTGCAAGAGGAAACTTGTTGGAAACAAAAATCAAAGGTCCGTTGGTTGCAGGCGGCCGATAATAACACCAAGTTCTTTCATGCCGTTGCTAATGCCAGGAGAAAGAATAATTTCTTGAGTTGGATTGCGGTGGACGGGTTGGTTTATATAGATCAAGTGCAGATCAAATCGAATGTGGCTGAGTTCTATAAGGAATTGTACACGGATGAGCATTGGTTAGGCCTCAGCTCGATGGTGTTCCGTTCCCGTCTCTGCTCTCTGAGGATGTCACCGATCTCGAAAGTCAGTTTCAAGAAAAGGAGGTGTGGGAAGCTATTAGGCTCAGTGGTAAAAACAAGTCGCCAAGCCCGGATGATTTCACTATGGAGTTTTTCTGTTGTTTCTGGTCGACTCTCAAGGAGGAGATTATGGGTTTTTAACATGAGTCAATTGGGTGTTCTTGGAATATATGCTACGACGTTTTGGGTTTGGAGATCGGTGGAGGAGGTGAATGGTTGCGTGCTTCTCCTCGGCTTGGTTCTCTGTGCTAGTCAACGGTTCTCCCGCTGGTTACTTCAAGAGCTCTAGGGGCCTATGGCAAGGGGGCCCGTTGTCCCCATTTCTGTTCGACATGGTGGGCGAAGGCCTGGGAGGTCTGGTTAACCAAGCGTGCCTTAATAATTTTATTTCTAGTGTCCCTATTACTAGTGGTGGTAGCTCGATATCTCACTTATAGTTTGTGGATGATACCGTCCTCTTTTGCAAGGTGATTCCTAGTGAGATTCAAGCTCTGGCTAAGGTGTTAGCGGTGTACGAAGCAGTTTCTGGTCAGCGGATCAATTTATCTAAATTCAAGGTATTTGGAGAGGGAATTGTTTAGATGGAGGTTGAATCCCTCGCTCGGGAGGCCGATCGTAGTTACGATTCTTTTCCTACTACTTACTTAGGGCTGCCCCTTGGGTTCTCGAAGCCTAATGCCCGAGCTTGGGACTCGGTAGTGCACCGGTTTGGGGGTAGGCTGGCTTCTTGGAAATGAAAGATGTTAAGTAGTGAGGTCGGTTGGTGTTGGTCAAATTGGTTCTTGCTAATTTACTGGTTTTTTTTAATGTCCATTTTCCTATGTCCGATGAAAGTGATCCATAAGTTAGAAGAGATTGAGCGAGATTTTCTTTGGGAGGGGGGGGCGGTTTGGAGAAGAAATATCATTTGGTCAGCTGGGAGGTTTGCCAGCTCCCTAGATGCTTCGGCGGTCTCAGCATCCACAATCTTCATCTCACTAACATTGCGCTACTTGGGAAATGGTTGTGGCAGGTCAGTACGGAGGGTGAGCGACATAGCTTATGGGTTTCTGTGTTAGCCGAGAAGTATGGTTGGATGTAGGGTTTCTGGGGGATCAATATTTCAGTTTCTAGAAGGACCTCAGCATGGTGGAGAGGTATATCTAGCATTTGGCTGAAGTTCTCTAGATGGATCCAATTCAGTTGCGGTGACGGGTCTCGCATCCGCTTCTCGGAGGATCCTTGGGTGGCTCTCCACCCTTTAAAGTGTTTGTTTCCTGGTATCTTTATGGCGATGACTCTCCCCTCTTGTTCTGTGGCTGAGGTCTATTCTAAGGTTCCCCCCCCCCCCTCTCGGGATATGGCTGCTAGGAAAGCCCTCAAGGAGGAGGTGGAGCCCTTCCTTTTTATGTTGCATTCCGTTTACGAGGCTAATCGTAACCGCCACAAGAGAGATTTACGATTTTGGTGTGGTTTTTTCTGTTTGATCCTTTTATAGCATTCTTTCCGCAAGGCTCATGATCAGGACTGAATGGTCGTTCATTCGGTCAATACCTATTCCCCCTAATGTTAGAGCTTTTTGTTGGACGGTTATCTTGGGCCGGGTTTTGACTATCGATCAACTTATTATCAGAGGTAAGGCATTGCACAACAGGTGTCCCATGTGCTTGCTTTTGGAGGCATCCATCCCCCACCTCTTCCTTCACTGTTGGGTGGCTGCTGAGATTTGGAGCACCATTCTCAAATCCTTTGAGCTCTCTTAGGTTCTGCTCGAGAGTATCCCTCACCTCGTGGTTTCATGGCAGGACCTTGCTTCAAAGGCCAATTGGGCTCGTTTTGGAGAGTGGCCGTTGTCGCTGCATTGTGGGGTATTTGGCTCGAGAGAAATGCACGGGTGTTCACCCGCAAGCGTAGTAGGCCTACTGGGGCTATCTTGAAAACTATTAAAGACCTGATGCGCCTTTGGGTATCCTCTGTTCTTGTTAAGGAGTTGGGCAGGGAGTGTGGACCTTTGTAGTTGTTTTTGTTTCGGGGTCGGGGTGGGGGGTTTCGCTGGGCGTTTTGTCCCCCTGACTTTTTCTTTTCTTTGTTTTTTGGCGTGTTTCCTTTTTTTCTTCTCTCTTTTATGTGTTTTTGCCGTTGTATATTTTCCCAGCTTCTCGTTGGTCGTTTATTGGATTCTTCTTACCGTTCAAAAAAAAAAAACAATCTCTCCAAATCTTCAATCTAGAGTAGATAACTAGTTCAAAAACATTTTCAGTATTAGAAGAGATTTCAGAAGGCCAAAGAGAACATAAAAACCTATTATAAGGTTTGTTTTGTGAAGAAGATTTTTTGTTGAATGTAAACTATATATAAATATATATATATATATATATATATATATATATATATATATATATATATATATTATGTAACATTTTGCATTGAATTGTAGAAGACACATCAACAAATACGAAATAATAAATATATTGGGAAAGAAATATCGTGCATTCATTAAAATCAAACATGGTCATCGGCTCTTGAGGCTAATCTAGAAAAATGGACTTGGAAGGGAATAAGGCCAAGAATATGATGAAATCTATAGCTAATCACAAAAGCAACAATTTCGTTATTGAATTATTTTATGACCTTGTGATTGGTTGAATCGTGCGAATGTAAAATAATTTTACTTATTTTTTTAGGTGCATGAAATTGAAAGAATGTGCAGTGTACTCTTGATAAGAAGATTTCATTTTTGCACATTTGATTTTTTTTTTCTCCAGAAAAATAGGATCACGCGCCTTATCCAGTTGATTTTATATGGTTTTACATGAGAGATTATTGTATGACAATATAGACTTATGTGCACTTCTCAAATAAGAGAGAAGATGGAGTGGTGATCTTTCTTTCATCATAGCGTATCTCATCTATTTGGGGTTGCCTTTGCAAGTCTTATTTATCCGGTCGTTTTTTATCAACACTAAGTTCTTCGTAACTTTGCGATCCTTCATGTCCCTTCTAACTATTTCCCTCCAAGCCGTAACTGGTCTGCCTTTTCTCCTAATTCCTTGTGCTTGTAGCATCTCAAACCTTCGCACATAGTCTGCTACTGGCTTCTGAGAGACATGTCCAAACTACCCCAAGCAACATTCCGTAATTTTTTCCTTTATAGGTGCAACTCTCAAATTTTCTCTTATGTACTCGCTCCTCCCAATTTCATCCCTTTTTGTTCGTACTCACTCCAATCTTAACATACACATCTTTACCCTATGTACTCTAGCTTCTTGTCGCTAACCCAACATTCCACACCAATGGTATGCAATTCTTCCTGTGGTTTAGCATACACGTCTTTTCATTCAAAGTGGTACTCTTGGGTCATATGGTAGTCCACTTGCTTGTCTCCATTTCATTCATCCTGTATTAGTCCTATTTGAAATGTCCTCTTCCCCTCTTCAGATTTACCATCCAATTGTAAAGTAGAGCAGCTAAATCTATGACCATGTGAAACTAGATGTTTTTTTAATTTAAACTAAATCCTCTTTTGAGGCTATCAGGTTCACTAAATTTGCATTCCATGTATACCGTCTTTGTTTTACTATTTATCAAACCTCTTGACTCTTAAGGCCTTTCTCCATAATTTCAGTTTGTCATTTATTTATTTCGTTGTTTGGGAGAATAGTACCACATCAACCGTAGATAACATCATGGTTTTCAAGGCCACGCTATAGCCCCGCTATGTCCTGTTCATGGTGAATGGCGATAGGAAATGCCATATGTAACCAAATAGCCATGATGGCTAAATAGTGACGCCATAGCATTGCCGTGACGGAATAGCATTATGGTGCCGCTTATTTTATTTTTTTGATAATAGCGTATAACACTTATAAGATCTGACATTATTATAATATATAAGTTACAAAAGATAACTTACAAGTCACAAAATCTCAACTTATAAGTTACAAAATCCTCGACTCTCTCTCTTTCTCTCTCTCTCTCTCTCTCTCTCTCGCGTCACAGCAGCTACCAACACCAGCGTCGTCGAAACCTCAATGTCGGCGACACTACCGTATACGTACCATGAAAATTTGTTGATGTTCCATATTTAATTTATACTTATCATGTTACAAATTTGTTGATGCTCCATATTTAATTTATATTTATTGATATTTGTTTACTCCTAAAACATGAAATCCTCATTAGAATCAAAGTATAATGCTTTAGTAGTTGAATTTTTTCTTCCTATATATTTTTTTTCTTCCTATATATTTTTTTTCTTATATAAAAATATATTAAATTACAATAATAAATAGCATCGCTATGGCCACGCTATGGCATAGCGAGCCTCTTCACCATGACCTCGCCACACCGCCTTCACTACTTTGGATAACATGCACCATGGATTCTGTTCTTATATGTCTAGGACGATTTATTTTTTTATGACGAAAATATTATAGTTTTAGCAAGCAACAATGATGCGATAAAATATATCAAAGAGAGGTTACAATAGGAGTTTTTATTGACTAATAAAACATCTTGGGTCCCTTGGGTTTGTTTTTCTTCTTATTTTTGAAAATTTATGGTAAATTAAATTTTGTAGAAAATTATGTACTTAGAGAAGTTATACAAAAAAATCACTAGGTACTCAAAAAGGTTGTTAGTGGCATCTATATAAAAAAGAGCATTAGTGATGGAACAATTTGTATAGAGCGATCTTAAGCAGGGCTATTAAGATGCAAATTGACTTGAAGACCCCAAGGGCAGGGTTAGTAAGATGCAAATTGACTTGAAGACCCCAAGGATAGTACCTCGATATTAGGTTTATGTGTGTGCTTTGGAGATAAGATGCTTCCATGGTCTGCCACGGAGTATGAAAATGTAACAAGGTCCATTACAAACAATGAGAATGCACCTATTGAAAATTGGTTATGAATCTTCTGATGTAACTATAGGGGATTTTTCTAACCGTGTCAGCTAACATATTGTAACTACTATTCTCTAAATGGAATTCATGTGCGTATTGCATCAATCATCACTTTTGAGTTGAAAAAGATTCAACTTTAGTGAATGACTCTTGCTGCATGCATGCTTCGGTTGATGCTTTGAATAGTCCTTGAAACTTGGGTCCTACCGTCCATCTATCTCTCTTCCTTATTTGGCTTGCCAATTGTTGAATTCAACCCTTTGTGCTCTCCAGTAGCTCAACGATTAAGCGTAAAATCTCTTCCTGCTTGTCACCGTCACATACCAAGATGATGACGATCTCATCTTCGATAACGGATGATGTGTCTTATTACTTGATCTCTTCCATGATGACCCCTCACTCTTTGGAAAAGATTTTATGGAATTTTGTCCTCAAATTCTGCCATGAAGAAAGATGTGCCCAAAGCCATGCATGTGACCTTTGTGTGCCCTCTGTTATCAAAAGCCCGCTTATGCTTCACCAACTCGGATACCATAAGGATAGCCATGCTAAGTTTCTAGGAGGGTATTTATGCTGGCCTCCCTAGGCCGTCGATGGCGATATCAAATAGGATGACAAATATCGTTCCAAAGGTTATTTTTTCCTCATTTAGGGAAAACATGACCATTGCTCTACTCCCTCAAGCATTTTCTTTAAATCGTTAATTTTATGTTTAAAAGTGGAATTTGAGTCTTTGAACTCAAGACCAGGGTTACTTAATTCACTAGGTAACTCTTCAAATCGTGAACCTCTTCGCATTCGTGGTTTGGTTCGCTCAGGTTTGCTAGGGATGGGCGAACCGGCCCATGCACGTGATGAGTTTTTTCATTTATAGAAGTAAGCAAAACGCTGCAAAGAAGACTTGAACCCTGTTCTCCCCATTCAAGCGTCATATGCATGATCAGCAATCCATCCTTTCTACTTTTGTATTGTATGCATATTATTTTTTATATGTTATAAAACTAAATTGATCAATTTTAACAATTAAATTTACAATTTATTAAAATTGTTTTTATTTAATTTTAGAACTCATCCTACCCCTCGGATTCGCTTGGATGTAGCGAATTGCGAATGAACCGAGTGAACCAACGAATCAGGTAACATTGCTCAAGACTGCACTCTTGAAAGCATCGATCATAATGAAATTCAATCAAACACTTTCTCAAAATGTTTTCTATTATTTTTTAATCTTATCATATTAATTTTAGATTTGATTATTATTGATTATTTGAGAATTTTATGTCCAAAGAGTCTAAAACTATTATCCTTTGAGAACTAAATCTTGTACTTGTTATTGTTTTTTGCCTGTTTAATTTGTTAATTGTTGCTTCCTAGTTGTCAATTATTATTTACTCATTTAACCTAAAATTTTATATAATAATTGATACTTAATGAGTATTTGATCAAATTTTTATCACTATTTGCTCTTATTATATCATATTTATCATTTATTGTGGATCCTCTATAGTCTACCACAAAAATTAAAAACACATTGCAACATTACTTTCCTCACCACTTAGGCTCCCCCTAGGACCTGCTTAGCACCTAGGGAGTTCGCCACCTAAGCCCTGCTTAGTGCCTTTAACAAACCTTGTGCGCGCCGCCTCCTCGTGGTTCAAAGGGTAACAACTTCAAACAAGCTGGTGTCCAGAGCCCCTCCTTGATAACAATTGGTTGATGATGGTTGACCTCCTGTCACCCTTATACCCGTCCACTTTATCCACCATCCCAAATATTAGTTTTCTTTTGTAGCTCTAGTTATTTTAATAATTTCCTACAATTCTGCTTTATGTTAAGCGAAAAGCAAGCTGCCAACAACTAGATAGAGTGGAGCAAACGTTAGAGGGGATTCCTATGAGGCTAGACCGTCTTATGCACTTGTGTAGAAGTGAATTTGGCATCATATATAACACAAATGGGCATGAGGGTGATAGTAGGTCAACCATCATCAATCACCATTATTGATGATAAGCTTCAGACGCTAACCTGTTCGAAGCGGTTGACCTTTGAACCATGACAAGGGCCGCAAAGGTCACATGCATGCCTTTGGGACCATATTTCTTCGTAGCAGAATTTGATGATGAAGATTCCATAGAATCATCTCCTATGGTAAAGACTAAGGTTCTAGCAAGGTGGATATCGTCACAGAAGAGATCAAGAAAGAAGGTACACCATCCTTTATCAAAGGCGAGGCCATCATCATCCTGGTATGGGAGGAGACAGGTAGGAAGAAGCTCTATTCCCAATCATGAGCTATTGAGGTGCACAGAGGGTGAAATTCAATAATAGACAAGCCAAATCGAGAAGAGAGATGGATGGACAGCAGGACCTGAGTTTCAAGGGCTGCACTAAGCATTGATGGAAGCATGCGTCAAACGTCATTTGCCAGTGTCGAATCTTTTTCAACTCGGAAAGGATGATGCACTAAACAAAAGACAACCAGAATGAGAAAGAAGATTGGAGGAAGGAGAAGAACAGGAAAAGAAGAAGAGCCTATGGGCCTATATAAATTTATTAATTGAGCCCCCATGAGTAATTAATTCTCATGTAAAATATCATGATATTTTATTAGAACCATATATTGCGTGCTGTGTAAAGAATGTAGGGATTTAACAATGGTTCTATTATTTCAAATATCGTAGGAAATTGATGGTGGAATAAACTATAAGTGTATTAAAGAAAGAATGTAATTGGTGAAAGAGGAGATCTTCTGGTTAAATATTGCATCAAAATATCATTAATGATTAAGAGATAGTGGTAAATTAATGTGAGGTCCCTAAATAGGAGATTTCAAAGGATAGAAAGATCTCTAATAATTAGGGATATAGAATGTGGTTGCTGAGAAAAAGGGAGCTATAGGGTGGCTTGCAATTAGAGGAAAATAATAGGGTAAAAATATTTAAAGAGTTAAGAAGTGTGATTAGCTTAAAAGCCGTGTAGTTCACCTAATTAAATCATCGAGCAGCTCGTTCCAAACCACTATGCAACTCCACTATTTTATTTCTGTTTCTGAAATACAGTTTTGGTATCTCCTAATTGTAAGACTTATTTCAAATAGGAAATTTGTTTGATGGGTACATAGGGTTTAGGATAGGTTATTTAAAGCCTTTTGTTATAATTTTCATCTTAGTTTTGGTTAATTGTTGATATTTCTTAAGCAAGAGATTTGAACACTTGTGCTAGAGAAAAAGATTAGTTTCCTTCTGCAACTTTAGTTGGTTTAATAATTTCCTACGAGTTTCCTTTATGCTAGTTGAAAGAAAGCTATGGTTTGCATCACCTTTTATGTGAATTAAAAATATATACATGACATTCATTTGGCACTCATGCACATGCATGAGTTAAAAAAATATGCGTATTATGTACATTGTTCTTCGTCACTGGCCTAATGTCATAAACTACAGCTGCTCTGACAATTTATGACAGAGTACAATAAGCACAAGAAATAACCCTAAAATTCCAGAAGATAATTAACAGAACACAATTTTCAAATCCAGAAATTCCAACAATTTAAAAAAAAAAATAATAGTCATAATCAGGTTAATAACTATTTTATTTGCTTTTATACCGTTTCCAAAGAAAAATAAAGAATTCTACTCTTATCAAAGAGTCCTATTTTATCCTATATCATTCAGGATATAAGATTTACTGAAAGGATTGAATTTGATCTCTAAATAAATCGACAAGTTGGCACATGGGTACTTGTATCCAAGTAGCTGGAGAAGGCAGAATATTTGATGGAAGAACAGGAGGTGATGCACTTTATATAAAATTCTACCCCGAGGTCATCTGTGTTGATGAATCAACACTTCGAAGTGCTTTCTTGCCTATTCTTGATAAATCAATGTAGAATCTTCAAATGATAAAGGTATACCTTTTTTTAATCAGTGTCTATAAGTCCTAAATATAGCAGTAAAATAAACAGCCTAATTACCAAACTTGAGTCCACAAAAATTAAGTTACGAAATTTGAATACCCCCAAATAGACCTACATGAGATGTTTCTTTGATAAGTGATAAGTAATAATAATAGGAATCTAATGTACCTAATAGTGCGAAAAAGAGGGAGAAAAACATACCTGCATGACTTTGTGGGTGGACTTTCTGAGAGCTGTTTGGCAGCCCTATTATTTTCCTTTTCTTTCTCAGCTTTGTGGCTGGATCATCCTCCCTGGTCATGAGGAATTTGACTATAGAGAGTTATCTCTTACATACTTTAAAGGATTTTTTTTTTCAAACCATTGTAATTCAGTTTCTGAGATCCGTGCGTTATCTTCTGTTGGTTGGCCTTTCCATTGAGCTAAGTAACATCGATGTGCTTTATTCAGAGTCTTCTTTGATTTAATGATTATAAGCTTTATCTTTCTCCTCCTTCAACACCTTGGAACTTTGGAAGTGGAGATAAACTTCTTGTTCTTTTAGGAATTGAGGTGGCTTAGAAATAGGTGTCGAATTGGAACCAAATCCCCCTTTCTTGTTCGTCACAACTTCCTGCAAATCGTCTTATATGAGATTTGGGCCAAGAATATTCCCCAACCAGTAAAAGTACCAGTTTCACACTATCCTTGTAATAATTATAGTGGTCTCAGAAACAATTTATCAGTTGGATTTTTTGTCAAGGATGAGTCATCAGATTCTCCCACAGTTATCTTTTGTTACCCTTCTCATAGATAGTCAAATTGAATATTCTCCACCAAGCAAGTGCATAGCTTAAATTTTCATAGCTACAAGTTTGACCTTAGAATGGTCCAATATATCATTCCATTAAAAAAAATAAAAATTCATTCTCTCCTATCATTTGGTGAAATCATCCACATTCAATCGATCATGGAATTCCAAATTTCTACCTTAATTCTGCAGTTCTGATTGCTTTCTGGCTTGAAGAAGTCTATCATCAAACCTATTTTACATTGAAGTACCCTGTCAGTGAAAGAGGTTGATAAAGTATTGTTCCTCATCATCGTCAATCTCTATTTTCTCCTTATGCACGTGTAAGTTGGTTGAGTTACTCGACGGCTTGTTCCAACTGATGAATTCGATTTTTAGTAGTGGAAGTTTTTCTATGTGAGATCATAAATTGTAACTTGGACCTCTCACTCCTAGGATAAAACATTCCCTGGTACCGATTGGTAATAAAAAGAATAGAACAAAGAAAACAAACGCAGAAAATAGCCCTATAGTTGATCGTTTTTCTTTTTGTTTATTATGGGAGATGGTTTTTTATTTATTTTTAATTTAATTGAAAACCCAAGGGTTATATTTTTTTATTTTTTGAAGTGTGTCAATTTTAATCCTTTTTCCTCTGTTGTTATTTGCCTGTTTTTATTTTTTGGTCCTAATGGCTTAGCCCCTCGCTATGCTACTGTTTCTACTATTTCTTTAGTTTAATTCACTTTTACTGATAAAAAATAAATATAATAGGGATCTAAGTTCCTTCTACTATTTCTTACTTTAGCTTAATTCACTTTTACTGATAAAAAACAAAAATACTAGGGATCTAAGATCCAGAAGTGCGAGAAAGATAGGGAGAGAAAAATCTACATGATATGTGTTTTCCCTGTCTCCAGAATGAGCCCCATCTAAGGGTCGTGTGAAAACTGTCTCCAGAATGAGGCCCATGTAAGGGTTGTGTGATCCACTTAAAAATTCACATGATCTTGAGGGTCATTTGACCCACCTGAAGCTGTTCTGCAGTCTTCGTATTTTCCTTTTAATAATTATTTTTTACCTTTATTTATTTCTAAATCTTCTTTGCCGTTGTGGCTGCATCGTCTACTCGATTTAAAAAGTGGAGTAACCAATCTTTTGCCTTAGAATTCCATGAAGGACTTTCACAAATCCCAATGCTAAATTTATTTCTTCAATCATGGTTGCCATGAAAGGCAAAAGTTTCACTGGATTCTGTGACTGCAAGGCGTTTGCCACTCGTTAAGAAGGTTGGACTGATGGATTCTGGGGGTTTGTCCTTTTTATATATGTTAGCGGATGCTACAATAATTAGATAATTAACATTATAACATTGATGATATTGGGCGTGTAGCTCATACTTATAAAAAAACTGATATATAGTAATAATAAATTTATATGCTAAAATTAAGTTTTTCTGCAATTATCATAGTTTCCTTCACATTTTTATTGTGTTAATTTATTTTTTCATTTTATGGACAAAATTCAAGACCCATTCTATTTCACTCGCCAAATCTGAGTACACTTCAGAATCCGACTCCTGCATCTGTGTCCATGTAACACCGGTTTACAAAGGACAAAGGGCATTACTCTTCTGTCCAAATTGATCCTTTGCAGCAAAAGGACATGAAAAAAGGTGAAGCTTCAGATGAGTTTGCTCATGTTATTAGAAATTAGGAGTAAGCAGAGATCACTAGAGGACCTTTAATGCGATAGTCATATTGCAAGGGAGTTTTCATGTTATTATCTAATGTTATAGGTACATTTGTATTTCATGTAGGCAATTTAATTTCCATATTAGTTCTACCATTTTAGGGAAATTCTAGGCATTTACCCCTTAACATGAAGATAGGTCTTGTCAAACAAGGACCTTCATTTTGAGGGGTTTTTGGTTAGTGCCCCCTCTCTTTCCCTTCTGTTTTAAAAAAAAAAAAAATTTTTTAATTTTTTATTTTTGGATCTCTGATCCCCGGAGCCTCTCACTCTTTTTGGTCCTAGATGTAATTTTTTTACTTCAATGAGATCGCATCTTTATTGATTAAAAAGAAAAAGAAAATTCTTGCCAAACTAGACTAATAAAAATCCTCATACATGACTTTAAAGAGTCAAGCTTAACCTCAATGGTTTCCTTTTTACTTCATGCGGCCACCTTAGTCTTCCATCTTCTCTCTTTCTTTGAGCCCACTATAAGCTGTTCCAATAAAATCTTCTTAGGCACCCACCCATCATCTAACAATGGCAACTCTTATATGTTTGGCTTCATATTTTTATTGGATAATTGTCTTTACCCACATGTACACTTAACATACTTCTGTTTCCCTTCTTCCTCCCAAATGTGGTCAACTTATAGTTGACCAATAGTATAGATTGCTCTTTAGGCTTGGAGAATTTTGTTGCCTGCCATTGCTTCATGTATTTAGTATATTTTTTACAAACCGAAGAAATCAACCTTATCTTCCGATTTAACAAACAAAATAGTAGATCACTTCAATCTAGACCATTTCAGCATTTTTTTTAATTAAAAAATTCAATCAAGTCTTTTGACCAGTATCAAAACCCCGGTCCAAGATATTGAGAATGCATCCAGTAATTCTTCGGCAAACAAAAAATATGTGACCGTATTATAACTTTGATGCCATGTTTGAAAATGAGGTGAATTGTCGAATACTTCTTCAATCATGTCTGGGAGATGCACCATTCCTGTGTCTAATTTTAGATTCTCATGTAATTGCCTTTTGTGGTGGAATCTAATCCTAATCAGATCTGCACATGGAAAATGGGTTCTCACTCAAACTTTTTCACCATGTGCAGGATCTGATAAGAGAATAAGGTCCTGTGGATGGAGCGAGGTACTCGAGTAGGGCTGCAAATGGGTCTGGTCAACTCAAACGTTTTTTCTATATCCAACCTGCTACAGTCAAGTTTTGGTTTAGAAATATCGGCCTACTGGGGTTCAGGTCGAAAATCTCGACCTGTTAAATCAACAAGTCGGGTGTGGATTGGCCCCAAAGCAGACCTAAGCCCGACCTATTTGCATTACCTTATATATATATATATATCCACATCAAGCCTTAGCCTTTATTTCCCCAAGTCCCTTTAGCTTCTCTATTTCCGTAAGTTTCTATGATGAATTGATTAGGGCGGGAAATGTGTCGGATAAACTTGAACTGCTTTCTAAATGTGACCTGCTGCGGGTTGAGTTCAAGTTTACAAATCTTGGAGCTGTTGGGTCAGGTTGGGTGGGAAACCTCAACCTATTACCCGAAACCTGACCCGTTTGCAGTCATATGTTCAAGGGCACCTTTATAAATGCAGCAGATAAGGAGATAATCGTGCACCCCGTGTTGAAGAGGACCTATTTGGTGTCATATCATATCCCTCAAATTGGTCTCTCTTGTTACAGGACAAATCATTTTATTGCATTCCTACTTCCGTCAATGTAGGGGCGTACTACTTGGCTCCACGCTGCATTGAAAACCTTCACCGTTTATTTTATACCATTGACAATTATTAGATCGGTGCTCTTGGGGACATGGATAGGCAGGTAAAAATGAAAGAAAAAATGATACATCGGTAAAAAGATTCTTATTAAATAGACCATGGGTAATAAATCCCACTGCTTGACTAAAACAAGTACTGAATTAATCAAGTCCTTGGGGATCAGCCCTATCTCATTCATCTTTTGTAGGTATCATTTGTTTCTTGGTTCAGTGAGTAGATTCATTTGATTTGCCCCATGGAGGTCCAAAAGAGGCAACCATCCATTTCTTACTGTTTTTTTGTTCACCCGGAACTGTTATTTTTCTCAATGATATACCTTCACTAATTTGTAGTAGCATGTATAAATCTGATGCCTGGAAGGAAGATGTGCAATTCATATGAGATCCATTTGCAGGCCTCCTATAGGGATGCAACAGATGGGAAAAAATTAATGGTTACATTGCTACACTGCCATTAAGTCAGGCGGGCACATCATGTTGTGTCATTGCTGGAAGACTTGATGTAAGGTGCCCGAGCAAGTTGCTGTAGAATAACTTGGATCAATGTTAAGATCATTAGCCAAGCCTTGGATACATCGAGATCATGCATCCCTTGCCAAAAAAAAAAAGGGATCCCTCGAGTGGTCTACAACTGTCTTGGTTTCTCTGTAAGTTAGGAGTATTCCTATGAAAAACAGTTAAATTCCAAGCAGTTATAACCATGATGTAATAACACAAAATTAGATTCAACAAATTGATGTCTTAAGCTCCATATCAAGCAGTGCACCATCGGATGCAATAATTGTAACAAGCATAGATTATTATGAACATGAAAACAGGCGACAAAGCAGTCATGATTTCTAACTTCGGTTTATATCAGATTCAAATGCAGAGATCATCTGCGAGGAAACTGCGGAATACATCGGACCATATCAAGTGCTCAGTTTTCTTCCATTCCTGCATATGTTAAGAGCAACAAATTTCTGCACAATGAGCCACATCAAAGCGAAATTCCTGAAGAATGAATGAAAGAAACAAATTTCTGCACAATGAGCCACATCAAAGCCATTTTCAGCACACCGGACAGCAATCCTATCATTACAGGAGTTTAAAATCTGCAGCTAATGTCTGACGCCTACAATATAAGTCACACACACACCATAAATTCTGTACATGTAGAGAGACTTTAGAAGCATACCGCAATGATCATGGCACAAGACAAGCAACATTTCAGCAGTTCAGTTGTGGCCCCCACGATGTGATAAGCGCTTGTCAAACGCATAAACTAAGCACCCCTATTTCTACATATAGATTATGTCATCTGCTCGGCATGCAGCTGTCTGATCTTGTATGGCCTAATATCTGATAACACCCTAACACAAAGTCCTTCAGTGTTAATTACCTGTTTCCCGCATATCCAAGGTCCAACATTTCACATTCAAACGCTAGTGTACATAATTATCCACAAGGTTTCCTCTCCGATCCAATTTAGAGGGAGCGTATACACCTTCAGCATGTTCCTGCAGAAATCAAGCAATCCCACCAATATTTATCCATATGCATGCAAACTGTATTGTTTGGAGGGGAAAAAATCAAGCAATCCCACCAATATATATCCATATGCATGCAAACTGTATTGTTTGGAGGGGAAACGGTTTGTCGTGGCACAGTTGTATCTAGATTCTAATCCAAGTATAAAATTCACCCATGATGGAACAAACTTTAGGGTAGCTCTGTTTGCACCCATGTGTTTTCTGAAAGCTCCCATGTGTGCAACCCATCAGAAACCATTAAGTATTCATCCATGATGGAATAAACTTTAGGGTAGCTCTGTTCGCACCCACGCGTTGAAACCGCCCACGTGTGCAACCCCTTACAAATCGTTGGTTGCTTCGGATATGATAATTGAGATCACGCTTTACCCTAGTCTTCCACAAAGGATCTTGAGATCAAGTTGCACCTATCAAACGGTCAGTTTTTTATTCCACATGTCACATATCCCCAAAAATTGCCCCTTGTGTGCAATGGCACACATCACGCTCAAACATGATTTTAGGGCCATATTTTGGGGATCTGTGACGTATAGAATAAAAAACTGACCGTCGGATAGGTGTGACATGATCTCAAGATCCTTTGTGGAAGATCTGGGTGAAAAACAATCTCCATCAACTGCTTCAGAGAACGTGTGGCCACGTTTAAAGCTACCCTAAACTTTATGACCCATAATTAACAATTTGACAGATACCCATAAACTGGTATCTCCCAAGCATAGATCAAAATCTCGATTTTCCAATACGTATATCCATCATCAATACCGAGACGATACGTACCAGTATCGCTGATACATTCAATGTATCGGTAATATAATGGAAAACATGACATATATTGGGTATGTATCGGTGAGTCATACCCAATGTATCGTGTACCGTTGGCCAGAGATATCGGTACATGTTAGACGATACGTGCCGGTATCGTCCGAGATTTGATCCATGCTCCCAGGTACCAGTATTGCTGATAGGTATTAACGCCAAAATATTTTAAAATATTTCTAATTTTTTATATTTATTATTAAAAAAGAGAGAATTATCTCCATTACACTTCCCTATGAAACAAATTTTGTAGTATTACAACTTTAGATTTTAATAACTTAAATTTTTAACATAAAAGTTAACACACTCAAAATGTTGGCAAGAGTTTCGTGATATGACTTGTATGAAAATTTTAGAAATCTTGGACCCTAGGAAAAATATTCAGCATTGTTAAAGTTTTCATATGTGTTAGTTGTCATACTCCTTCCGTTGTTTTCTCATTTGTTTTCATAAGAGGAATAACCATCCCTCTACAGATTATTGTTAAACATTGAAGTTATTGAAATCATAAGTTTTAATGCACCCAAAATGTCGGCAAGAGTTTCATAGTGATTTGATTGGCATGAAAATTTTAGAAATCTTGGACCCTAGGAGAAACTCAGCGTTCTTAAAAGTTTTCGGAGATGTGTTAGTGGTCATAATCCTTTTGTTGTTTTTTCATTTGTCTTGATAAAGGAATAACTACCTTTGTACCGATTATTCTAGGACCGTCTAGTTATTAAGCCAAATGGCATGTGACTTTGAGCAATCCAAGTCATCAAGATCATACTTCATATATTGAACTAAAGCCAAACTGAGGATTTGAACCATCCAATCACTGCATTAAAAAATGAACAATTCATATTTTTTTGACAATCAAAATTAAAGAACACGGATTGGATAGTTACAGACTTAGAATCTTCTAAAAGACTGAATTTAGGGTTTAGATGTGTTAATTATGGCTTCTAGTTGAACTTGTGGGATTGATTATAACAATGTGTATGGTCATGCCACAATATGTTTATGACGGTCATAGGAGTTGACATCTTTCAAAATTTTAGTGTTTTGAGGTTGATTGGATAAAGACTTTTAATAAATGGAAGAAATTGTCTAATCGTAGCGTTAATAGCTATATATCATTGAATACTGTATACTTTTAAATATTGTATATCATTCATGAACAATTATTATTAGTGATACATCAAATTCATCGATGCTCAATTACAGATGGTTCATAACTTTATCATATGGGTGGACAATATTTATATGGGGGTTGGGCTTGCACTAGGTCTCGTCGTAGGAATCACACGGCTTTTTATAGCCAAGAGGAGGATTTAATCAGAATAGAAAATCTTCTAGTGGAGCATTTTCATAGATTTTGCTATTTAGGCTCTACTTTACAATCAGTTGATGGATTTGAAGAGGACATCTCAAATAAGATTAATGCAAGTTGGATGAAATGGAGACAAGCAAGCGGATTATTGTGCGACCCAAAAGTTCTACTTAGATTGAAGGAGACGTTTTTTCAAGGCAGCGGTTAGACCTGCCATATTATATGGCAAAATGTTGGGCTATAAGAAAAAAGACAACAGGATAGTGGAGTAACAAAAAAAGATAAAATTCAGAACGAGTATATATGAGGAAATTTGAGTGGCACCTATAAAGGAACAAGTTACGAAATGTCGCTTGAGTGGGTTTGGACATGTCAATCAGAGGCCAGAAGCAAAACTTGCATGAAGGATTGACACACTACATGCACAAGTACGAGAAGAGGAAGACGAATGAAGACCTGAAGGAAGCAATGAGAAGGAACATGAAGGATTGTGAAGTTACAAAGAACTTATTGCTGATAGGAATTACACAGGGTTTTTTATAGCCTAGGAGGATTTAATCAGAAAAAAAAATCTTCTAGTGGAGCATTTCCATAGATTTCACTATTTAGGCTCTACTTTACAATTAGGCGATGGTTTTGAAGAAGACATCTCAAATAGGATTAATGCAGGTTGGATGAAATGGAGACAAGCAAGCGGAAAATTGTGCGACCCAAAAGTTATGCTTAGATTGAAGGGGATGTTTTAACAAGGCGGTAGTTAGACATGCCATATTATATGGCAAAATGTTGGGCTACAAGAAAAAAGACAACAAGATAGTAGAGTAACAAGAAAGGATAAAATTCAGATAGAGTATATAAGAGGAAATTTGAGCGGCACCTATAAAGGAACAAGTTACGAAGTGTCGCTTAACTAGGTTTGGACATGTCAATCGGAGGCTAGAATGAAAACTTGTATGAAGGGTTGACACGCTACATGCACAAGGAGGAGAAGAGGAAGACGAATGAAGACCTGAAGGAAGTAATGAGAGGGGATAAGAAGGATTGTGAAGTTACAAAGAACTTACCGCTGATAAAAAATGAGTGGAGAAATAGGCCTCGCAAAGCTCACCCCTAATAGATAGGTAAGGCAGTGACAACGACAATGATGATGATAATGATGAGTTGGGCTTGCAACTCATCTAGAAGGTACATGATGCCACAACTTTGAGGTCATAAGTTCAATCCAGTTTACCTAATATGTGTGCCTGTTTTTTTTTTATATAAGAATTCATTCACTTTTTTTAGTTGCTAACGAGGGGAATCCAGAACACTTCACAAACCCGACTAATCCCTTGGGTATGTGCAACCCCCACAAGTCACACTACCGGGTAAAGAGGGAATATTCTCATGGGTGGCCCATGAGGGGGATGATTCAAACACAAGTCGGTCGCTTCTTGAGGCGAGTGCCAGTCCATCATGCCAACCCCTAGGGATTATAGTTTAAACTAAATTATTTACTTGTTTCCTATTGAATAATTAATTAAATTTTATTGTAGTGATTAGTTATGTATAAAAAGTATCTAATTATAGGTATATATCCATAAATTTTCATTTTCACATTTGAGAATTATTTTTCCTATTTCTAAGATCTCTTTTTTTACAGAATTTTTCAAAGAAAGAAAATATGTTGTATCACCAAAACCAATACATATCAGTCTCAAGGGGTAGCTGATACGACCACCGATACCGAAGTTTTAAACCTTGTTATGCCCCATCCCTTGATTTTTAGGACAATTATTCCTACCCCAACACCATTCAATCATGGATATAGTAATGCCACGTTCACTATCTATAGTTTTGCTACAAATGTTCTACAACAGAAACCAAGCCTTAATAAAAACAAGCTGACAATTCAAACGTATGACTATTAAAGCAGAGCAGGGGGTATCTGAAATTACAGTGATATGAGTTAGAGAAATAAAAAAAGAAGAGAACAAGAAGGCAGTTTATACCAATTTCGGTCAAGGACTAACCCTTAGGGGGAGATCCTAGTTCAGAATCACATACTGAAGCATATGACATGGTATCCTCTTTCGAAAGGGCCACAAAATTCAGGGGTGCCGTTGACAACCTTCTCATTTCCTTGAAGTATCCATTTTGACGTCCAGAGTGGGAGCGTGGCGTAAGAAGCTCAGGGGTGGCACTGCCAACAGAGAGACGGCGAGGTGTGGCAGTTATGGACCCATTTCCATTTGCACGAAATCCGTTCCCCTTCTTAAAACTGTTACTCCTCTTTGGGCTTGGCTTAGACCCATACATAGCTTCTTTCTCTGTAAGGAGTAGATCCTGTAACTTCTTCTGATCCTGCAAAAAAAAAAAAAAGAGAGAACGGAGGCAAGATTAGTCTCTTAACAGGAGTCAAAACAAAGGAATGTGTAATTATGAAACTAGACAAATACCCGAAACCGTTTCTTTTCCTCTTCTTTCTGTTGTCTGATACGTTTGTAGTCCTCCAAAATAGATAATAAGCGGACCTGCAAATGAAAGGTACAAGGAATCACAGTCAGCATAATATAAAAAAAATCCAATAAGATACAATTTCATATATTCCTAGCTTGAAATATCAACTCACCCCATCGTATAGAAATGGCATATTTCTTTCCTCTTCCCAAGCAAATGTTTTGCTCATCAGATTGTCTACAATGCCTGGAGATATAGTTCCCAGCTAGCACCTATAAGTACATGACTGGAAATAAATGGAATACCAACCTAAGTATGACATCATTGGAAAGAAATACCTGGAATCTTGGTTACGGTTACTCGAGCTCGTTCTGCTCGCTTTAGGTTTATGTGAGCACCTCTTCCAGCACTATACCGGTTATCATCCTGCATCCCAGCAAGTGCGACTTCAGAGAAAATAATGACTCGAAAACATATATAATCATGAACCATGTTAAAAAAATGACCACAACAGCTTGTCATCTATTTCAATTACAAGTGAGGAGCACATAGATAAACGGATGAGGCAGCTTACTTGGTTATAATCGTCAAGCCAATTTTCTTCTTCACAAGCAGCAGTCCATTTTTCTATCCTGTCCATAATTTCTTTCCTACTCATACATTCTTCTTTTGCTTTCACTATCTGTGCTTCAATATTGGCCAGAAGTTCAGAAGGATCCACAATACCTGAAAGATGAGAGAATGCAGAGTCAGATAGGGGTATTGCATGACTCTAGCATCATATTTCAGCTGAATGAATAACAACAACAACCATACCAGAATCTATTAATGCATTGGACTTGTCAGGAGCTGTGCTCATATCAGGTTCAATGTGTGCTCTTCTGCATAGTTCTTCCAACTCAGACCTTTTCTTCATGACCAGTTCTTTCATTCGGCTGGCTTTTAATTTAGTCAGTCTCTCGACCTCTGCCGCAGCCTGTCACACATAATTGAGGCCTGAGTAAACATATTTTAGATACTAGAAAAATGCTAAAGTGAGACCCAGCCATAGTACCTGCTCAATTATTTCTAGTGAAAGAACTCTAGAATCTTTAACGTCGTGCTCTTGGAATCCAAGGATGCGGGTCACTCTTCCAAAACGGCTTCTCTCTTCTTCAGGTGAATCCATCAAGTTCCATAACTCGAACAAAGATGCGACAATATCTTCTAGCTACAGTTGCAAAAAGGGATTTAACTTACATAACAAGGAAAAAAGTAAGCCAGAACAAATGAAACTCATTACCTTGCGAATTCGATCTTTTTTCTCCATCTTTAACTTAAAGATAGCTTGAGCTAGACCATCTAATGTATGATCGCTGATGTTTGTAGATTGTCCAGGACCGGCCTCACGTAGGCTTGGATGCACTTCACTCACAGTCTTCCCAAAATCCAGTCCAAGCACACCACATAAACAGTGCACTTCATTTACATATTCGAGAACCTTATGAAGGCGGTCGGACTAGAAGCAGTGGAAAAATGATCAGCAGTCAGGAAAATTGAAATAAAAAATATGGTGCACCCATTGATGACTAGGGTTGCAGAGAAGCAATATGCATGTACGTGCATGTGTGAGAACACATACTCTCATCTACACATGAATAATTGGGCAGGTGTTTACATGCTCATTAAGTTGTTCAATAAATGTATATACACACACTAATTATATGGGAATAAAAGTACGGCATGAGAAGATTGTAGTTAGAACATACAACAATAGGAAATCACTGGAAACAACTTGAAACACCCACAACACTAACAAAATTATGGTGACAGTGATGTTAATGTTCCAGAAAATGGCTTCCTCTTTTGGGATCCTCTATTGCATGTTTTGGACAATGGGTATGTACGTGCCCTTAGGAAACATGCGCCCATGAGGTTTGGTTGTGTTCACTTTTTTGTACTTTTCAATCCTCCTTGTATTTCAGTTACTTAAAAGTAAGTTTCATAAACTCTTCATCCTCTCACAAACAAGAGAAAGGAATGCAACCATTCATATTTTCCTATAATTTAAATGATTAATGACTAAATTAGTGATGAACTAGTAATTTGACAAATAAGATTGAAATCCAAACTATCATAGTTCTAAAATATTTGACTAATTTGCCCAGACAATTACTTTGACATAGGAGCAAAACAACCGAAATATGATGATATGAGAAGAAAGAAAACAATGGTAGCCATGCATACCTTTTCTTTTTGAAGAGTGCGAAGATGTGTCTGGTATTCATTAAGCTTTCTTATTGTTAAGTCATGTTCCTCCATACTAATATTGTTAGTCACAGAATCATTTGGATGCGTGTATCCTGAAATCTCTCCACCAATCTTTTCGATCTGTCCTTTTATATCTGCAAATTGTTTGATGCGTTCCTCTTTCCTCACTCTTAGATCATCTAACAATGGCGTGACTGATGCAAGTTGCTCTTTCAGTGATGTCAGCCTTTTGTCTGCCTGAATTATATGTCAATAAAATAATGAACTGATATAATTCATGAATAACCCTGCTAAAATGTGGATGAGATTAAAATTACAATTGAACTTCAATATGATATAGGAAAAGGAAAGGAATATTTTTTAACAATGTGAGATTTTTGTAATTAAGAGAAATATAAAACATCTTACAAAAACGTGCAGGAAACTTACTGCTAGTACCCCAACAAACAATCCACAAAGAGAGTGACTCCTATGGCCACTTTACATGAATATTACCATGAGAAGCACCCATTTAAGCCACGTGGCGTGCATCTTGGATCAGTTTAAGTGTTTCACAAGGATGACAATCACTTGTACCCCACTTAGCCCAAATATCAAGCATATTAGAGCAGTGGAACCATTCGATCAGAGCACTTTAATATAACCATTAAGTAGACATGAACACCTGTTGACATTAAAGAGCTTTGATGGGATGCTTCCAATGCTTTGATTTGCGTGATTTTTTGGATAAGTGTAGCACAAGTGATGGTCATCCACATAAGACACTTAAAATGATAAAAACGGATGCCATTATTCTCTCCATAAATCAACACTACTGATTTACTTGCTTCAAATAGAAATGAAAGGAAATTTGATCAAAAATAAAAAATAGAATGACAGCTATTGCGACACCAAATTGAGTATGATTGGTGGAGCTACTATAAGGTGGCCTACCTGCTCACCAAGGTTTGTGAGCGGGTCATCAATTTTGTACGCACGGCACCATTTTTTATGCCATGTGGTGCGTGGAGCCATCATAAAGATTTGATTCAACCTAAGGTTGAATAAACAACTATTTCTACTATGTGACTAAGAAGCTACAAGTGCCAGAAACTGAACGGCTAACACATATTTGGACAATTGCATTGTAGCCATTAAATTTTGGCACTTTTAGGCTCTTAATCACATGGTAGCGGTAGTTTTTCAATGCAACATTAGGATGAATCTGATCTAGACAATGGCCATGTGGTGCCAAAATGGCTTGTGGACAGAATTGATGACCTGATCACCAGCATTGGTTAGTCGAGTTGGTCGCCTGATACCAGCTCTTGGTAATCTTCAAGGGAGACCCAGCATGGAAAAAGCTCTGTGGGGCCAATACCAATCAATATATTAGAAAAATCACAGTGATCCAATATCACATTTCAAGTTCATGTGAAGCACAAAGACAAACTTGATGGATTTCATTGGTTTAGAGCAAGACTAGCAAAATTAGACACCAAACATTTCAGCAAGTCCCTCATTATAGACATCTGAAACAAGTGAGATAAACTACTTTTGCCTTATTTGCCAACCATATGAATATAATACTGCAACTAGGCAAGTAAATTCTTTCACTAGCATATTTGATAGACAAAGAAATAAAATGGAAGGTAGCATTCTAAAATAAATAAGTAAATAAAACAGTAGTTAGCTCTCACCAAACAACTACCAGTTTAAATGGCCAGTGGCATGTCCTTTAAAAGCAGAACACAGGTTCAAATGGACAGCCTTAAGATGAGATACAGGCAAAAGCAGTATCAACATAACAGCAAATTGGCAGGCCATACATGACCAAGTACACAAGATTTCCATTTGGAAGTTTGTGAACCCAAGCAGTCAGTCATTTCTTCAAAAGGCAGGTAGCCAATTAGCTTCCACCAGTTATGAAGCCATAGTGATAAGTTCCAACGTTTAAACCCCAGTTGTCATCAATTCCAAGTTCGTAACATCTATTTCCCACAATACAACAAAACAAAAACAAGAAGATGAAACTGAAACGTACAACTCTCTTTCTTTAAATGAAATTGATCCTAATCTTGACTAGTCCTAGGGATTATTTTAGTGAGATTTGTGCAACATTATGAGCGGATTCACTGCCAGTCAACCTTTCAATGTTTTCAAACACAGTTTATAATGACTGACTGGGGAAATGTGGATTTTCAGAAAATACTGTAGCACTGCTCTTTCAAGGAAGCCCTTCTAAAATTTAGAACTTTTTTTCTCGAAAATCACTTACCGTTGGGATAAGAATCCTATTTTGATTTTATATTTTATTCTAAAAAAATGCCATGAAGTTGCCAATAGAATCCAAGGATGTCCTCAAAGCTAGTCTAGAATGTACTAAAATAAAAAGAGTACCTTTATATCCACCCACTGAATCTTTGAGTTCACCCACACTAAAATCCATTGACTGCTTTGAATCTATCGATGGAGATGGTTTTTCATCCCAACCTTTCACATGATGGATCTTGAGATCATGGGCGTACCATCAGACGATAAGTTTCGATTTCATGTGGTACACATCCCAAAAAAGTGACCTTATTTGAGCGTGATGAGTTCCACGTGATGTCAAGGCCACTTTTTGGGAATGGATACCATGTGAAATACAAAAAACTGATGGTGGATGGTAAGAGAATGATCTCAAGATCCATCATGGAAAAGATTGTGAGGAAAAACAATATGCATCGTCGAATTCAAAGCAGTCAATGGGTTTCAGCGTGGGTGAACTCAAAGATTCGATGGGTGGATTTAAAGGTACTCAAATAAAAAAGGAATTAACGGGGAGGGAGAGAGAGAGAGAGAGAGAGAGAGAGAGAGAGAGAGACACTAATGGACTACATTGCTTCTATATTAGAAGATTTACAATGAGAACATCGGCTCCTTATATAGAGAAGCAACAACATACAAAATTCATTAAAGGAAAACATGGGATTAAACCCACAATTAAATACACATACACTTTAAACCTATATCACAATTCTATTAGTGTGAAAAAAAAAGAAAAAAAAAAAAGTAAAGAGAAGAGGACAATAAGAAATTTTGCTGCATAGATCAAAAGACATGCTCCCACCTCAGTATTCATCGTCTGACCAAGAAAAGCATCGAAAGAAATGGACATTAAAAATTTTCCAACCTATATACATGATGAGCCACTGTAGCAGAGTTAACTTCACTAACTTCCGTCAAGATATTAAACAATGTAACTCAGAGGAGGACCAAATCTTTCCTGTTAGTAATACAGTCAATGGTCATTGGCTAGAAATGATTATGAAAATATGCTGATGGTCTCAAAACATGAGGTATGTCATCTAAAACTAAATCATATTTGAATGAAAATCGCTTAATTTATTCAATCTTGTACTCAGTCCAAACACTCATGTGATGCTAAAGCATGCTTCTGCAAACACTCAATTGAGTATGTGAACATGGATCGAACGCTAGGGAGACGATTGGGAATATGGTCTCGGGCTATACGTTTCGCGTCTCAAGCTGGGCGAGATCATAAATGTAGCACGTCTCGCCCTGAAACGCTGGAGAGAAAATCACCTTTTTAAGATGAGTCTGTGTAGGATGTTAAATTAGTTCGCGAATGAAAGTAAAAGAATCGTCGCTTTTGTACAACTGGCAGTATTGACTCACCCCATGTACTATTCTGATACAATCCTAGGCTGTATCCACAATCTATGTGATGAGCCTGTGAATGACTACCATGCTGTCCAAATCTGTGCACTCTAATATCTGCTATTGTTCTAATTTTTTAATGGTTAATACTGAAGCTCATCGATCGGACGTTTTGCATCCTCTTATAGGTGTGATTCCTTAACTGAGATATGTTCCAATGATGGACAACCACTTAGAATATTTAGATCGCTCACAGATACGGGCCATGTGGCATAACAGTGAAGTATACTTTAATGGTGTAAGATCAAACGTTTAGTTTAATGGTGTAAAATCATTTAAAATCTACTTTTCATTTCACGCCGTATCACGGAGATGTCTCGCATCTCACTTCTCCCTATCTGATAGATATCGGATTTTTGAGTTTTAACTCCAGGATTCTTGAATAACTAAAAATGCTAATTTATCGTATTTTAAATTTAAACAAAAGGGAATAGCCTACTTATGAGAAATAAATAGCCCAAATAACAAAATTAAGCGTCATATTATCAATCAATTAACACATCTTTCTCAATTAAAAAACTCAAATCAGTCAAAATTGATGAACTGTAGTTGTGATTCAAACAAATTGACAGGAAAAAAAAGAGTATTCAAATCTTTTAGGGTGATGAAGGAAAAAAAAAAAAAGAAGAAGAAACCTGGTGGGAATGAAGAGTGAGTTCACCGAGAGAGGCCATTAGAGTAGTAAGTTCGGCTTCTTTGGATACAACAGATTGATGAAGGCGTGCCTTGGCTTGACTTGCTTCGTCGACCTTCCTCCGGTACACCTCCAAGCACTCCTTCTCTAATTCCATCAGCATGCGGTCCTTGTCCGCTTCGCTCTCCCCTATTTCAATCCATATGTGCTGTTCTCACAGTAATACCCAAAACAATTTTAATTTCTTGAAAACTCAGCTTTTTTTATTTTGATTTTTGAGAGAGAAGAAATACTATTTCTTCAAAATACATCACGGAATAAAAAAAATCAGAAATTTCAACCCAGAACTCTCTTCTCTAATTCTTGAATACTACAATATAAAAGTAGTCTCAAAAGCAACAAGAAGAAGAGGAAGAAGAAGAAATGAACCTGGAGTTCTCTGAGTAAAGCACCGCAAGTAGTCTCCATCAGAACACTTCTTGGGCTCCCTAGCATCTGCATTTGTATGGAATCCGCCATCTCTCTCTCTCTCTCTCTCTCTCTCTCTGCAACAAGACACCCAAAAGAAACGAAAAGTAAACCCTAGTTCTCCACGAACTCCCGAGAAAAAAGAGAACAATACCGGTTTCAAAGCCCTCTCTCGGAACAGAAATTTTTTAAGCCAAAAGACAAAGACAGAGAAGCAACAAAGGTGGGATGTAATAAAGTCAAAAAGGGAAGGAGATAAGCTGCATTAATAGCTTCGGCCATGCAAAGAAAGACAACATCAGATCTGGAGATTTGAAGCGAGAAAACGCCATTAAAGAGCTAATAAGATATTATAAGACGAAACAGAGACATGGAGAGAGGAGAATATCAGGGTTTCTGGTGTTGGGAAATGGAATGCTGAAGAAACAGAGGGAGGTTAGGGAAAATTTCAGTAAAAAATCGCCATTAGAGAGATGTAAGAAGCAGTAAAATGAGAGAAATGGGGTATTAGGGTTTGCGATGGAGACTAACGATGTGGATAGTGAGACTGTGAGAGTGAAGAGTGAAATTAGAGTGAGCGATGAATTCTGAAGGCACAGTAGGGAAGGATGCAGATCGCTTGTAAACCGTATATATATTTAAATGTAACTATTGCGGAGCTACGGTGTCTCTGTGTCTTTTTAACTCACACATACACGCACACAAAGAAAGTAAGAGTAATCGTTCCTTGTCGGTTTCCGTAACCCTATTTTATCTACGGTTATAAATATTGCATGTCTTACCAGAAATATATGCGTCTAATAACTGAGTTTTTTCTGAGAAGGAAATGATGCCGTAAAACGAGAAAAAGTTACGTCGTTTGGTGCCGTATGCAAGTCACAGTCGAGAAAAAGAAAGATATCAACAAATGTAAAAAAAAAAAATTGATAAATAATGCTAAGGGTGACCTACTAATATATATATATATATATATATATATATATATATATATATATATATATATATATATAAATAGGAAGGGAGAGCAATGGTTAGATCAGATTTCCAGTCATACTCCATTGTTGCTTAAGAAATATGAGAATCTTACGATTCCCCAATAGAGGGATGCCTCCATTCTTAGCCCAATTTTCACGGTATTAAATGTTACTTCTTTGAATCAAATAAAGACACCCTAAAAAAAAAAAAGGAGTTGATACGATGGATTAAAATATCGTTCGATATTGATACATATCGGATGATATATATCGGTATCGAACGTGAACGATATAGTACATTAAATGTACTGTATCGTTAAAATATATAATATGTATAAAATGATATATTGTTTGATACAGATCGATATCGTCCGATACATACCGATTTTTTGATCGGACGATACGTACCGATTTTTCAGCATTTTGATCCATGATTGCTACTAACCCCACAAACCACCATATATTAAATATCCATATTAATTACATTTCAAACAATTTATGCTTGTTTTATGTTTTAAATCCAAAGTTAAGTTTTTATTCCACAGGACACTTGTAAAACTAGTAACTCACATGATACTTAATGTCAGGGCTCTCTCTAAATTTTTTGAGGCCTAAGGTGAGTTTCTCAAATGGGGCCTCCTTTATATTAATCCAAAAAAAAATTGTCACAAAATTTTTTTTAATAAATAAAACACTACTCAAATCGCCCATGCTAACAAAATTTTTCAATATTTTCCAAATTTTCATGGAAATTTAGCGAAATTGAAGTTGGATGTAATTTCAGTGTAATTTCGATGATTTCTTTGAAATCGCCAAATTTCATTAATTTTTGTAAAATTAATGAAATTTTATCAAATTTAATGAGTTTTCTTTTAATTTTATTCATTTTTTGCATAATAAATAAAATTTTATAAATATTAAATATAATTTTTATATAATATTTTTTGTATGCCCCAAATTTTTTTTTGAAACTTTTTGAAATTAGTTCGAAATATCGAAATATTGTTGAAATTGAAATTTGTCATCATAATTTCTCATAGATTACAAATATTTGCATATTCTATTATATTATTTATAATTAAAATATACAACTAACAAGTTAACAAAAATATATATTAAAGGAAAATAAAACCCAAAAAAAAAAAAGCTAAATAGTAGAGCGTACCTCACGGATCGAGTAACCCAACTAATAACACTGTGACCTTTTTTAGCACTTTAATTGTTCTTGAATCTTTTCTTCAATTTTTTAATACTTTACTTTCTTAAAAGGTTCTATAAATAGGTTTATTGAATAGTTTTCATCAAGTAGATCCAAACTGATAGGTTATCTGTGAAAAATTGAATTGTAATGAGCACGAGATTGTTGTTTTAAGTTGGTCATTTAATAAGAAATTTTATATGTATATATATATATATATGGATATATGGAAGAGGCCTCCGTCCTCCAACCTTCCACGTGGAGCTCCATGTGGCACTCAAAACACTTTTTGAGTGCCACGTGGACCTTGGGTGCATTGCTTAGATTATCTTTGAAAAAAAAATAATTAAAAACTCATTTCCACCGTGTATATTTTGAATCGTGAAATGTGAATTAATGAAAACCGTCAAACTTTAACTTATGGGTTTAAAATTTATTTTTCGAATTTTTAAAAATATTTTTTGAAAATTTATTTTTCAATTTTTTTTTATTTTTTTCAAATTAATGGGTTAACCAACTAACTCATTAATTTGATTGAAAACTTTTGTATATTGAAAATTATATTAACTAATAACCTATGAAAATATACAAGAATGGAGGACCCCAAAAAAAAGTTGGAGGACTTGAGGTGCTGCTTAAAGGCCATATTTAGCATTTGGTCGGGTTTAATTGCAGCCCTAAAAGATAATGCAGCTATTTTCATGATGGTAATTAATACTTAAAAGTTAGGGATACTCGAGCCAAGGGATTAAAACGAAGAGAAGTGCGTAGCTGTTACAATAAGATGCTCTTTCCCCACTCAACATCATCTGTAGAAAAAATTGGACGGTTTAGATCACCAAATACAGTTGAGCTGTGTTTGAGTAACAGACTAGGTGGATCGAGATCCATGCACAGACATGGATGATCAACACATGGCGAGGTGGGCCCCCCACTGGATGCCACGTGAGAATCAATGAAGAAGTTGACAGACGAGGTGTGCCCCTCGTTTTTTCTACTTCTGTCAAAAGTCCCTTTTAAGCCAGGCCTACGATGTGACTCTTGATCGGTCTTCTTCTTTTCATAATGATATTTAAATGATCTTCCATGATTACCTCATAAAAAATTATATTTTTATCCCACACCATTAAATGTGATTTATCATTATTATCACGTGGCGCACAAATGTGACCAAATCTAAATTATTTAAGTGGCAATATATCAGTGGAGTATATTCATCCCAACGAAATATACTTATAAGTGAAGGGCAATAGTCAAGTCCTACTAGGTAGAAACGAAGTTCTAGTCCTAACTATCTATCTGCTGTTGTTGGAAATCAGAGAATTTTGACTACACATCATGCTATAAAAAGTGAAAATCAAGAACATTAAGATTCTTCGATTTCTAAGGGCAGCAGATGGGGTAGGATTAGAAATCTAATTCTGCCTTGTAGGACCTAATCATTCCCCATAAGTGAATGCCATTGATCAATTGATGGACTTTAATATCAGTCATTAAAACTTAAAACTAAAAACTATATTTAATATTATAGTTAATCTATTGAATAATTTAAATCTCCTTAAAATATTATTTTTTGGCATGTTATACTTTAATTTATGGTCTATCACTTTGACGGTAGAGATCATCTACATCTTAAATTATTTATACTGTAAAATCATTTAAACACTAAAATAATATTTAAATGTCAGTCAGATGAGCCAAGTCCAAAAATTATTCTAGGCAATGGCATCGATTTTTGGCTCAACCAACGATACAATAGATCTTGAGATCCCGACCTATCATTATACGGTCAGATGTTAACTCATTGTTGCACACATCCCAAAAAGTGACTCGAGAACTTGCAACATCCCAAAAAGTGACTCAAGAACTATATTTATGATTACTATCACTTTAGATGTGTGTCACATGAAATCAAAATTTGAACCATTTTATTCAAAAGATGGAAAAATTATTCCAAAATACAAGGAATGGGCTGAAAAATAGTTGTAAATTTGTGATTGGACAGTGTTATGTAGAGGATAAATATTATGCGGACAAAGTATAGGCGACTGATTTGGGATAGCGTAATTGACTGCAAGTGTAATGGGGCTCAATTAATACAAATAAGTACAACCAATCACATCACGCCACCTCAATCACCTTCACTTTATACTCAACAAATCTGTCCCAAGAGTTTATAATTTTCCTTTGTTGTTCGCGTAATAGCTCTATCATAATTGGGCTGAAAAACAGTTGTAAATTTGTGATTCGTGTAGCAGCTTTATCATAAATTGGTGCAACTGCTCTTCAATCTAGACCGTCAAATCACATCTAGTGGTCTCTTAACTCAAAAGTTAACATCGGGGGGAAATTCTGAACGTATATATTTCACAGAAAGTTTTCATTAATGGATAGTTATGACTTATGATATTCTAATCGACTGCATTCCTAACCTATGGTCGATCGAACATGAGCATATTTGATTGGACGTACAAATCATATTTTAACATATATCTAGTGGATAGAGTCTAGATAAGAGGAAGTCACGACCTTTGAGAGTTCTAAGCACCCGCCCGCTTATGGAAAGTGCAACACATTTTTGGTCTTAAGCCAAGTTCGGTTCACCGGTTCATCGGTTCATCGGTTCATCATATAATGACTATGTTACGTTCGTGCAATCCTCTTATATAACAATAAAAAGTAGAACAATGTTATATGAAAGATAAATTTTATGTAGACAGAGTACAGGCAACTGATGTGGTGCGACACAATTTACCGCAAGTGTGATTAGGCTCACTTAATGCAGGTGGGTGCATCCAAGTCACGTTGCCTACACTTTGTCCTCAACACATTTGTCCTACAGTCATAATTTTCCTAAAAGATATAATTATGTAATTTCTTGAAAAACTCAAAAATTGTAAGTGAAAAATATAATATTTAAATAAAATAACTTATAAAGTATGCAGCTTGTTCACATCAACTTAAGGTAAAATATTACATAAAGTACAGTTTATATGCAAATTTTGTACTAAATCAAATAATCATTTTAATTAAAAATTATAATATATATATATATATATATATATATATATATATATATATATTACAATGAATTTCACATAAGAAGGTATTACCATCGCAGGCAAACTAAGTTATAAAACAGCGGAATTTAATTTTGTCTCTTTGGGACAATATCCCTGATGTAACTTGGATCAACGGGATGGACCACCTCCTAGTTTCGTCATAAATCGAAAATCATTTGGATCTGATGATCTTAACCGTTCGATGATCAGGCCAACTGAATTGATAAGCCACATGCCCCCCATTGACTTATTTGAGCGGTGCACCTTACAATTTCCTTGCAGAGGTGCCTCATAGACCACCATCAACAGTTCCTTTTCTTTATGTTTTTAATTTTTCTTTTATCTTTATTTTATTTTATCATAGAATCTAAGATGTCATTCTTCCAAATTTAGCATAACAATATGTGCGGATTAGGTGATGAAAGTTACTGAAATTTACAAAACTGCATAGAAAAATAAAGATATACTCAGTCACACCACTAACAAAAAGGTATCTTTTATTTCGCCCGCATCATAGGCACACTATTAATCGATCAATTTTTAATTTAATGGGGGCAAAAATTGTAAAAAGTGAGCTCAAAATTATATTTGAGTGTGTTGTGTGCCACATGTAATTTTTATCATTTTGTGGGATGTCATGTGAAATAAAAAATTACGGGTCTGATGGTAAACTCATGATTTTAATATCTATTATGTGGAAGATTGAGACAAAAAACGATCTCCCATTATCGTTCGTACACTTGTCCCCAATAGAAGAATGATTGATCCATTCCCTTGTAGATCATGGTCTTACCACTCGACAAGGTTCAAAATTTCGCCCGAAGCCACCGACATTTTGGTCCAAAATTTCAGTTCCGATCCCTACCAAAACCGAAACCTAAATTTCAGTTTTTTTATATGGGATCCATAATTTTGGCCGAATTTTGGATTTCAGTCATGCCTGAAATCGAAATTTAATTTCAGATTTTGGCCAAAATTTTGAATTTTAGTCATTCCCAAAACCCAAATTTAACTTGAAATTTTGATCTTTGCCACTCGATCACTGATGGCCAGCAGCAGGGGATTCAGAACAGCAGCTCACGGCTAGATGCAGATAAAGCTACTCTCATATAGTCCTCTCAAAATCATTAGGCTTATGAGTAGCCTTTTAGAATGAATGTGCGTAGAATAGTATAGCATGTAAATCAGTGAAGATATTACTTTGACCAGAATAATTACTGAGATTGACCCATTCACAGGAAACATGTCATTTATATATATATATATATATTAAAGGATCCCTACAGTTGAAGTGTAGCATCTGATGTTACATGACATGTAAGCTATATGGCATGTGATTTACATAAGAAAATTTTATTTTTACGTCTCTTTTTCTCTTAAAAAATATGGTAAAAGTTTGACCTCCACTCCCTTAATTTTGTGTACTAAATTTTTTTCTAACTTTGACCATATTTTAAATGGTAAATAAGCTGTATGCTTTAGTCATTTTTTAGGGTTATTGACCTAATCGATTTTTCCTATATTGCCCCAACACTTGATCTTCGAATTAGGTGTCAATTTTCATCCAAATGACATTAATATAGCGTTAAAATTGCTACATAGTTAGTGTAGCATTCCATTTACCTATATATATATATATATATATATATATATATATATATATATAGAGAGAGAGAGAGAGAGAGAGAGAGAGAGATGAGTTTATCTCTAGTGTCATATATATATATATATATATATATATATATATATATATATATATGAAAACAGGGAAAATATAGATGATTGCTGTCATTCATTAATAACCAAGAGTAGAACAACAGGGAAGACTCTGGTGCAAGGAAAAGGCAAACGAACCACAGCTGGCATGTGTGACATGGTGGGTCTGACTCGTGGTCCCGCTCTATTTTGTTATTATAAATCATAATCATCAAAAGAAAATAGATATCATGGCCTAAACTACTATAAAACGTCCATGGGACCCAATTATATTTAAGTAATCTGGTTTAATTGCTCACTTAGTCTCCTACCCTTTTGGGACCTTCATCTCAACCGTCAAATCTGACATGAAGAAATAAAATGGCATTGAGAAACAAACAGGAAATGCTAAAAAGGAGCCAACCACCTTCCTAAGATAAGGATCTGCGATTTGTATACATATGGAGACACTGCACCAACCAACATTAACTCTTACTAGTTTAATAGAATTACCCACTGCATTATATGATTACAAGGTTTAAAATATTGCCCTTCTATCACCTTTTACGAGCATTAATAAGGTTTATTTTTGGCTTGCCATCTTATCAAGCACATTCCATATCTATCGGAAAACCATTTTAAGACATTATTAGGCTGGTGTTACAACGAACTCAATTAAGCAAAAGTAAAAATCTCTTAATTACTTTAAATCAGATGATGGAGATCATTTTTGTCCCAATTTTCAACGCAATAGATCTTGAGATTATGAACCTACCATTAGACAGTCAGATATTGATTTTATGTGGCACACATCTCAAAAAGTGAGTGTGCATCACACTTGATTGTACATCATGACCATGTTCACTTTTTGAGATGTGTGTCACGTATAATTAACATCTAAGCGTCTGATGATAAACTCATGATTAACATGGTAAGCATATGATCTCAAGATCTATTGTAAGGTGGTTGTAGTATAATGTGGTGTGGTAGTAACACCAGCCCATTATTATGGGAGTGTTTAATTTTTTAATGCGCTGGTATTAGGCGACTGATATGGTCACTAAAGTTGGTGATTGAGTCATCGATTTTGTACATATGGCACCAATTTGGCATCATGTGGTATCATATGGTGCACATGACTGTTGTCTATATATTGGATTCAATCGAAGATTGGATAGAAATACTATCTCTATAATATGATTTGTAGAAAATGCAACAATCAAAATCACACAAAACAAATAAAACTACAATTTACATGATTCGACAATTTACCTATATCTATGGGTGATTATGAGCCCCTTTCACATATTTGTGAAAACTGAGGTTACAAATCTCTCATATACCTCACTCAATACAAAATCGAGTTTTCTTCTCACCACATAAACCCTAATCTCTAATAGACTTTATATAATACAAGTATAACCATCTAATGACGAGAATACCCGTCAAACAACTCCCGAATAGTTTGAATCCGTAGATGGCCACGAGATTGAGCCCAAAGGTTCTTGATGTTACACTCGTAGCCATGAGTTCGGGGTCGTGGCCACGGGATTCAAGGCACAACTCAACATGATTAATATCCAAAAATTGAACAGCTATCATGTGATTATCCAATCTGTTTTACTTGTTGACTTTCCGGTTCTCGTAGGCTTCCTTAGCCTCCTGGTAGATATTATTATTTTTATGTAAGCTTATGGATGAATCTCACTTAGATGATAACCTCATGTACTACTTGGTGTCGTGTCACATGTATAGAAATGATGAACCGAGCATCAACATACGTGCAAAGTATTAGCTGCCATTTTTTTATTCATAGGTAAGTTGAGCTGGAGCTTGCGACCTTGAGGTTGCGATATTATCAACCTTCCATTGTCATATAGGCAGAAGCCCACTAGCTGATTCTTAATAAGGTTAGTCTCCATAAAGTAAAATTAACAGGGTGCGTGTGGTAAACAGTTTCTTACAGTCGATGGTAAAGGGTCTACTATTAGCATGCCTACATGATCGACAATGTACCTATACATATTTTATATGTAAAGGATATAATAGTGCAGGCGAACTGAGATTAGTCTGTGTACTACGTCTGATATATTGGCTATGTACCTCCCAATACAAACTCCATAAAAGATAGCCCCTAGGCATTTCCAAAGCTGTTCGATCTTATTCCGGATGATGGTCATGTGTGTGGAGATTTTATGAGGTATAAGAATCAGATGGCCAGGATCACGCCTCAAGAAGCAGTGATTTTATCTTTATCGACTGATACGTGTGATGTGCGAGTGTTGCACATATCCAGGGGCTTAGTCGGGTGCTCTAAGAGGCCGGATAGCCCTTATCAAATAAGATAAAAGAAACAAAGAAGAGAGTCAGATGGTTTGGTCATCATCATTGCCTTGTCTGCATGGGTTCAATTTGTGTCTTTTTATTTTTTCCACTCAATTTTATTCACAACTAAATTCTAAACACTACAATATAAAATAATTAAATTTAGAGTGGAATCACGAGTAAAGTACTTATATAATTTTAACATATAAATGGAAATAACACCTATAGCTGATTCGAGATGCAACTCGTTTTCTATGGCCTGTCAGAATTTACACCTATAGCGATGAAAATAAAGAGTAAAATTTTTGGGATTACAAAAGATCTCCATAGAAGCCTAGGCATGGCCCAGCCTGACCCTACCCGGTTTGGATCGGGTTAGGCTCAAATAAAAATCCGAGCCTAAATGTACTTGGACCGAGCCCGGCCCGATTTTTTAGTTGGGCTGGCTTTAGGCATAGCTTTTGGGATAACCAATATTAAATATTTAGGCAAACCAAAACTCGGCTAGAATCTGGACCTAATAATCTCAATTATTTTAAAGGGAAAGGCTGGGTTGGCTAGAATTTGGCCCAGACCTAACCCAGTTTGGTCGAGTTTGGGCTTTTATAAAAAGTCCGAGCTTGGCTGATTTTGTATCCAGGTCTACAAGTTTGGCTTTAATTTTTAGAGTCGAAAATAATCGGGGCCTATGAAAAGCCCGGCCTCGCCTTGTTGACAGCCATACACATTGGATGTTTTGAATTATGTGATGGATGCACTTTAATATCAACCACTGTTTGTGTTTATTAACAGATTGTATTAAAATATTATAATTTTGTAGTAAAAGTATTTTGATTAGAGTATTTTTGAAATTGATTGTAGTGTAGATGATGCCCATCCACTTGGAATACGTAAATTGATCTAAGATATATGCCAAGTGGCACCACTTAGATTAATAGTAATAATAACGAGGTAGAATGTTTGAATCCCTTTCCCCCTTGAGGCCATCCTAGGGATTTATATCCTTTGGTGACATGACATATGCTGAATTTAAAGTGCGTATGTGCCCTTGGGATTAAGCGGGTGCTAAAAGACCCGAATACTCATGTTATTCAAAAAAATAAAATAAGGAGGTAGAAGGCTTCTAAGAGGAGTCGCTCCTTCCTTTTTTACATGGTTGTTACAAGTGATATTGATTTAGTCTTTTAATTTTTATATGCGTACTTAATTCATTATTTTTCCATAACACTTATATCTTTGGCCTTGAAAAGCAGTTTGTGTGGTCCTACAACCTTAATCAAATGTCATTATTGCAGTCCCTGTTATGATGGATGCATCGTTCTAACATCCAGATTCCCTGTTTGTCAATAGAAAAAAGAGTTCCACCCACCTAAAGATGCCCAATTATTTGAATGGTTGAATAATGGAGACCCATTTTCAGCCCCAAACTTTTTGGCTACCCTTTTAGATATGTAAGCCGGACTCGAACCTACGACTAGGGCTGCAATCAAGTCGGGACAAGCCCGAGCTTGGGTCAACTCTAGCTCAGCTCTACCTTATACGAGTCGAGCTGGAATTTAATTTTATATCCTTCGAGTCTAAAAAGTCTGAGTTCTAGTTCGGGTCTATCGAGCTCGAGTCCAACCGAACCGAATTTTGAGTTAAATAAGTTTTATTATAATTTTTTTTTCCTAATATTGTTTTAAACATTGTCTTCTTTTTTTAATAGATGAAAACTTTAATAAAATTTATAAATGAAGTCCTATTATCTTTTAATCCGTTAGTCCTTTCGGATTTAATGAATCGATTGGAGTAAAAATTGTTTAAATTTAATATGCTAAACATTAAGAGCATAAGTGTTGGGCTCAGGTGTTGATTGATTGGTCAATTGTCATGTTAGTAGTTGTTCATTGAAAAAAGCGAGAAAGAACTTTAATGATTGCACACACACACACATAGGAGATAAAAAAAGCACAAACTTCAATAGAAGATCATAAGGATTATAAGTTAATTGCGTATCTATCCATTATAAAGTAATCATTAGATGAATTTTATTATAAGGGAACAAAAGTGTAAAAAAAATTCAAGATTATATTATATATAATATATTTTATCATATAAAAATATTATATACCATTAATGAGGTTAAGCCGAGCTTTATTAACTCAGCTCTACTTCAATCGAGCTTTAAATAAAAAGTTGTGTTCTGGCTCTCGAGCCGAGCTTAAGAGCGCAAAAGCTCTCATTTTTGGGCCAAGCCGAGCTGAGGCGAGCGGTCGTGCTAGCTCAGGTTTGTTGCAACCCTATCTACAACCTTGAGATTGTAATATTGCCAACCTTTTTTTTTTTTTGGCTATTCTAATAATCGCATAAACCTATAATCCCTTTAGAACATGACTTAGCATAAGGTACTTAACCCGTTTGTCTGGCGTACGCCACTCTGATAGTTAATGAAGACAAATTAATTTTTAAACTATATAGTATAGCATCAACAAAATGTTACACCGAGGTTAGTATGAAAAGATAAATTTATATTAAGGAGCCATTACTTGAACACATTTTTCAAGTGATTGCATCTAATTTAAAGAAAGATTTGGTATTTTAGGGACATGTGATATGTAAAAATGTAATATGGGCGGTCTGATTTGAAGTTGATGATCAATAAATCTCTGGTACATAAAATTGGAGCAAAACACGATACTTGTCATATGATCTATTATAGTCAACTATTGAATTATATACTAGCCTTTGACTCCATTTAATCAAATGATAAAAATTATATTTTATTCTAATTTTTTGCAATTGATATCTTTAAATCATAGCCTTCAAATCAAACAATTTAGATAGTGTTTTTAGATGATAGAGGTTGCCAAACTTTTATGTCTTTCTTTTAAATTCCGTGCAATCACTTGAAGAGTGCATGTAATGGTTCCCGTCATATTATTGTTGCTTCCATACCAAACTTTTCTTCTATTTATTTTTATCCCACTTCAATTAATGAAATTACCTGTAACACGCCAACCTTCTCTATCAATTACCTACATATCAATTAGAAAAAAGATTGCACAGATTTGCATCCGGAGCTTCCCTTCTAGCAGCGACAAATAATCTCATCATCAACCATCTAATTCTTCTCCAACCCATGCCAAAACCCTCAAATTTGTCTTGTCCGCTATCTATGTAGGTTACAAGTGATTGAATTTCACTTTTCCATATTACGGGGGTGCCCAATAACTTCATGACCAAAGTCAGTCATTCTTTTCGCCAAAGTATTAAAATTATTATTGGTCTCAAGTATCAGTTTGCCTGAGGCTGATACGAATTGGCCGATATCTATACATATCGGCCATTTAAAAATAAAATAAAATAATAGTCTCGATTGAAATCGAGACATATCAGCCGATACGTATTAGGTTTCGGTCAAAACCCGATATGTATCAGCCGATGCTGGCCAGTATCAGCGATACCGATACGGGATACCGATACGTATCGTCAATACTTATTAGTATCGGCCGATTTCTGATACCTTGCTCTTTGCTATCCCTAGTGCTTTTCACTCAGATGTGCTTGTAAAAACACCTTTAGGGTTTGTTTGAGAAATCGAGTGAGCACCATTGCAAACATTTCGAAGAATGATGTGTTGGTTATAAGGACTTGGAAGGAGAATTTGAAGATTTCGGACTGGGATAGTTGATTTCTGATGATAATAGCAATTTCACTCAGGACTGATATCCTTAAGGCCACCTGTTGTGATTATTTTATGTCGTTCTTGCAAGCATAGTGACAAATTTCATTTTAGGCAATATTTAGGTAGGGGACCATTTCGGATAAATTTTGAAAAAAATTTGAAAAGTTTCGAAAAATTTTCAGGGAGTATAAAAAATATTAAATATAAATTATATTTGAACTTCATAAAAATTTTATTTATTATTTAAAAAATGATAAAAATTAGAAAAAATTTATTAATTTTGGTGACATTTCGTTAATTTCGCCAAAATTAATGAAATTTCAATGATTTCAGAGAAATCATTGAAATTTCGCCGGAAGTTCTGCCCGACCCTTGTTTCGATAACTTTCGAAGAAATTTTAGAGAATTTTGGAGAAATTTGTCACTATGCTTGCAAGTGCACGAGTGTTTATAGCTAATGGCAAATAGAAGGATTGTCGAACCCTTAGAAAATCTATAATAAATCTGAAATCATTCTAGAAACCTAACTTAATTCTAATTTATAAAAGAAGTTTTAAAAGAGGAAATAAAAATCATAAATAGAAAATAGTTTGGTAATGTTTAGAGAAAACACGATAATAAAGTACAATTAGGAATTTAAATCCACCAAAGTTATATAATAGTCCTCTTCAATTTATAATCAATCACCATATGATATAGCTAATTATGAGGCTACAAGCCTTAACAATTTTGAGAAGGAACTCAACATAAATCATTGTTCATAACCCATTCAAATAGTTTAAACAAAGCACATGAAAATTATTGTTTGCCTTACCTAAAGTAGACTACAAGTACAAGAATGGATAAGCATATTGAAAATAAATTAATTTATCCTCTACAAGATCAAGCCGGCCTTGAGATTTTGGGGGCCCAAGGCGAGTTCCTAAATTGGAGCCCTCCTTCATATTAATCTAGAAAAAAAAATTGCCACAAATTTTTTTTAAAACAAATAAAATAATACCCAATTCTCCCATAGTGTTAAAATTCTCCAATATTTTCTAAATTACATTTCGCTGAAATTTACCGAAACATAAGTTGGATGTAACTTTCAACGAATTTTTGATAATTCTCTGAAATCGCCAAATTTCATTAATTTCAGTGAAATTTTGTCAAATTTAATTTTCTTTTAATTTTAGTCGTTTTTGCATAATAAATAAATTTTTTTATAAATATTAAATATAATATATATATAATAATTTTTGAACGCCCAAAATTTTCTCCAAACTTTTTGAATTTTCCCCGAAATACTGATATATTGCTGAAATTGAAATTTGTCACCATGATCGTTAGAATATACATTAATGAGGTCAAGCCTAGCTTTACTAGCTCAGCTCTACTTCAATCGAGCATTAAATAAAAAGTTGTGTTCTGGCTCTCGAGCCGAACTTAAGAGCGCAAAAGCTCTCATTTTTGGGCCAAGCCGAGCTGAGGCGATCGGTCGTGCTAGCTCGGGTTTGTTGCAACCCTATCTACAACCTTGAGATTGTAATATTGTCAACCTTTTATTTTTTTTGGCTATGCTAATAATCGCATAAACCTATAATCCCTTTAGAACATGACTTAGCATAAGGTACCTAACCCGTTTGTCTGGCGTACGCCACTCTGATAGTTAATGAAGACAAATTAATTTTTAAACTATATAGTATAGCATCAACAAAATGTTACACCGAGGTTAGTATGAAAAGATAAATTTATATTAAGGAGCCATTACTTGAACACATTTTTCAAGTGATTGCATCTAATTTAAAGAAAGATTTGGTATTTTAGGGACATGTGATATGTAAAAATGTAATATGGGCGGTCTGATTTGAAGTTGATGATCAATAAATCTCTGGTACATAAAATTGGAGCAAAACACGATACTTGTCATATGATCTATTATAGTCAACTATTGAATTATATACTAGCCTTTGACTCCATTTAATCAAATGATAAAAATTATATTTTATTCTAATTTTTTGCAATTGATATCTTTAAATCATAGCCTTCAAATCAAACAATTTAGATAGTGTTTTTAGATGGTAGAGGTTGCCAAACTTTTATGTCTTTCTTTTAAATTCCATGCAATCACTTGAAGAGTGCATGTAATGGCTCCCGTCATATTATTGTTGCTTCCATACCAAACTTTTCTTCTTGTTATTTTTATCGCACTTCAATTAATGAAATTACTTGTAACACGCCAACCTTCTCTATCAATTACCTACATATCAATTAGAAAAAAGATTGCACAAATTTGCATCCGGAGCTTCCCTTCTAGCAGCGACAAATAATCTCATCATCAACCATCTAAGTCTTCTCCAACCCATGCCAAAACCCTCAAATTTGTCTTGTCCGCTATCTATGTAGGTTACAAGTGATTGAATTTCACTTTTTCATATTACGGGGGTGCCCAATAACTTCATGACCAAAGTCAGTCATTCTTTTCGCCAAAGTATTAAAATTATTATTGGTCTCAAGTATCAGTTTGCCTGAGGCTGATACGAATTGGCCGATATCTATACATATCGACCATTTAAAAATAAAATAAAATAATAGTCTCGATTGAAATCGAGACATATCAGCCGATACGTATTAGGTTTCGGTCAAAACCCGATATGTATCAGCCGATGCTGGCCAGTATCGGCGATACCGATACGGGATACCGATATGTATCGTCAATACTTATTAGTATCGGCCGATATCTGATACCTTGCTCTTTGCTATCCCTAGTGCTTTTCACTCAGATGTGCTCGTAGAAACACCTTTAGGGTTTGTTTGAGAAATCGAGTGAGCACCATTGCAAATATTTCGAAGAATGATGTGTTGGTTATAAGGACTTGGAAGGAGAATTTGAAGATTTCGGACTGGGATAGTTGATTTCTGATGATAATAGCAATTTCACTCAGGACTGATATCCTTAAGGCCACCTGTTGTGATTATTTTATGTCGTTCTTGCAAGCATAGTGACAAATTTCATTTTGGGCAATATTTAGGTAGGGGACCATTTCGGATAAATTTCGAACAAAATTTGAAAAGTTTCGGAAAATTTTCGGGGAGTATAAAAAATATTAAATATAAATTATATTTGAACTTCATAAAAATTTTATTTATTATTTAAAAAATAATAAAAATTAGAAAAAATTTATTAATTTTGGTGAAATTTCGTTAATTTTGCCAAAATTAATGAAATTTCAATGATTTCGGAGAAATCATTGAAATTTCGTCGGAAGTTTTGCCCGACCCTTGTTTCGATAACTTTCGAAGAAATTTTAGAGAATTTTGGAGAAATTTGTCACTATGCTTGCAAGTGCACGAGTGTTTGTAGCTAATGGCAAATAGAAGGATTGTCGAACCCTTAGAAAATCTATAATAAATCTGAAATCATTCTAGAAACCTAACTTAATTCTAATTTATAAAAGAAGTTTTAAAAGAGGAAATAAAAATCATAAATAGAAAACAGTTTGGTAATGTTTAGAGAAAACACGATAATAAAGTGCAATTAGGAATTTAAATCCACCAAAGTTATATAATAGTCCTCTTCAATTTATAATCAATCACCATATGATATAGCTAATTATGAGGCTACAAGCCTTAACAATTTTGAGAAGGAACTCAACATAAATCATTGCTCATAACCCATTCAAATAGTTTAAACAAAGCACATGAAAATTATTGTTTGCCTTACCTAAAGTAGACTACAAGTACAAGAATGGATAAGCATATTGAAAATAAATTAATTTATCCTCTACAAGATCAAGCCGGCCTTGAGATTTTGGGGGCCCAAGGCGAGTTCCTAAACTGGAGCCCTCCTTCATATTAATCTAGAAATAAAAATTGCCACAATTTTTTTTTAAAACAAATAAAATAATACCCAATTCTCCCATAGTGACAAATTTCTCCAATATTTTCTAAATTACATTTCGCTGAAATTTACCGAAACATAAGTTGGATGTAACTTTCAACGAATTTTTGATAATTCTCTGAAATCGCCAAATTTCATTAATTTCAGTGAAATTTTGTCAAATTTAATTTTCTTTTAATTTTAGTCGTTTTTGCATAATAAATAATTTTTTTTATAAATATTAAATATAATATATATATAATAATTTTTGAACGCCCAAAATTTTCTCCAAACTTTTTGGATTTTTCCCGAAATACTGATATATTGCTGAAATTGAAATTTGTCACCATGATCGTTAGAATATACATTATTTGATAACTACCACACATCAGTTATCTCAACTAAATGTAGTTATCTAAATCAATTGTAATCGTGAGCGGTTGTATTTGTAATCATATTTATTTGTATTTATAATCTTATTTATACACGTTTTCATAATAAAGTAACAAATCGTAAACATACACTTTTCGTATCAGAATAAAGTAACAAACAGTAAACAATGTAATCAGCCATTTGTCTTCTTCTTTCTCTCTCGTTCATCTTCTTCTTATTTTCTTCTCTATTTTATAATTTTAACATGGTATCAGAGCTATGATTGTGACATTGCTTCCGCTATCATATTTTCTTAAAGTTTATTGACGCATAAACTTTTCACTTTTCTTTCATCTCTTCTACATGAAATTGAGTCATGTAATTATCATTTTATTTTTCCTTCATCTCTTTTACATTTAGTAAAAGATAACTTCTTATTCATGTGAATGTATTTTTTACTTTGATTTTAATAGCATTATATACTCTATGTGGATGTCTTTTCCTATATCTTTCCTAGCCTTCTATATTCTATATTCTACGTGGATGTCTTTTCCCACATTTTCTCTGGCATTCTATCTTTTACGTGGATGTCTTTTCTCACATTTTCTCTTGCCCTTCTATACTCTATGTGGATGTTTTTTCGTATATCTTCTCTAGCCTTCTATATTCTATATGTATGGATGTCGTCTTTTCCCACATTTTATTTCACTCTTTATTTTTTCAAGATCTCTATTCGTCGTTGAGAGAGATCATGACAGACTTGATCTAGCCACCGGCTCCGACAGACTCTAAGATGAGCCGGATGCGACAGTGATGATTCACATTCCAACTTGAAGGGGAGTACTAGAATATACCTTATTGCATAACTATCACATATAAGTTATCTCAATCAAGCGTAAATGATTGCTCCTAGATTACAAATATTTGTATATTCCATTCTACTGTTTATAATTTAAAAATGCCAACTAATAACATTATGGTATATTTTAACGTTTTAACTGCCATTGAATCTTTCTTGCTTTCTAACACTTTAAAGGTTTCAAAAGGTTTCATAAATAAATTCATTGGATAGCTCTCGTCAAGTAGATTCAAATTGATAGGTTATTTATGAAAATTTGAGCTATAACGAGCATGAGAGTTTTAAGTTGGGTCATTTAATAAGGAAAATTTGTATATACATAAAGGATCTGGTCAAACAAATAGAGACTGATTAAAATAGGGTCAAAGAATCCACTGGGTCAATACATAAGGCCGGCCTGGCCTAGTGAGTCAAATGACTGATCCATGGCCAGCACAGACCAGGCAGAGGCCCGATTTGACCCATAAAAAAATGCAAATATGGGGCCTGAGAAGAGTTGAGCCTATAACCTATTGGGTAAAAAAGTAAAAGAATACATGTAGCATAACTAACTAACCTATTGACTTGATTTACAATATTTGTACATTGAAAATTATATTATCCAATAGCCCCTATAAAGACTTTCAACAATAAGGGCCCCGAAAATTTCGGAGGTGCGGCCACCTGATGAGCCTTGCCTCAGGGCCAATCTTGTACAAGATGAATTAAGAAGAAAGAAATTAAATTAAAGTATTAAAACATGATTTACCACAATCAAACAATTATGCACTAAAAACCCAAATTACAAATTAAAGCTTAAAACTACATCACTCCGGCTTCATCTTGTCCTAACTTGCTAAGAAATTAGTTACTCAGAGAGAAGAAAACATTAACAAAGCCACAGTTTCTCTCTTACAGCTTCTCTCTCTAACACGAATTCTTCTTTTTCTTTAACAACACACCAAGTTTGGAAGCTTAGGGACTTATTTATAATCTTCAATAATCAGTTACAACTTTGAGTTAGAAGTTTCCTCGAATGAGAATTCGATTTGGAAAAGGAAAGCTTCAAAAATTAAAAGGTAGCAGCTAAAAATTGAAGGCTAGAATCCAATCTCGTTCAAACTAGGTCGCTGGGTCGATTGATGGATTTCTGTGATCACTTGAAGCATTCTAGATTGAACGTTCAATCGACTGAAAGGTCCTTCTTCAAAACATTCGGCAGCTCTTCGCTTGAAGCAGACGTTCAAACGACTATCAGCTTTTTACTCTCGTTTGATAGCATTAAATCTAATTCGAACGAATTCCAGATTCATTCAAACGAGTTTGGTCAACTCCACAGCAATTCCAACTTTGACTGAGCATAACTTTTGATCCACTCCAAATTGGATGATACTTGGCTCATTGGAAAGATCTTGAGTTTTTCTATTCATCCATTTTATAAAATTGATGTAATTTTATATTTTTATCTGTAATCACTAAAAGACACTAAACATAAAATATTAGTATATAAAAGAGAGCTGACAAAACTTAGCTTTGGAGTTTAATTAATGAAGATATATCACTAACCTAGGGATTTGTATGGCGAGTTTATCCAGCATGTGCCAACTTGGGGGCACACACACGTGCCCCCTAGGGTTATCAAAAAGGAGAAAAAAAAACAGCAATTTCAATGGGGTGGTCGTGGTTGAGTTCAATTTAAGTGATAAGCAGTTAGGGAAAAGTCTTGACTCTGGGCTATATGCGATTGCGGACGCTACATGTCATGACGCGTTTTGGATAGGGACTTAAGCCCATGCCAGAAACAAAATTGGGGCAGGGACTTAAGCCCAGAACTGTATAATATTGTGACATGTGGGTCCGGGTCTTCACAGAATGGTACCAGAGCCGAGGACGGCTCTTCTATAAGGTGGGGGGTTGTAATTGTCCCACATCAGATAGGGAAAAGTCTTGACCATGAGCTATATGTGATTGCGAATGCTATATGTTATAACGCGTTTTGGGTGCGGACTTAACCCCATACCAAAACTAAAATCGGGGTGGGGACTTAAGCCCAAAATCGGACAATATTGTGACATATGGGCTATATATGATGCTTACCGAGATTAGAGTCGAGAAGGTTTTGAAATTTAAACTTGGTGAAGGGTGGGGTTTTTACGTCTAGTAGCGTCGAGGCTGCTGATCGAATTAGGTTTCACTGTTTCTCTCCCTCTTGAATCGATCTCTTCGAAGACGCCAAATGCTGCTGTTATCGTTTGATATTATGGCTCTAGAGCTTTCACGAATAGCAGACGTTGGTTTAACACGAAAGAAGAAGAAAACCCATCTTTCTTGGTTTTTTCAGATAGGTAAGCCTGGGATTTGAAGTTTTGAACCCCTGATTTCAATGCTACGCTCGAGGGCATCACCACCTCATTCTTCTTTATTATCCCATTGTTCATTCCGCTTTCCATTCTACATCTTTTACTTCACAATTTCTTGGTTTCCTCGGAGCAACAAACCTCTGCAAAGGAAATTGAAACAAGGAGAGACTATGGGTGTGCAACTAGAAACGAGAAGTTAGCCAAATTCTTAAAAGGGTACCTCTATTAGTGCCTACGTAATCTCTGAAAGCGCTCACATGTGCAACCACTTCAAAATCATTGATTGCTTTAGATTAAATGATAGAGATAATTTTTCACCTAGATCTTTCACAAAATGATTCTTGAAATCAAATCGCACCTATCGTACCATCCGGGTTTTATTCCACATCTCATGGATCCCCCAAAAAGGCTCTAAAATCATGTTTGAGCCTATCTGCGCAATATGATCTCAAGATCTATTTTGTGGAAGATTGGATTGAAAAGTGATTTCCATCATATGATCCCAAGCAATTAATGATTTTGAAGTTGCTGCACGCGTGGGGGCTTCCAGGCGTGGGGGCTTTCAGGGATTGCATGGACTCTAGTAGAGGTTCCCTTCTTAAAATTACTCTTTATTTCTTTGTGAGTATCTCTAAATGAGCCCCCCACATTTCTGTGGGTGCCAACATCGGAAACCCATTGACTGCATTAAATATGACGGTGGAGATTGTTTTCACCCCAACCTTTCACATGATGAATATTGAGACCATGGGAATGCCATCACACAGTCCATTTTTTGATTCCACATGACACAAATCCCCACAAAGTGGTCCAAAAATCATGACTCACATCATGCTCAAACGTAACTATAGACTCACTTTTTGGGGATCTGTGACATGTAGAATCACAAAATGGTTTTTTGATGGTACGTTCATGGTCTCAAGACATGTCGATAAAATATTGGAGTGCAAGACGATTTCTACCAACCGATTAGATGCAACCAATGAATTTTCGTTATTGGCGCCCACAGAAATGTGATTGGCGCGTTTACAGGTACCCATTCTTAATTGAGGTGAAAAAAAAAAATAATAATAATAATTGTTGCTGGAAGTAAAAGACTGCAATTTTATGGGAAGAGTCAGATATTAGGACATGTGGCATGTTTCCAGCGGCAGGAAGACAAAATACCGAACTTGAACCAATATATCGAAAGATCGATATTAGGGATCCGATCTGAGCACTTACGAGTGCACGGGTCAATCTCAGTTTTCCAAATGGTTGGTGCTTCTGGAGGTGCATAGTTAGTTATGAGCAAGCAAATCAGTGAAGCTCACTTCGAACTTTTTCTAATGTGGTACTCAAAAAAATCCATGCATCTCTCAAAGTTGGAGGAAGATTGAATAGAGAGCACTGCTAACATCAGATCATGAAAAAGTGTGTAAAAAGCAAAGCTCAATGTTTTTGCTGTGAGGAAGTTTTCTTAGGGTTTGGAGCAGGTGGCCTGATCTGCTTGATAGCCTTGACTTTTTTTGTTTCTTTGTTGGTTCTTTTAGTCTTTTCTTTTGGTTTTTTACTCTTTGCTGAGCTTCTCACTCTGCTGCTCTTGATGTAGTTTTGTTTTTAATAAAATTGCATCCATTACCGATCAAAAAAAGCAAAGCTCAATATTGCCACAATCCCATAGAGACCTTGGTTTTCACTTCCATTGGATTGTAAACTTTTTGGACAATTAACTATTGATTAGTTTGACTGTGGTCAAATCTTCGACCTAGTGTTTGAGATGGTCTTGTCTCCCTTCGTTCTAACAGAGTTATCATATATATGTTTACTGAAAGAGGTCAGGACGTGTCTGGACAAAGATTTGATCGTGGTAGGTAAGTCAAACTGTCAAACTATAATAACCATCTCAAACACTAGGTCAAAGTTATATATATATATATATATATATATATATATATATATATATAGTAGACAGTTTTTTATAGATAATAGTCCCGACAGCTTATGTGGCACGTCATAACTAGCTGTAGTGTTTGGGCCCCACTACATGTGTAGCCAATCACATCGCACCACATAAGCTGTCTATAATATTGACTATAAAAAATTGTCCACTGTATAATATTGTCCTATATGAACCCGAAGGGGTAGCTCAGTTCGTCAAGCCTTAGGTTTGCCCCCCAATAGTTACCAGTTTGAGTTCCTTCAGAGTCACTGAAGTATCATCCGGTCGTTAGCTCCAGGGTCCCATGGGATTAGTCGAGGTGTGTGCAAGCTAGCCCGAACACCCACTCATATCAAGAAAGGAAAAAAAACATTGTCCTATATATATACACACACACAATCGTTTTTTGTATTCTCCATGAAAAATTTCTCCTACTTTGGGTTTCTATAAGGTTGTGTTTGGATAAAAACATAGAAAATAGAGTTCAATGATTTACTAATATGACGTTTTCTTATGGATTCTTAGTATGCATAAATCCGTAGGTATTACAGGAATTTATCAGGTAGTACGCTACTTAGGGCATGTTCGTTTGGCTGTATTCCCCTAAAATCACGCGTAATGGGGTGGATTTTCTTTGCAACGGTTGGATTTATTACGAGTCTGGTCGTTCAGTTCATCACAATCTGTACAGGTAATAGTACCATAGTCACAAAAATTGTCGAATATTTGAAAAATTCGCTTATAATTCGCGAATTTAAGGTCCCCCGAACGTCGCGAATAATTCTTGAATTTTTCAAAAAAATTAATTTTTTCAATATATATATATATATTTAAATATTTTAAATATTTTTTTTTTTAAATATTTTTTTTGACTGATTTTTCCTCCGAAAATTTCCCCAAACTTCCCGATTTTACCTGTTTTTTCTGAATTTTAACCTCACCGAACTATTCCCGAACCTCGATTTTGTTACTATGAATAGCACTATACACTTTGCCTGTAATTTATTACCAGCAATATTCGTTTGGCTAGCAACGACTCTCTTTATTACAAGCAGTTCAACCGGCGGATTTTTCTGAGAAGGAAAACGGTGTCAGCAGACGCCGCCTCGCTGAAATCATGCGGAGGAGATGACCAGAGAAACAAAACCAGGCAAGAGAGACGATGCTCTAGATCCAGAGCATTTTCTGAAGTGTTTCCCCCCTCTGGCTCTAATGCGATCTGCATTTGTTCCTGGGTCAACTGCCTATGGGAAAAAATAGGAAGGTTCTCAGCTGCATTTATTTTTTCCTATTTTAAAATTTTAGCCATTAAAAAGGGCTGAACAAAGTTAACAAAAATAATCACTGGTGAACGTAGACAGAGATCAGATGTACGCCTACGAAGTAGAATACTTGGCAACTATTCACTCATTTTTTTATAAGTTGCGAATATTTCACCAATTCTTTAAAAAATGAAAAAAATAATTAATTTATAAATAATTCACGAATTTTCTCACTGTTTTCTCATTGATTCCTTTTTTTCATTTTTTTTACAAATTTTTATAATTTTTTTATTAAGATATTGTTAGAAATTTTCTTTTTTCTGAATTTTTAGCATTTGATTTTCTAAATTTAATGAAATTTTACAGATTTTTCAGCTATTTCCGAGGTAGAAGAGGGGTTTTGGGTGTCTGAGGATGATCACATATAGAAGAAGAGTTTGTATTTGATGCAGCCGTTCTCGCACGCGTCCCCCCCGACCAAGCTGAAAATCGCATACAACTTCATTTTCTTGGGTAACCAAGAGAGCGAAAGAAGGTAGAAGAGGGGTTTTGGGTGTCCGATGATGATCATATATAGAAGAAGAATTTGTATTTGATGCACAGCCTCGAGCACCGAGATCTGTGTACGAATCTATCTTTCTCAGACAATTACACGGATATTGAAGGCTGTAAAAGCAATGACAATCAACTTTTAATAATTGTATGGTGTGAGATTGATACGTGCAGTGCAAGACCTTGCACGCTATGTGAGTTTTATTAGATGGTATGGCTCAGGTACCTAGAATGGTGGTATTAAGATTGCTTAGTAGGGGTGCCAATCGGCTGGCTTGTTTAAACCCAAGCCCGGCCCACATATTTAAACTTGTTCCAATCTCGGATAGCAATAAACTTTTCAAGCTCAAGCCTAGCCCAACCCCTTTACTCATAAATTATTTATTAATTTACAAAAATTTATTTTATCGCCATAATTCTATGACACATTGGGCATGTCCATCATCAGTGGTAGAGCCACGTTATCTAATATCCATCATCAAGGTTCTTTTAGGACTGATCAGTTGGGTTGAATCTATTTTCATGAGAGCCACCATCAGGAAAGTCATGGCTACACCACTACCGATCATGCCGAATGAAGTCAGATACTAGCAACAATGAATGAGAAATGTCTATTTTGCACATGATTTTAAATATATTACATAAGTTGTTCTTTTGGGTGTAATGTTAAAAAAAATCAAAAAGTAAATTTTACAAGGAAATGTTACACCCAAAAAAACAATCATTTTACACCAAAATATTATATGCAAAGTGAATAATGCATGTAATCCAGTCATCAAAAAATTATATACATTCTCTATTTTACAGGGTCTATATTACAACGAAACAAACGTGCCCTTAGGGGACGTCGAATGTCATTTTACTGAGGGCTCGCTTGACAAATTGAAATTCAAAGGGGAGCCCTCACACTTTAAACTTGTAATATAGCAAAAAATGGAAAATTATTATTCCGATGTATAAGTTGCATCCAGGAAAAATGATGGATTTGTAAATTCACTCCTTCAGATTCTATCAAATTCTAAAAAAATAAATAAATAATATTTTTGGGAAAAAAGTAATGAAAGTATTTAAAAATACTATACAATAAATATTTTCTTACAAATATAAGAAAAATTCTGAGAAAGATCATAAAAATGCATTTAAAACACAAAAATTGTGGATTTTTCAAAATACTTAGATATTTTTTGGGATAATGAGAGAAACATGCCTTAAAAACAAACTTTTTAGCAAAAGAGGCCCGACTTCGAACGTTTTAGAAAAACGATACTTTCGTGGATTTTAGAACTTCAAAAAATTGTGCAAGCACTATTTTTTTTACAAACGTTTTAGAAAAAATAGTGTTTTCATGGTTTTCTGAAATTCCAAAATCCGTGAAAGTGCTATTTTTCTAAAACATTTGAAGTCAGGTCTTTTTTTGTTAAAAAGTTTGTTTTTGAGGCATTGTTTTTTAAAGTGCCCAATTTTTTTTTTTAACATGTCAAACGTTTTATGACAGAGCATTTCAAACTTTTTTTTCCCTGTATTGGAAAAACCACCGATTTTAGTAACCATGGTCCTACATGAGTTGGTTTTAATACAAATCATTCTTTGATCAAATTGTTTTAACTTTGATTACACGCTATTGTTAGTTGTATCCTTGTATGTATTAGGCACCGACCTGATCACCAACAGCTGTGCTCGTATTAATCTTCCTAAGCGCACCTTGGAAAATGTGGAACAATTTTGTAAGCACCAAATGAGAGGTCAAAAGCGTACCTACTTATTTGTGTGCTCATATGTGGCTTTTAGATGATTGACCCTTTGAGCATCTTGGAGGTTGACTTGAGCAGTTCGAGTGGGCCTAGGTTGCTTACCCATTAGCAACTCTACAGTTCCAAGAGATGTTGGTACTTGCTATCCTATCAGGGCATCAATGGGGTGCACAGGTCAATCTCTCTCTAGCAATCTTAAGATTATATCTATATATATATATATATATATATATATATATATGGGCATTTTCCCAAAAGCGTACCTACTTCAATGGGGTGCACAGGTCAAAAGCGTACCTACTTATGTTTTTTTTTAATATTAAAGAAATATGACTTATTTCTATATGACTAAAACATTGCAACACAACTCAAGGAGGAAGCATGAGGACTATTTTAGTGGGATTGAGTCAAAATTATAATTCATGCTTCAGGGCCGGCCAATCGAAGCTGAATTTATGTTCACAATACAGGTTATGTAGACCCATATTGTGAGGTGTTTTAGTGATTTAAAAATTAACTTTTTTTTTCGTAATTAAAATTCGTGTACAGAATATTTTGTTAAAAAACACTATATGTATATTTCGCTCTTCTTTCATGAGGGGCAAGATATGAGAAAGAATGTGGGTTAGTATTACGCATGACATTGTACAAATTTTATACCTCATTGAGTGTGAAGACCCAGACTCACATGCCACAATATTATCTGATTCTGGGCTTAAGTCCCCTCCCCGATTTTATATTTGGCATGGGCTTAAGTCCCCACTCAAAATGCATCATGACATGTAGTGTCCGCAATCATATATAGCCCAGGATCAGGACTTTTTTCTATCCGATGTGTGACTATTACAATTTCCCCACCTTATAGAAGAGCTGTCCAAGGCTTTGATACCATCTTTGTCACGATAATATAAACCCTAAGCATTTTATATTTTTGAAGAAAATTAATATAGAACATAACACATGAAACATTGAAGTAAAATAGAGAATAAAAAATATTTAACTATATTTATTTTATGATTGAGTTAAAAATATATTTTATTGGGATTAATTGTATCCATAGAAACTAATGGTCGATTGGTATAGCAATCGGACGTATTGCAGATTTTGAAGGGGCACACATGTCCATTCAAGGGTTGTAGAAGGCTTAAAAGAGACAATAGAATGATAAGTGTTAAAAAACGTTAATATTTGACCTCTTAAACTTATAAATTATTGTTCGATAAAAATTATTTAATATATTTTATATAATTTCAGTAATTTATAAGTCTGGAGACAAGTTGAGCATAAAGTAGCTCAAAAGTTAAAAAAAATAATGTCAAATCCGTACAACCTTGGATCATCTAAAATGTATCCTGACTTGCAGCTCAATTTTGACCTTAAAAATATTAAATTCGTGAAATTGCTATTTCAGATAAAGTTGTAGGTCTCGTTGTTTTCTTTCGAATGCTATATGAATCACATCAATCCGAATTCGAAGTAAAAAGTTATGGCCAAAATACCGAAGTTATGTCTGTTGCAGAGTTTGGTCGAATTTTACGAAAATCTGATTAAAACGATCGTATCGATTTTGGGCCGAATTTTTATGTTTTTAAGACCTGAAATTTATCAAAATTTAGGAAAAAATTAGAATTTTTTTTTAAAGAAATAACTGAATAATTTAAGATGGATTTAGAGGCACCTACCTGTTGAAGCATGATTTGAATCTTACGATGATTTGGGTTGATGGAGATCGAATTCGAGAGACAATATGTCCGAGTCTTTTCGTGAGAATTCATTTCTTACGATAAATCGGTTATAGCAATGAGAAACTTTGATGGTGGAAGATTATTTGATAAGATAGAAAAATCAATGGAGATCCCATGAAAAGTTGTAAAAGATGGCATTGCCGAGCTTTTATAGAGAAGAGAGAATAGAAAGAGACAACTGAGAGAAAAAGTGAATATATATCTAATTACCTTTCTAGGTTAACTCTAATTAAGACTTTCCGTATAAGATTTAATAAAATAGTAATTTTTTCACGTGACTTGAATAACTTGAGAAGATGTTTTGTTCCAGCGCTTTGTGTAAGCACCAAAACAAAATGGTGATTCTCTCCCGAAATTACAATTATGCCCTTTAACCTGCTTCACTCTTCAAACGGGCGTAACTTTTTATATTCTTGTCAAAAATCGACAAATTATATATCGTTGGAATCGTATCGGTGAGTACTTCGCAATGAGTCTAATATTGAAATAAAAAATCAGACTATTTCTAAAGTGAGTGGATTTCGGTGTGGAGCGTTAGCACCATACACTGAGTGGTACATCATCTAATACCATTAAGTAAAGTTAAAAATCTGGGTTGTTATATTCTCTCCCCCTTATAATATTTTCGTCCTAAAAACTTACGTAAATGAGATAATGAGCTCGAGGTATTTCTCCATAATCTCAGCTTCTCATCAAAAGTCAAAGATTTAACGATAATAAAAATCATCAGGGTCGTTATATTGAGCTACCATTCCGATTAAAATATCCCCAGATGGAGAGCATGTCCGTCTATTAACCTGTTTTGAACAATTTGAGAGAGGGAGATTGATCCATGCACCACCCTTGGTGCATGAGTCCTGTGAATAGGATCTTTGACCCATCACAAAGGGCTACAACAGAGCTGTGCAAGCTTGACAACTTAGTTCGGCTTGGCCCGAAATGAGAGCTTTTGCTCACTTAAGTTTGGTTCGAGAGCCAGAGCTGAACTTTTTATTTAAATCTCAGTTAAAGAAGAGTCGAGCTAGAGCTGAGCTTGTAATTGTTGGCTCAACCTGACTCGGTTTGATTATTAGTATATAATATTTTATATATAATTTTGATTTTGATTTTATAATTTTTTTTTTCCCTTTTAATAATGGTTACTTTATAATGAATAAATATGTAATAAATGTATAATCCTTATGATCCTCTATTAAATTTAAACAACTACTTCTCCAATCTATCTGTTAAATTCAAAAGGACTAAAGGATAAAAAGATATTAGGGCTTTCATTTATTAAATTTTATTAAAGATTTCATCTATTAAAAAAAAAAAAAAAAGATAATGTTTAAAACAATATTAGGAAAAAATTCATTTAGCTTGAAGCTTAGCTTGACTCGAGCTCGAAACGCATCGGTTTCAGTGCCACCCGAAATGAAATCCCCAAATTATCGAAGAAGCAAATTATCGGTTGATATTTTGCTACATCGATAATTTGAGTTTTTTTTTTTAAATGGGTACTGATTTTTCGGCTTGACCCTCAAAAGTTCGATTTTGGTCATGCCCAAATCCGAAAACAAAACCAATATATTGGTCCTTGGCTCAGACTTTTGGGCTCGAAAGCCTAGAGGCAAATTTCAGTTCGACTCGTATAAGGTAAAGTGAAGCTAGAGCTGACCCAAGCTTGGGTTTGGCCCCGCTGGGGCTGCAGGCCCTACCACCACATATTACATTTGAGGAAAAAGTTGCTATTAAGTGTCTTATGGGTCTATTTATTTATGCCGAATTGTTCAAACTTTGGGAGATGTCAAGATATATAATTATCTGTGTCAAAAAAACCAAAAAGCCATTGGAGGGAGATATATCGGTGCACTGCCCTTGTTCATGAATCATGGATTGCAAAATACCATCCTTTTGAGGAATCATAGATTGGCAAAATGCACCATAGTTGTATGATATAGCTAATTTTCTAATCTGAGGATGAAAATTAAGGATTATTAGTTAAGAGAATTTTTATTATAAATTAACATTATTAGTCATAAAAATTTTGGTAACCATTGGATGTGTTTACATGAATAATGTTGGGGGGCGTTTGGATGAATCTAACTTTCTATTGGTAACCCTTTTTAAATACTGCCGTTGCATGACTAATAAGTCAAAATGTTGACTTTTAGACTGAAATTCGACCAAACTTATTGTTAGAGAGAAAATTAGGCTGCGAATGGCATAACTCTTTGTTAGCCTCTGCCATAGTAGAGTTCACATATTTTAGTTGATTCGCATTATCTTTTCTAACCCCTTATAAAAGTGGATTTATCTGCTCTTGCAACTTCTCTGCAAAGTAGGATTTATCTACTCTAGCAACAACCTTCCTGCTAAAGAGGATGGGAACCTACTAAAGTAGGCGCACTTTACTATGTCAAGGGCTAGCAAAGAGCTACGTCGTACGCAACCTTAATCTCTTGGGTAGAAAGGATTATTTTTTTTTTGGATATCCGTGGGTGTCCGAGCCACCTTGTGTGCACTTTGACTAATCCCACGAGACCCTGGAGCTAACGACCGAGTAATACTCCAGTGGCTTTGAGAGGACTCGAACTGGTGACCATTGGGGAACAAACCCAATGCTTGACCAACTGAGCTACCCCTCTGGGTAGAAAGCAATATTCCCAACTATCTGATCAAGCCAATTAATCGCCTCCATGTGGACCCGGTAGGGCTGTCAACGGGTCGGGCTTCAGCTCAGGCCCGACCCGGATGAGTTGGGTTCGAGCCTAATTTTTTTAGAAATTTCGTAAATTGGCCGGGCCGAGCTAAGCTCGAATATAAACGGGTTTGGGTTCAAGCTTTGATGTTTAAAATAAACGGGCTGTAATTTTAGGATAAACTTAACGGGCCAATATGCCCGGCCCAAATCCGGCTGGTCATAATTACTATTTAAACCCCTCTTATTACCATTCAACGGATTGATGAGGGGTTAAAAATGTAATTTTTTTCCCTCAAATCTCATTTAATCTTTACGGTAGCCCTCTCTGAAGCGTTCTTCAAGCTTTGCTTTGGTTCAAGCTCGACGGCAACCCTCTTTGAAGCGTTCTTCAAGCTTTCTCGCCGGCAGCCCGCAACCCCTGCTTTTCTTTCCGGCAGCCACTTCTCTCTCTCCCCAGTCCGGCAGCCCACAGCCCCCTCTCCTCCCTAACTTCTCTCTCTCTCTCTCTCCCTCCCAACTCCTAACCTCCCAAGCTCTCATTCCCATTTCTCAGCCCTCCCCTGCTCCCAAGTCCCACCGCAGCCCCTCGTCTCTCTCTCTCTCTCTCTCCCAAGTTCCCATTCCCAGTTCCAACCTCTCCTCCCTCTCTACTAGTCCTAGCCCTCCCTCTCTCTCCCTCTCTCTCTCTTTCATGGGTCAAAATTTCGGGTATCGGATACGTATCGTCCAAGCTCAAAACCGATACGTATTGGAATAGTAAAATATTGGACGATACATTGAATGTATCGTCCGGGCATCTACATACAAAATGGCGATACGATATATTGAATGTACCGTATCGTCTAAGTCTGATACCGATACATATCGGTATCGGACGACATTTTGATCCATGCTCTCCTCCGAGTCCCATCTTTCTCTTTGCCCAACTTGTCTCTCTCTCTAAAACTTTCTTGGAAACCTTATGTTGAATATTCTCTCATATTGAACAAATTTCTAAAAAAATCATCAAAATCCGGCCCGACCCAATGTTTTGGTCCAACTAATAACGGGCCGGGTTTTTTCAGGCTGGGTTCGGGCTCCACATTTAACACGTGGGTCGGGCCGAGCTCATCCTGGATAGCATATCGGATCGGGCTCGGGCCCTCCTTTTAATGTTTTAAAAAATTGAGCCTATTAAAAGCCCAGCCCGAACCGACCCGTTGACAGCCCTAGGACCCGGGTGTTGATCAGACGGTAGAAATTGTTCAATGACACAGTTTAGGTGGAATCCAGTTATCTTCTTTTAGGTTTCCAGTTATAGCGGAGATAGTTCAGTTCAGGCAAAATCCGGTGTCTTCTTTGATGTGAAAGGTTATGGAGGACAAAATTTCTTCCATTGGCAACCTTCAAAGGGAGAGGTTTCTATACGGCACGATATAAGTGGCTGCCCGGGCTTTGTCCATTACGCCACATCAGCAGTCGGGTGAATGGCCTGTCAAATAACACTGCCCTTCTTTTAACGAAGAGGCTGAGGTCCCTCTACCCTCAATCATTATTATATTAAAAGAAACAGTTTAGGCGGAATCAATCTAAAAGATAGCTGTACGTACATAAGTGAAGGCAGGGCTGGCCCTCATATTTTAGGAGCCCAAGGGGACTTTGTAAAATGAGCCCCTCTTATACAGTAATTAAAAAAAAAAAATTATCATAATTTTTTTTTTTTCACAAATAAAATAATACTCAATGTTTTTAAATAATACTTTTAGATTACAAATATATCAATTTTTCATTATATTATTTATAATTTAAAAATATAATTAACAAATTAACGAAAGTATATATTAAAGAAAATGCAACACCAAAATAAGAAAAAAAAAATAGTAGGTTCGTATCTAACGGTTCAAGTAGCCCAATCATTAACATTTTAACAAATTTTATTATTTTAATTATCATTGAATCTTTCAATGTCATTTTTTAATATTTTAACAATCTCAAAAAATTTTAAAAATAGGTTCATTGGATAAGTCTCGTCGAATAGATCAAAATTGATAAGTTATTTGCAAAAAATGGAACTCTAATGAGTCTGAAATCGCAATTTTAAGTTTTGATCATTTAATAATAAAAATGTGTGTATATATATATATATATATATATATATATATATATATATATATATATATATATATATATATATATGCGAGTTGGTTCCGTCATTCATGGAGGATGTTCAAGCGTCCTCCAAGATCTCGTGGAGAGATTATTGTGGCTTCCAAAACATTATTTGGGTGCGATGAGGAACATAAGAGAACGACTTAAATCAAATCATCAAATCCTTATAATCATATGACGGAGATCATTTTTCACCCATATCTTTCACTCAATAGATCTTGAGATCATGGTGCACCTATCAAACTGTCGGTTTGTGATTCAACCTGTCATAGATCCCAAAAAATTGCCATAAAATCACATTTGACCGTGAAGTGTCTCATATGATTCAAGGGCATTTTTTGGAGATTTGTCATACATGAAATAAAAAATTGACCATTTGATAGGTGAGTCATGATCTGAAGATCTATTTTGTGAGAGATAGGTATAAAAAATCATTTTCATCATCTCATTCAAAGGAATCAATGGTTTTCAAAGGATCTGAGAGGTGGGCACTTTCGAAGAACCCATAGGTGTGTTTAGAGGTTCCCTATATATAAAAGATTTGGTCAAACAAATCTGATTCGGTCAAAATTGTGTCAGAGAATCTACTGGGTCAATATATATGGTCGGCCTGCCCTAATGAGGCCAGTGGCGTGTTTAGAGGTTCCCTATATATAAAGGATTTGGTCAAACAAATCTGGTTCGATCAAAATTGGGTCAGAGAATCTACTGGATCAATATATATGGTCGGCCTGCCCCAATGAGGCCAGTGACTCGACCAATGTCCTGTACCGACCAGGCCGAGACTCAATCCATGACTCATTAAAAAAAATGTAAATATGGGGCCTGAGAAGGGTTGAACCCACAACCCACTCGAACACAATTAGATGAATATAATATTATTATACATTACAAATTATAAATTATATTAATCAACTTTATCTAATTTGGGGACCCGAGAGATAGCAGCCTCTTGGACCTTAGCCCAGGGGCTTTGATTACAGAAATAGATTTAAAAAATAGATACAATTATATAAAAATATAAAAATATATTAGTAATTATGGATGTGGGTGTATGTCTGATAAGGTAACCTACCCCCATCAACTTCTTTTCAAATCTCACGTTTAGAGAGAGTCGGAGAGGTGTTGGATAGTAGAGCTGTGGAAAGAGAGAGAGGATAAGGTAACCAAATTGGGGGCCCTTTAGCTTTATAGAAATTAAAAAAAAAGATAAAAAAATAAATCTTATTTTTTAATGGTCAAATAGCATTTGAGGGCCCCTAAAAATCAGGGGCCCAAGGCTCTTGCCTTGCTGGCCTTGGTCCAAGGCCGGCCCTGAGTGACGGGTGCCACATGTATAGTGGTGTATAGGCCTGCACAACACTTGTAATCAAGGTATCAAAATCAAGTCTCGAGTATCGGTTTGATCGATACCGATACAACTCGGCTGATACGTATTGGCCGATATTGATACGCATTGGCTTATTATTTTTTTTTTAAAAAAAACCTCAATGTCTCGATCGAAATCAAGATGTATTGGCCAATATGGATCGATGTTAGCCGATTTTTGATACCTTGCACGTAATATTGATAAATATCATCAATAAAAAATTGACGAGTGGCACCCATCAAGGATCGAAGATGGCCAAGTAACAGGTCATCATCATAAACATCCAATCAAAACACTTTGCTCGTTTAAAATGAACACAACTCATGCATATTTAATCATCGTTTTGCAGGCTCATGATCAGATGGTAGAGATCATTTGCTCCTGATCACGTGGTGGAAGTTCTGAGTGAGCCACAAAATCCAATAAAAGCCGACTTTGCCGATGTTGAGCTCCTTGTTATATTTATACATTCAACTTTTCATGAAATTCAAGTGAATAAGTGGAGTTCATTGGTCAGGTGATGTGCCTATTGATCCCATCCGAAAATTTGTTGATAGAAGTTTGTTTGTGAGATTGAAATTTGTGATGGGCGTCTGATCACGTCTGGGATAGAGATGTACGGTTATGGTTTTAAATATCCGATTAAGCCCCTTCTGATACAATATTGATTGGTTTGACTAATACATATCCAATACATATCGGCCCTAGGACCCAACCGGTATGCATCGGTCTAGAAATCCCTGCTTTCAGTTGAACATGCTACATGTACTTAGGAGGCTAGGGCTCAAACAGGGGTAAGAGGGCGAAGTTGGGGCCTCAAAACAAAAAGCCCACAATGTGTTGAGTTACGTAAGTTCTTAACAACTTAAAGTGTAGAACTTCACCCAGCATGTGCATCTCCTTTAATTATATATATATATATATATATATATATATATATATATATATATATATATATATATAAGACATAAAATTATCAAAATAACTTTTAATAGTTCTATTAATTTTATTAAATCGATAATTGTAAAGATCTTTTGAAAACATGAATATCTATAGAGTAAGCTTAATATTTTTTTAATCGTTCAAAACATATTTTCTTATATTTAAAGAAATATCTTTTTACAAGAACATTTAAAAAACTAACAAGGAAAAAAAGTATATGGGTTGAAGTGCATGTATAGACTTATGCACTTGAATCGTAGATCACATGGCACGTGATCCCTAAACAAAACTGTCACGTCCCGAAATTCTACCCCATCTCGAGGGCCTAGAATTTCGAGTTATGACCCGCACATATCTCGGATATGCTAAGCGGACATACACCTAATCAGAGTTCTCGCGCAATAATGGTTCCACAAAATCCGTGAAAGCCAACACATAAAGGTGGAAATAAAAGCAGCCATAAATAATGAATAAATGCGATAGAATCAACAAATCTACCAATAAAACATAATTCAAAGTTGGAGACAAATCCGATAAAGGAAATCATAAAATTAATGATAATAATAGGGATCCAATCTACTACCAAGTCTGCAGCGATCAATATCCAGCACTCGGATCGAAATCAGCACCGTAGCCCTCCTGGTACTCAACACTCGCGAGATCAATGAAATCAGCGTCAGCCGGATCTGGATGACCGACGTCTACTCCACTAGCGTAATTACAGAATGTTAGATTATCGTGGGATGAGTTTACTCGATCCACGTAACTTCGATGGGATACACCACCAATCCACCCCATACTACTCAGGTGCATTGTGGGTGCATCTTGTGAGTGATAAATATAATATGTCAAAGCAGATAGCAAAAGAATGACAAAATCACATGCATATTATAAAGCTCATATCATAAATGCAAGACTATGATCTAGACACTCATATCCTAACGTACCTTACCATATCTCATAACATATCCTACCATGTCTTATTATTATTCTCGCACATACGTCTGTACATCGCATGAGCGTAACTAACATACTCGTGAAATCCTAAACGACCTGTGCCAGAGTCGTTGCTCGAGCTACCATAGGAGGGTCAACATAGTATCATACCACCATATCATAACGCCCTCGTGTCATACTCATACTCCACCATCCAGCCAATGGGGAGACATAATGGCCAAACTCACTCATAACATACTCATACTCATAATCTCTCCCAGAGATCCGTCTTGGCTGAAAGACGTTGTTGCCCTACTTGGTTACGCATGAGGCAGACGCGTCTGAGAGACTTAAGTTCTTTATCTTTTGCTGGCCTACACAGCGATGTCTTATTATCGTACTCGTATCATAACTTATCTTATTTCATACTCATATCTCATCATACTCTTATATTTAATCATAGGACAAACTATAGTGAGGCAACTTTTCCAATTTACGCTTCCCAAGAAAAAGGTTCCGTAGTAACCTGGATGTACTTCGTGTGACAGCCCATACTATCATAGAGGCGTTGCATCCGTACATGGACGCCAATATTTCGAGTTTCACGTGATCGTAGAAGAAACTTCACCACAGCCAAAGTCTATGGTCGAACCTCATAACTTAACTCATAACTCATACTATCATATTTGAACTCGGGGTGATCGGATCGCCGTATATGCCACCGTATACGAGGTTACACTGAATTCACACTCACCCAACTCGTCATGGGTCCCATTCCACCATGAGTTGTAAGGCATGTGAATACGGTGTATTTCTCGCTTCGATACTATCTCAGCGAATCACCACGCCCAAGCATAGGCATGATCTCATACACTCTCGTACTCATGATCTAACATATCCTAACTCGTATAAATTGATTAAATTACAAATACAAAAGTATCACACATACAGAATGGTTTACACTTAGATTTTGGTTATATTTATGTTTATATTTATTTACATACCACACCAATATAATTATAGAATATGGTTATAAGTATGATTTTGATAATCGTAAAGGTCAGAGTTCGGTTTCATAAAGACATCGAAGTTCTAACACTTTATGTTATCGAAGTGGTCGCGTTGAAGCGATAAAAGCGAAACTTTTATATATTATTATTTATCATTATTAAATGCCCAAATTAAATATTATTATTTTTAAAGTTAAGTACATCACGACCATCGATCGCAAAGTGCAAGTGCACTAAATTTTTTTGGTCGTGTAAAAATGAAATTTTGGTGTGAATCAGGTCGTCTATTCGGATGAGAATCGATCGATTGAAAAAAATGAAAATCGATAGATCAGATTTAATAAGGTGTAAGTTGTCGTTTGGCTCATGATTGATTGGTCGATTTTAATAGGTCAATCCATCGATAAAAAGGAAACTAATTGGGCTCTGACATGGGATACTACTACTCATATATCTTATAAGATAATTTTATAATATTAAAATAAGGTAGTAACCAAGTACATTTATTTTATATGATAATAAAATATAAGTATATAATATTTATTAATTTTATATTACTATCTAAAATCACTTTCTCTTTAAATATATCATAATATATTGTAAAAGATATTTTAATTAATTTAATACCATCCTATGAAATAAAATCAGATGGGCTGATCTAAATCAGATGGGCCAAAGTCCAACATCGAATGAGTCAAAGTCCAACATCAGATGGGTCACGATCCACGTCAGATGGGTCACGGTCCAACATCAGATGGGTCAAGATCCAACATCAGATGGGTCAAAGTCCGACATCAGATGGGTGACGGACCAACACTAGATGGGTCGCAGTCCAACATCAGATGGGTCACGGTCCAACATAAGATGGGTCACAGACCTCCAACATCAGAATCCCACGTGGCAACCTAAGTATGATATGAAGTTGTCTAACGCTTAAGTTGCTTATTTAGTGCTAATTCATCCTCTCTATCGACCATATATATATATTACCTCCCATGGGAGAAAATTTAAACTCCATCGTTGGGCATTATAAGGTGATCCCGTGGTAGGCTCTCCAGTTTTAGAGTCAATATTCAATTGAGACCTCATGATATTAATAATAATATTACTTATTAAAATTTGATCACGCCTGCATGATTTATATCGTTTGAAAATTATAGCATTGGGAAATAATTATATATGTATATATTTTTTTGTTTTGATAAGTAACCGCAAGATTTATTGTTGCCTGCTAATATAAATGTAGTCACTTCTTAATTTTTATTGTATAGAGTCTTATGTTAAAATAATCTATGTAATATCTCTTTCCTTAAAACAAGGTCTTAGATACTACATGGGACCTTTTGTAAACGCTGGACTTGGAAATATGTTTAAAATAGGTCATGGGTCTATATATATATATATACAAATGCTTAGTTTCTAGAAAATATAAAATATTATAAAATTTTTAAGAAAATTATAGGTTTAAATCATAGTTGCATAGATTTTTAGTTTGAACTTAGATTCACGATTTTATAATGTCCATAAAATGTCTTTTACCAGAGGGATGATGGAATAGAGTATTAATCATTTGTGTTATCTTTAATTGTTAAAATAATAAAGTATAAAAAAAAATAATAATAACATTAACAATTAGGAAAATAATTATGACTAAATTACAAGCAATCACATCTAGGGCAAAATCAATAAAATTAGATTATAAGCAATCACATTTAGGGCAAAATAAATAGGACTAGATTATAAGCAATCACATCTAGGGCAAAATCAATAAGATTAGATTATAAGCAATCATATTTAGGGCAAAATAAATAGGACTAGATTATAAGCTATCACATCTAGGGCAAAATCAATAAGATTAGATTATAAGCAATCATATTTATGCTAACCACTTTACTCATTTTAAAATAATATTGTAAAGAATGAAATAAAGTTTATTTTATTTATGATCGAGCGTATCCTGTGACGGATACGAGAAGAAGAATGAGATGGATGGATGGGTACCCACCTCTTGAAGCGTGACCGACAGATCGACGACGATTAGGGCGATAGAGATCGGCGTCCACACGATGATCCGTCCATGATTACGCCGCCTTCTTCCACCACGATTTGACGGCAGAAAAACACTAGGTTTAAAACTCACGTAGCAAGGTTTGATCCTTAGACCTCTTATCTATATCCAAAGCCTTTCAACCACTAGGCTACAACACAACTTGTGTCAAATAAAGACAATTTTAAATATAATACCTTTTTAAAATCAAAATGTGTATTTTCTCAACTAGGGTAGGTTCTGGTGTAGAGCACTAACACCATGCAAGGTATAAAACATAATCTAACACTAATAAAAGAAAGTTCAAAATTTCGGGTTGTTACATTCTCCCCTCCTTATAATATTTTCGTCCTCGAAAACTACGTACCTGTAGTGATAAGTTTCGGGTACTTCTCCATCATCTCAGTTTCTCATCAAAAGTCAACTATTCAACATTAATAAAGAAAAAAAAATCAGGGTCATTACAAAAACTCCCCTTGAGATCATGTGTTATATGACATGCAATTTACTCAAAAAAGTTTTAAAAATCCAATTTTTTTTATGGTCAAACTTTATGCATTGCTGCAAACATTCTAGGGTATTGAATCAACCAAAATTTGGATGGTTGTATATATTATATCATGTCGAAAATTTTATGGTAGCCTCTAATCATCCTCGGACAAGTTATTTTAATACTTTATCCCTCATATGGATGCCACGCGAACTCCATCTAATTCAAATGCATGAATCCACCATGCATTCCAACCCATTTTGCCGGACCTCAAATAACAATAACAAATAGAGCCCAACCGACTAGATTAGGACCGAGCATATTAAAAGCTGCCTAAGTTAAGATTGGGCTAGGGCCTAGCCTTGGCCGCTAGAGTCAGTCTAGGAGGGGGGCGGACATAACCCTACCGGTTGACACTTGACAGCCCTAATAATCATCATAGGCCCCTAAGCTTGTAAGTTCGTAAGTAATATAAAACACGAAAACAGAGCAAATAATGGTGGCTCTTAGGAAAAAAGGGCAAGCACACTTTTGGGTGGTGGCCTGGTGGGCGCAAGCTATCATACATAGAAAAGCAAGCCAAGCCAAAAAAATTGAAAAGGTTAGCCACTTTATCAATCAATCATGATGTCTGCAAAGTCCTCGGCAATCAAGAGAAGCAGCAGCGCCATTGGCTATTAAAAATGCTCCTACTCAATATCATGCTCTTAGATCTCTCTCGCTCCATATTCTCTCAATCTTGGTTTGACTTTGAGCTTTGAGTACGTGATCCAGAATACGCCTAACAAGTTCTCCAATCTCTTCTTCCTTATACGACGTCACAAACTTCACTGCAACAACAATCTCTCTTGTTAAGTACGGGATTACATTTACATTTCCTTGATCTACCTTTTTTAAGGATCCAAAATCAATTCTTTCTAGCCTTAAAATCGTTGGATATGTAAAATAGGCTGTGTTTGATAACGTTCGAAGTTGAAAATTTATGGTGATTACCAATTTCAAATTTTTTATTTGATTGCATTTTAAAGACGTGGGATGAAATCTTGGGAGGCCTACTTAGTGGAATTTACCACCACCCACTAATTCATTCACAGGCTATTCGTAATTTCTTTTGTAAACATGTTTTATGGCTGATCAATAAAAAATGGGTCTTGTTTTGAGTTAATCATGCCATATGACATGTTAAAATGGGACTAGTTGGACTGGCCATCCCCTACAACCAGTTGCATACTCCCCAATGCCTATATTTATATCTTTTTCATAAAACAACACTCTATGATAATTTTTTATCACTAAAAAATCAAAAGCCATTTTTCTTCTGATATAGCACCCCTATGTATCTAAAACGGGCAGTCACATATATCAATTCGCGTAGGGCATTAATCAATTTTAATAAATAATTACAATGTTACTCTTGCCAATAAATTCTCATTTTTTCATCAAGCATTTGACACGTACAAGAAAAATGTGTATAAATATTGACCCCTATGAGATGCATTTTTATAATTAAAAAAAACATTTAACTTTTTTTATAATAAAAATATAAATGGGACACATTTTCGTATATTTCTCTTCCACGCTTTCTATAAACCTTCTCATAAGCACATTATTGCAAATCCTTATAATCTGTACTGTTACACATTTGAGATCGTGTGGCCTACCTTCATGACCATCATCAATGATTAACATGGATGGATAAGGACGAGTACGCTGACAGCTTGTAAAATCCTCTCCTAGTCACACGTGCGGTTCACACGTCTCTTTCATACATACAGCTTCCCTTATTTTGTCGTTTTTCTCAATCATACTTAATAGGGGGTTGGTCATCTTAGAATGCGCATGGTGCGTACTACAACGGATGGATAAGGCACAACCGCACAGCAAGCCAACGTGTCGATGTAAGACCTTAATTACATAGATTCTAATCTACACAAGACAATAACATGGGCCACCCGGCCCACCCGAAACCACTTTAGTTAGTGACAATGAACATTTTTAAAGCTTTCTTCACTAACGGTGCAGATTCGGCTGAAAATTTCGGCCTGTATCAAAACCGAACCAAAACAAATTGGTTCGGTTAAATTCCGAAAACTTGAAATAAAACCAGAAAAAAAAGGGTTCAGTTTGATTCAGTTGGGGATATTATTTTATTTTTTATAAATTGTAATTCAAAATTTTCCCGATTTCTAACGGCCACCCAAAACCGAAACCACTCAATCTGTTCGAATTTCTCGATTTTGGATCAGTTTCGGTTCAATTCGGTAGGTCGGTTTTTCGGTTCAAACATGCACCATTACTTGACCATCAGGATTGAATGATCTCCCTAATCCAACGGTGCTGTGTCTTTTAGATGTGAGTGTAATATTGGTTTCGCACGTGGCAATAAATAGTAGTACTGCATCAGGTCCAGGTGACTCAAAAATTATATGATGCCCTCCAAAGTTCCCAACTCCAATGCGACCATTCATTTATAGCCTAAATAAAAATATCTTTTTGGACAAGGAAAAAGTATTCATTCATATATATATAAAAAAAATAAAATAAATTATATATATAACTAAAATTATTACTATCTTTTGAAAAATATTAAAATTTTCATTATCACTAAGAATGTAGCTTAATTATGGCTGATTAGTGAGAACAAACATGGAGGGCCTTTTGTGCCTTCCAAGTATTGGTCGGATGCTTCATTCCAAACCTAACCCGAGGGATGTGCACGACCAAGTAAATAAGCTGGGTCGACTCAATAGTCGACCAGACCTGTTGACGACCACCCTTGTTAAAAGCCATTTTTCACTGATCATTTAGGTCACAGATGCCTGTTGGTGACAAGATTGTTGGATAAAACGCACTTCATTGATAATTTTGAGTGAGGTAACGCCCTATTAATAATCCCAAACAATGTAATGGGCGACCATGGTGACCACATGATAGTCAAGGCCTATCAATCCTATTACAAGCCAACTTAAAAGATGTGAAGCCCCTAAAAATATGTAAACGTTATATATGATAATATAATAATATATATTTATTGTTTCAAAATTAATTGATATTATCATATTAATTTTGAAAAAATATATAGACCAGCATTTTATTGTTCTGTGCAAAGACTTGAAATACAAATATTTTACTTATTTTTTTTTATATGGTCATTTGACCCGAACAATCTCGAGAACTAAAGAGCAAACAAGGGTGAGAACCAAAGTGGAGGACGAGAATCGAACCCACAACCTACTCCCTCACATTAGAGGAGCATACCAACTAGGATAATGCCTCTTTTGGTAGGTTATTTTTCACATAAATTGGTTAAGTAATATTACGTGAAAGCTCACAAATTAACCAATGATCTCACGATGAATGATCAAATAAGAATGTAAAATAGAAAAAAATCAACCACAAACACACAAGAGACAATATTTACGTGGTTCGGCAATATATCTTCGTCCACGAGCAGCGATAATTCAAGCAATATTTAGACTTGACCACCGGTACCACTTTCGTCATCATATCCACAGGATTGTCCTTTGTACTCACTTTTTTCAAAGATATCTCGCCATCTTCGATTACTTCCCGTATGAAGTGATATTGTATATCAATATGTTTGGTACGAGCATGATATACATAATTCGTTGCTATGTAAATAGCACTCTAACTATCGCAAAACACATCGACACTTTTCTATGTGATTTCCAAATCACCAACTAAGCCCTAAAATCACAATGCTTCTTTCACTGACTCTATTACTGTCATATACTATGCCTCTGTAATATATAAAATCACTGTATCTTGTAACATCAACCTTCGACTAATTGGACCTCCTGATAGCGTAAACACATATCCCATTATAGGCCTACGCTTATCCAAATCACCCGTGTAATCTGAATTTATATATCTGCATAACTGATGACTCGTGCCACAACGAAAAACCAACCCGACATCTTTGGTACCAAGTATGTATCTTATAATCCATTTCACCGTTTGCCAATGCTCATTGCATGGATTAGCCATATACCTACTAATCACGTTAATGACTTGTAAAATATCCGATCGAATGCATACTATAGCATACATCAAGCTACCAATTGCACTTGTGTAGGAAATACGAGTCATGTACTCACGCTCCAAATTTGTAATAGGAGACATGCTAGTTGAAAGATGTAAGTAAACTACTAATGGAATACTCACAGCCTTTGAGTTTTTCATCCCAAATCGTGAGAATATCTTCTCTAGATAATTCTTCTGCATTAGACACAACTACCCTTTTTTTCTGTCTCTTTGAATCTTTATCCTAAGAATCTTTCTCATTGCGCTAAGATCCTTCATCTCAAACTCTATGCCAAGTTGAGATTTTAACTTGTTGATTTCTACCATGTTCTTTTCAGCTATGAGCATGTCATCAACATACAAGAGATGATAAATAAATGAGCCATCTGCTAGTATCTTAAAATAAACACAGTTATCGTATTCACTTCGAATATAATTTTGGCCCACCATGAACATGCCAAACCGCTTGTATCACTGTCTCGATAACTGTTTCAACCCGTATAAGGACTTCTTTAGTTTGCACACTAACCTCTCTTCTCCAGAAGACTTGAACCATTTAGGTTGGTTCATATAGATTTCCTCCAGATCACCATGTAGAAACGTTGTTTTCACATCGAGTTGCTCCAATTCTAAGTTCAATTGTGCTACAATTGACAACAAAATCCAGATTGAAGTGTGTTTTACAATCGTTGATAACACCTCATTATAATCAATACATTCCTTTTGCACAAAGTTACCTAAGGAAAAAAGAGCGATTGGATGCAAGTAGGTTTATAAGAAGAAAAAGGGTTCTCCGGAAGTGGTGATGTAAGATACAAAGTATCTCACAAAAGTCAACTTTACTGGTTTTTACACCTTTCAACAAACTCTGCTTGCTCAACTATGTCATCCTTTCTTTTGACATGTGCCCCAGGCGCATGTGTCATAACTGTGTAGAGGATAAACCACTATCATCTGATGTAGATACTGCTGATTCATATGTCATTGTACTCCCTGATAGAAAATAAAGATTCTCAATATTTTTCGCTTTCATTACAGTCAAAAATCCATTTGTCACTTTCAAAACTCCACCTTGAGTTGCAAACTTGAGTTCATTGGAGTCTAGTATACCAAGCGATATAAGGTTCTTCTTCAGTTCCAAAATATGGCGTACATCGATTAATATTCTCACAACCCCATCGCATCTTTATTTTGATACTCCCATTTTCAACAGTTTTACAGGCCTTATTGTTATCCATCAAAACCGTTCCACCATCCACCTCACTATAAGACGCGAACCAGCCCCTATTTGAACCTATGTGGTTGGAGCACCATGAATCAAGTATCCATGCATTCTGTAAGCATTTATCAGAAACCACTGACAATACATTTCCATTATCATCTGGAGCTTGTTCGATTATACTAGCCTCATCACCCTTTCTGCTTTTTATCCTGAACATCGTCCCTTTTTGTTTGTAACTGTGGACAATGCCTTTTGATGTGACCCTTGTCGTGACACTTGTAACATTCTATTATCTTTCTATTTTTGGATTTAGATTTGAACTTTGATCTATCCCTTCCGGATTTACAATCCTCTGCTCTCTCCCTAATCAACAAGCTATTCGCTTATGTATCACTATCCAAACGTTTCTTACTCATGTCATTACAAAACAATATCACTATAACCGACTCCAGTTCAATAATATCCTTCCTATATAACAGTGCAGTAACTAATTGCTCATAAGAATCGGGGAGGAAAGACAAAAGTATTAGTAGTTTTTTTTCATCCTTAACCTCTTCTTCAACATTTAATAATTCAGATATTATTCTATTGAATTCATTAAAATGTTTGTTGAAAGTATATGCCTTCATTTGCAACTTGCATAATTGCTTCTTGAGATATAAACGACTCGTTAGAGATTTCGTTATATAGAGACTCTTTAATTTGGCCCACAAGGCCGTCGAGTTCTTATGCATCACATTGTACATAATCTCATTCGCTAGACGTAGCCGAATCGTATTACACGCCTGAAGTTCGAATTCTTCTCAATCACTATCGGACATATCCGTTGGCTTACTCGAACGCCCTTTTAATACCTTGGGCAACTCTTGTTAAATCAAAATATCCCGGACTTGTATTTGCTATAAGCTAAAATTAATCTTCCCGTTGAATTTCTCAACCTCAAATCTCGCGATCGAAACCTTTACAGACTTTGATGTCATCTCTGATCGTAGAACAGAAACCTCGCTTTGATACCAATTTGTTGCGCAGAAGCTCACAAACTAACCAATGATCTCATGATAAACGATCAAATAAGAATACAAAATAGAAGAAAATCAACTATAAACACACAAGAGACAATATTTACGTGATTCGGTAATATGCCTACGTTCACGGATAGCGATAATTCACTATATTAATGATCACATAAGAATATAAGAACACTCAAACCTCACCAAAGCTCTCCTCAAAACTCTAGATAGTTTTTCCAAAGCTTTACAATAATATCTCAAATCCATAATTTAGCCAAGAGCTTTCCTTTTATATAAAAGACACAAATTTTACTTTTAATCTAAGAGAAACTAGTCTTATATAAAGTTTGAACGTAACTGAGACATTGCCAGTTAGAATCAAACTACAATTCAACCTCCAAGTTAGAGCCAAACAACACGTAAAAAGTTAATAAGTTGAGTTATTTTATACTTCACATGGATGCATGTTATAGAGTTTTCTCTTATTAGCTATCGAGTTTTATAAAGGCCTTTATACGAAGGAGGGGGGATCGTGGCCACACCTTGATGGAATTTCATTTCAGTCCATCTCGGCTGAAGATCAAGTAACAGTTGAGCGGCCGTTTGAGGAGGATGAGGTTTGGCAGGCTATTAAAGGCAGTGGAAGGAATAAAGCCCCAACTCTGGATGGATTTACAATGGAGTTCTACCGGAAGTTTTGGGACTTATTTAAAGATGAGTTGATGGTCGTCTTACACGAGTTTTTTGATAAAAGCTATATTGGCCGTTACATGAACTTTATTTTTATTTCCCTCATTCCGAAGACGAAAGGCGCGATGGACCTCAAGGACTTTCAACCCACCTGCCTTCTCAATTGTGTCTACAAGATCATTTCCAAGGTGCTGACCAATCACATCAAGCCCTTGATGACCCTTGTCATCTCGGCTAATCAAGGTGCATTTGTGCAAGGAAGACACCTGGTCAATACGGTGGCAGTGGCTCAGGAGGTGATACATTCGACGCTTCGCTCCAAAAGGCCCACGACATTATGGAAGATCGATATAGAGAAGGCTTATGATAGAGTTAACTGGGGCTACTTAGACTAAATGATGGGCATGTTTGGGTTTGGGGAGAGATGGAGGAGCTGGATGAAAGTGTGCTACTCGTCAACGTGATTTTCAGAAATGGTTAATGGCTCATCGGCTGGCTATTTCAAGAGTTTCAAAGGCGTGCATCAGGGTGACCCTTTGTCCCTGTTCCTGTTCAACATGGTGAGTGAAGCCTCCACGGTATCTTATCCCGGGCGCATCAGCTTAACTTTATATCTGGTATTCAAGTGGGGTCTCGGTACGTCACTCATCTTCAATATGCGGATGACACCATTCTTTTTGGCAAAGTGGATGTGCGTGAGTTTAGAAATCTGGCGAGAGTGCTCTCCATTTATGAAACAGTTTTAGGGCAATGCATAAATGTCTATAAGTCGGCCATATCGAGGATTGGGGTCGAGGAGGGTCTGTTGAATTGGTTAGTCGAGGCGTTTCAGGAGGAGACGATCGAACTCCCCATCTCCTAATTGGGGCTACCGCATGGCATCAGGAAACCATTCGCGAGGGCGAGTTTAGAAATCTGGCAGGGGTGCTCTCCATTTATGAAACAGTTTCAGGGCAACGCATATATGTCCATAAGTCAGTCATATCGAGGATTGGGGTTGAGGAGGGTCTGTTGAAATGGTTAACCGAGGCGTTTTAGGAGGAGACGATCGAACTCCCCATCTCCTACTTGGGGCTACTGCATGGCATCAGGAAACCATCCGCGAGGGCTTGAGACCCTATTGTTATGAAGTTTGAACGAAGATTGGCTACGTGGAAAGGGAAGCTTCTGAGCAGTAGTAGTCATCTTCTAGTCAAAGCTGTACTATCTTCCTTGCCCATTTTTTTTGTCTTTGTTTAAGTGCCCCATGGAGGTCGTCCGGAGACTTGAACGAATTCAAAGAAGCTTCTTGTGGGAGGGGTCGAGTTTGAACAAAAAGATGCATCTTGTTAACTGGGATACTTGTCAGTTGCCTGTGAGGTATGGTGGTTTGGGAATCTGAAGCCTGGGCATGATGAGCACCGCCATGCTAGGAAAATGGTTCTGGCAGAGAGTGAGAGAGCTAGCCTATGGTTGGATGGAGGGCGACTAGAGTATTAATGTCAAAATTACATCCGCTTTCTCGCCTTGGTGGAGAGGCGTTTGCGATAGTTGGCGCATGTTTTTGAGATGGATTTGGTACTCTTGGGGAGACGGGTCTCAAATTCGGTTTTGGGAAGACCCATGGGTGGAGGTGAGGCCTCTCAAGGAGATTTTCCAGATCGTTGTTTTTCCTCACGGGTTAGTGGCGGGTTTCATCTTGAAAGGGAAGAGGGGTTGGTGTCGAACTTGGCTATGCACATAATCCTAAGAAATGAGGAGTTTTGCCCATACCTTAGGATAATGAGTTTGCTCCAGGGTACAACGAGAAGACCGTGCTGGGTCGATGACAGGGTTTGGATACCTACCCAAAAGGATGCTTTCACAATAAAGCCGTACTTTCAAGTTTTAGCAAGTTGCCCTCTAATTAAATGGAGTTAGATTGGGTTATGGAAAGCATCGGTGCCACCCAAGGACCTTGATGAGAGAGAGGACCCTCATGATCGACTAGCTGATTAGAAGGGGAAAAGTTCTCCCCAATGAGTGCATCATGAGTTTTCAAGCGGAAGAAACGACGACGCACATATTCTTACACTGTTGAACAATGAGTAAAATCTAGGGGATTATCCTCAAGTCTTTTGATATGATGTGGGTAACCTCCGAAAGTGTCTTTTAATAGTTTTTGGCTTGATTCGATGTGAGTTTTGAAGGAGAAAGGAGAGTATTCTAGAAAATCAGTTTCTTCGCCATCGTATGGAGCATCTGACACGAGAGCAATACTTGCATTTTCAACTAGAGATGTTGCTTGATGTGGATGGTGTTGAAGAGCATCCGGGATCTTTTGGGCAATTGGGTGGCTTTGGATAAGGCAGAGCTGGGGGGGGGGGGGGGGGGGGACCCTCTCGCATGGGACCCAGAAAAGAGGATGTTTGCTACTCGATTGGTAAGACTGATGGGAGATTTTCCGTGAAGTCTATCTATTGTTTCTTATGCAGAAAGCCCCTCATTGCTCAATCCTGAATTGAATTTTGGAGGGTCAAGGCCCCCCTAGGGCCATTCTCTTCTCTTGGTGTGCTGCCTCAAAAAGAATAAAATCGATCACCTTTTGAATAGGAGGGGAATACATCTAATTAATTGGTGTTCTTTGTGCTGCTCGCAATTGGAACCGGCAAATCATATCCTTCTTTATTGCCTGGTCACCCTTAATATATGTAATTTTTTCAAGTATGCGTTCAACGCTTCAGGAAGTATGGCCGAATCCTGCAAAAGTGTCATTACTGAATTATGTGCATTATGCACTAGTAAGAAAAAAAATCTGATGGTCGAATTCCAGCTACCATTGCTATTTTCTGGGCTATTTGGCTAAAACGGAACTGTAGAATATTCAAAGGTTGACTTTAGCCTACGTCTACCATTCTGGGTGACATCCACAACCTTCTCAAATATTGGAGCATTGTATTTGGGCCAGGGGTGACTGTTTTTGCCGATTGGAGGTTCCACTTCTATCCCCCTTAACTACTGATGTGAGAGGGGGAATGTTCAATTGTGGTTTATTTATTTATTTTTTCGCTTTCCCTGAACTCTTTGATCAATCTTGATCCAATTGTAATTATGTTCTATTTAAAAAATTTCAACCTTATTGATAAATTAAAAACAAAAAAAAAACTAATACAAAGCCCGCGCTAGGACCATTGTCACCCCTAGTTAGAGGGAGTGCTTATGTACAATAGATCTTTGTAGGTTTAATGTATCCTTGGATATTGGGCCAATATCAATAAGGAATTGACAAAAACAAGAGAGCTGCTATTTAGGGCTCTTAATGGGCCTGGTCAGCCCGAATAAATTCGGGTTGGGCTTGAGTTGAGTGTTGTAACATCCGGTCTGAATATTATATATATATATATATATATATATATATATATATATATATATATATATATTATACTTGTCTTTTTAAAATTATAAATTTTTTTATATAGTTAACTATGATTTACTTAAATGTCCTGAAATTAAACCGTTGAATGGTTTAAACTTGAGACATTTAAGTCAAAAGCGCAATCACCTTGTGCATATATTTTTTGATTGGACAAATTGGATGACTTAATTTATTTTCAAGCAACCATTGTATAATTTTTTAGCTACACAACTTGAATGACTTGTTAATACATTTTCAAGCAACCGTTGTCCGTTATAATAATTATACAACAAATTAAAATAAAATATTTAAATAAAATCATGTACTTGAGCTTCTATAATTATTTAATTAAAATTTTAACCTTCAAACTTTTATTAGAAAAAAAACAACTCAACCCAATTTTATTAGAAAAATAGTCCTAAAAGATAGTCTAATCAAATTTTATTAAAAAAAAAAATAGTCGAAAAAAAAGCCAAAAAACACCCAAACTCGGCCCGGCCTGATAGGGGTCGGGCTTAGACTGAATACATCGTAGCCCGAATTAGGGTCGGGCTAAAAAAATTGAAAATCCGACCCGAATATGTTAGGGCTGGATTGAACCCCAACCCGGCCCTAATCCAGCCCATTGAGAGCCTACTGCTATCCTTTGCCATCAGCAACACGGATCATTTTTCCTAAGTTGACTCATGAAGACGGAAGACTCCGATACTGAGCTTTTGAACCATCACATGAGGGCAAGTCAAGCTCTTGCGGCCAGGCAGTGCTTGGGATTTGAGACCATAGTGACTTAAAATGTGTATTTTTTTCAAAAAAATAATAATTTAAATGCATATTTTAAATGAAAAAAATGTGAAAAACATCATTTTCGAAAAATTCCCATTTTTTCCAAAAGAAAAGTATTTAAAACCCCTTCTTTATGAATATTTTTTTTTTTTTCCTCATTTAAAATCCTTGTTAGTCACAATTCATATATAAATATATATTGTGACTAAAATCCGTGTTTTTGCCAATCCAGGGTTTAGGTGTTTTTTCCAGTTCCTCTACTGCAATTTTTTTCAAGATAATTGCAGTGGAGGGATTGGAACCAAAAAAATTTGGGCTATTATACTACAGAAGAAAATTGTAGGAAATCAGGATTCCACGTTTTCTAAGACCCTCCGAAAAATGTGATCACAATTTTTATTTTCATATAATATATGCAAAATGCCCGCACATCGGTTTGAGCGTTTCTTCGCCTCTGCTCCACGCCTCCACGGCTCCACCTACTTTGCAGTGATCGGCCATTAAACTCAATCGCAAGGTTCCATTTTTCATTTTTTTGATACATTTGTACACAAAAATCATTGGCCTAATAGATCCAAGCATGTTTAGCACAGAAATGAGGGAAAGATTGAAATTTTGATCTCTGTTTTAGTGATATATTTTTGGAAATACAACCCCATTAATCGAGTCTTCTTCTTCTCCTTCTCTCCCAACTGCAGGGTTTGATTAGGACATAAATACGTAAAGAAACGATGAAGCAGTCGGCGAATAACGCCGGCTTCTTCTTCGTCTTTGGGAGGAAGTCTACATAGGTAATAACTTCTTCGTCTTTGGGAAGAAGTCTACTAGGTAGACTTCTTCTAGGTAGACTTCTTCTTCTTCTCCGGCGAATAACGCTGACTTATTTTCCAGCTAATAACATCAGCTTCGGAGAAGACGATGAATTGCGGTAATATTGACATTTTACTTTTACACGTGCCACTATCTCTTTCAGAACACACAATTTCTTGGTCTAGAATTCCGTGCAATCCTGATTGCCAAAACACTATTTATCCCAATATAATGGGCCGAAACTTTTTCGCATGAATCGCATGAATCCCGCTGTAGCAAACCGCCCTATTTTTTGTACTTTTTTCAAGTTTTAAAAATTTCTCATTTTTTCTGAAATTCACCCCCTTTTTTTTCATATATTTCGGGAGCCGTTTTATTCGGTTACCTAGACTCGGTTACTATGCTTGAGACTAATTACGAGACAGAAGGGTCTTTGGAAGAAAATTCTACACATCAAATATCACCTTTCCATAAATCAGAAAGATGCAAATGGAGTTGGTCTCCAATTTGGAAGAATAGAGCCAGTTACCTTAACCATATTTATGCTTCATGTTGTCTCGCATCGTATACCAACCTTGTTACAACGGTCAACACCATGAGTCAAAATATCGGGTTATTGATACATACAGTCCGAGCTCTAAAATGATACGTATTGGACGATACGTATCAGTACGTATTGGACGATACGCATCGGTACATTCAATACGATTGAATGTATCGAACAATATCAATATCGATATGTATCGTCCGATACAAATATGTATCGACCAATACATCGGCCGAAATTTTGATCCATTGTCAACACTCCATCCCATCCATTTGTACCAAATATTTATGACCTCAAAAACCCTTCACCTTGTTACAATGATACGACGTGGCATCACTAAAAAATTTATTTGGAGAATAGGTTATGCTTTGCCGATTCAAAGGGCTCACTCACCTCTTAGAAAGGGAGGGAATCCACCACATTGGTGACTGAGAGACAAGGATGTATTCCTCGTATTTGAGGAAACTCAAAACCATACATCCTAAATGATTTTTGTATACTTTACTACGGAGCAAAGTCTCTTTAAATAAAGGTAAATACATATACATCAAGGTCTTAGAGGTCGGGCCTTGGTGTGATGGATAGATTACGAGTTCGTGAAAACTGATAAGATATTCAACGGGTCTAATTCAACTTCATAAAATCGGCTTGTAAGGTGAGGTTTGTCCAAGATATAAAGAGCCCAAGAAGGGTCATCCCACAGCCGATGTGGGACAAATCCAACACGCCCCCACACGTGTTGGGGAGACTAAGTCAAATCACGTGGACAAGAAATGAGTGACGTGGGAGAAAGAACGCCTTTGATACCATGGTAAGGAATCCAAGAGGCCTAACTCAACCTCACAAAACCGACTTGTAAGGTGAGGTTTGCCCAAGATATAAAGAGCCCAAGAAGAGCCGCCAGCCCACAGCCGATGTGAGACAAATCCAATAGAAACAGCCTGTCCAAACTGGGGGTAAGGCTGACTACAATCTACCTCTCCTAGACCCCGCCTGTCCAAACTGGGGGTAAGGCTGACTACAATCTACCTCTCTTAGACCCCGCTGAAAGCAGGAGCCTTGTGCATTGGGTACGACCTTTATTACAATAAATCAAGATCTTAAGAGATATTGGATGCTTAAAATACTTCATAAAGTATTTATAAAATCTAATCAATCTTAATCTTGCCTAAAATATTAGATACACTTGTCACATCATTTTTTCCTTGGTTGTCACATAACCATTTTCCTCTTTCCTCGTTTGTCATCAGTATGCTTCTTAGGTAGAAGAAATGGGGATAGAATGCTTCAGCCTCAGATGAAAAGAAACATCCTCTATCTTTCCCCCACCATGTTTGTCATCAACGAGTCTTTTTCTGCTCATCTTATGCAAACAATAAACCACCTCAAAGATTTCTCTAACAATGCAATAGCCTAAAGTAGGGCAAGCACGCATATGCAAAGGCTGAATTCTACCTCATTCATTCGACTCCAATGGAATGCTAAGAGGTACCAAAAGAAGCTCTTGGAGTCAATTTTTCTCAATATTAAAATTCCATTCATATCAATATCAGCAGAGTTCAATTGCTATAGGAGGATCAAAGGTCTTAGCTCTCTTCTACCGGGTGCTCTTTTGGATCATATGACAAGAAAGAAATAGCCTAATCTTCAAAGGGCGATAATCTTCCACCTAATTGATGGTTTGAAATCTGCCATGTTATTATGGGCCAATCAAAGCAGTGAATTTCAAGGGAGTTCCGGGTCAGAGATTTCGGATTATTATAAGAGCATTACTCTTTCCATGTAACTGCCAGTCTTCTTGGATTGGCTTTGATGTGTGTTCCCTTTTGACTCTTACCTTCTTGCTAGAGTCTTCCTTGTAGTTTTTTCCTTTTAATGAAATCACCACCTTACTGATAAAACAAAAACAAACACTGATTCATATCGTCACAATTGTAGAGTGACAAAGCTAAGGTAGATGCATGGAGTTAGGACACAATTAGGAATCAGTGTGTAACAGGATTTTAGGGGGCGGCCCCAATAATATAAAAAATTAAGGAATCTGTTTGAGATGGTTTGGGCATGTCTATTAGAGCTGTGGAACAACCCTGGTATAAATGAAAAGACATACGCCCAAGTAGGACAAGGGGAAGATGAATAAATAAAAAGAGTGAAGCAATAAGAGGCAAGGAAGATCGTGAAATGATAGAGTTCAACTCCAAACAGAAATGAGTGGAGATGTATGACTTAAAATCAGAAATCTAATTATCCTTTACTTCAAAAGGTAGGATAAATAAAAATCCGCCTGGCACTATCTTCACACCATAAAATAAAAAACCGCCATCTTCCAAAAAGTCGTCGCTCATTTTTTTAAGCATGGAGTTAGGGAGAGTGGAGAAGATAATCTTCAAAAGGCAAGCCTCTATTTAGTACCTCAAAAGGCAAGCTTCTTTTTAGTTTTCCAATATGTACAAGTTCACCAAAATCAAGCCACTTTGGAAGGCAAGCAGCTTCAAAAGTTTCTACCAACATCCACCACAACTGCCTCAATTCATACATACCCATCTTCAGCACTCCTACTAAACCACCCCAATTTTGGTTAAAGATCTACTCAAATTTCTACGAAATTTCTATCATGTTTTCCGGTCAACAATATCTTTGCAGTCTCTCAAAGGGAATACAACCTCGTATCTCTACTTTGAATCTACTTCTGTCTACAGGTCAAATGTTGTACTTGAAAGGAACCTACTTGGGAAACACCTTGAACAAATTTCTTCACTAGTTTCAAGACCCTCTAAAACGATCTAGCAAGGGAAGAAATGAAGCTCTGAAGAACTAGAGGCATTGATGATTTAAGATTCTTAATGTGGATATTAACACAATTTTTTTGAAGTTGGTAGTAGGTGCACAGCCTAAACAATGACCAGGTAAATTTGACCCTGCCAAAAGCCAAAAAGTACTCTGAATGATTTAGCGCCTAAAAATATCTGCGCATCTATTGAGATTGTATGCATTTGGAGGCGGGAGATTGGCAGGTACACCGCCCTTTGTGCATGGCTCGTGCCCCTAATTCCAAACTCTCTTTTATGCTTCAATTGAATGTCATAACTAGATAAACAAAATTTAGTTAAATCAAGACCTAATATAAAGAGGCATAAAGTTTCTCAGGATAAAATACTGTGGCTGAAAATTGAGGATGGCGACACTATTTTTATGCTTCAATTTCATCCACAAGTTTAGAAACAATCCGTTAAATCAAGATATCTAATGGCGGAGCCATCATGGACCAGAAGGGTATAAGAGAGGGGGCATAGATTTACTTTCAATGAATATCCCTTGGAATGGAGGATGAATCTAATAAGATAGCAAATATTCCCTTCAAAAATAAACAAACAAAGTAGGGTAATAAACTTCTTAGGAGATCAAAACACCCATTATGGATACTCCACACAACCAAGCTCTTGATTCCAACTTAAAGCTTCATCATTGCGTTGTGAATTTGTTGATTTCTTTTAATTATTTTGGAAAGTCTGATCTAAGATTTATATACCAATATATTTTGTATTGGCCTAGTTGCTTGACTTGTGAATATGAAAATGTTTGAGATCATTTGTTACTTGATAGATGGAAGTGGATGAGAACGGATATTTATTTCTTTCATTAATTTTAGAGTTTTTTAATGATTTTTAAAATGTTTTTTTCTTACTTTTTTATGTATTAAAACTCAAATTGATTCTTACTTACGAATCAATTCAACTTAGCCCCTAATGAACCCAATATGATTTTCACAACCTTCTTGACAAGCAAATTGATTAAAAGTGAAAATCGTGTTTGGAAGTGTGATGACTCCTTTAATGATCTTGGGTTTGACAGGAGATTACAAAATATATAGATTTGGCTAAGAACCATATTGGAGAGGTGGTGGGAAGCAATTCAATTGCATAATTTAGGACTGAGCCATATCTTCGTGATCGTAGATTAGTAAACAATCGTGGACATCGGTTTATATACCAAATACATATTTGCGTTGGGTTAAAGATGGCTGATCTTTGGGTTAATGGAAATGAAACCCACCGTCTCCATTTGCAATAAAATGAAGAAAGTTTGTAAAGCAATTGAGGATGCTGAAAAATAATAGGACAGTGGAGTTGTCAAGATTATAGCCTTCCATGCATCTTGGCATTAGGGATTAGCAGAGTAAGAATGGTACAAAATCAATTCCCTTATTTCTAGGAATTGGAAAAAAAGAAGATATACAAGATATATGTGATGAGAATGAGAAAAGACGGGAAGATTTGTGTGGCACAAATCAAGAAGAAATGGATCAGCCATTATATTTGTAAGGCATCAAACAGTGGCCTCCATTAGATCAGGTCTAAATGCATGCTGTGTTGGGTGACCAAAGGTCCAATGGAACAACCTAACCTCATTTGGTCCAGCAGCCTTACTCCTAAGCACTCCTTTTGTGCTTGGCTAGCAATCAACAGAAAATTACCACCTCTGGAAAATCTTCTTAAAAGAAATTTATCGTCATGTCGAGGTGTATGTTTGCTGATCTATGAGAGACAAATGGTCACATTTTTTTAGTACTTGTTTTAGATAGATTTGGAAAACCATTTTAAGGAAAGTTTTATGTAGTAGAAGAATTGAAACAATGAAGAGGAGGCAGATTTCATTCTTTTAAAAGTAAGAGAGACCAAATCTAGATTCTTTGATTATGAGCTGGTTACAGCAACTGGCACTTGGTATGGGAGCTGTGCGCAGAGTGGATGTTAGGACGTGTGAGGACTTCAAGAGCATGGAAATCTGCTTGAATCTCATGGTCCACGCAGTGCGCAGCTCTCATGCCATATATTGGTGATCTGGTCGGTTGCTCTCTCTGATAGACTGCTCCTATATGGCATTTATGGGAAAAACAAAATCCAAGAAATTTTAAATGGCTGAATTTGCACAAAAAGAAAGTACTTAATAATATTAGTAAGGATATTGCAATAAAGATTCAGGATCTGGATTTAGGGGACAATATCAACCTCAGATCAAACCATATGTTGAAACACGGAGTTCTAAATTAAATCCATCTATATAAATATATTCAATGTTGTTCAAATAAGCCAGATGTTGGAAATGTGTTGATCCATAAAATGTGTTGATGGTGCGGTAGATACCATGAAAATGGTTGTTAGTGCGAACATCCACTTAGTGATCTCAAGTTGGAAACTCATGTATAAATAATGGAGGGAAGCAAATCAGGCTGTGGATTTCTTGGAAAAAGGGAATTTTGAAAAATGAAATGTTGTTCAGTGGCTTGATAAAGAGGTAATTCTAAACGAGCCAGTAGAAGGTGAGAGAGAGAGAGAGAGAGAGAGAGAGAGAGAGAGAGAGGGAGAGAGAGGGGAAAAGGAACCTCTTTTGACACATAATCCAGCTTAAGGTGGCTCATGCATGAGTTTTGCCACAATAGTTAACATGTTATAAGGTGGTTATTGTGAAAGGATATCTGGATAACCCCTCCTGAATAGAGGTCAACTCTATTGCCAATTGTCACTTGCTTATGGGATTTGCCAAATCCGGACAATACAGGCATAAAACTTCTATCTTGAATGTTAAGAATTTTTTATTTTTTATTTTCCTTGATGGGTAAGCTGGGTTCGAACTTGTAACTTCAAGGTTGAAAGATTGTCAACCTTCTAGTTGAGCTACAACCCCAACCCTTATCTTGATTGTTGAGGTTGTAGTCAAAGTGAAAAGGCCAATAGACTCATTAAATTGACAAGCTTCCGTGGAAGTCGATTAACCAAAACTTACCCCAAGGAAGTAACGGAAACTCCCACCGTTGCTTCGGGATTGTAATGACATATGAAGCTACCTGCACAAAAGTAGGATGATCTTATAAAGGAATAAAATGGGAGGCCAAAAACAACTACCTTATAATTTACTGATATATATATATATATATATATATTATTTCTATGCAAAAGAGCTTGCCAGGATAGATGCAGCAAGAGAATGAGGAGATGTAAAAAGCCTTGATGTCTCCTCCGTTTCGTAGAGAAGATCCATAATATCCATACATACATGGAATTTCACGAGTTCCCCTACTCTTGAAAGTTCCCTAAATTCACAAAACAAGAAAAAAGAAAAAAAAGTAGAAAATTATAAGATGTCATAAATTATTCCCGTGAAGGAAAAAACTTGCCCATTAAATATTATGTAAGTCTGCAATGCATTTGACGAACTAGCATAACTTCAACCATAGTTAGAAGTATTTGTGGGCATGAACATATTTCAACACAAACAAACAAACAAATGCTTCGGGAAATTTGAATTCATGCTAAAGATGGAGAAATAATTGGCATCCTTTTGATAGGCGCTACAACCATAAGTCAAACTCTCGGACGATATAGATGCATCTCGTCTGATACGTATCGGTGTCGCTGGACACTGATACACGATACATTGGGTGTGTGACGGGGACGCCGACACTAAGGACCTAGGGTTTAGGCCGTACAAGGTATACCGGTGGAGGAAGAAGCGACTGATGGGCCAAGGAACATCAAGAACCACCAAAGGAAGGCCTTAGAGATCACCCAGGCATCATCAGGCGACGGACGTCCGTGGGTTCAAGACGGACGTCCGGATTTTTGGGTGCTCACTGTTTTAGTGAGCACGGACATCCGTAGTGCACTACAAACGTCCGTGAGTAGGCGACGAACGTCCGTGGAAACTCGTGCATCAACGTCATAAGTGACGTAATTGTCCTTTTTTATCCTTAGTTTTGTCCTTTTCGTAAGTTACCACTTAGGGTAACTTAGTACTTTTCTATTTTAAGATTATTCTCTTGTAAATGGCTATAAAGCCCAACTTGTAAGCCATTTTGGGCACTTGATGAATTAATGAAATGATGCATTGCATTTTGAGCTTGAGAGAAGCTTTGAAGAGTGAGTCTTCTTCCCCGAGAGGGGTTTGGTGTGAGGCCAAGGGTGAGATGCCCATGTTACTTTGATCTTCTTTCTTCTATCTTCCTATTTTCTTGCTAATCTCTTGAATCCCTAATCTCTCTTTTAATTGATTGTGCAAATCTCAAACCCTAGATCTAGAGCAATATTGGCATCCATCCTTATGGATTGAATCCAATCCTAACCCATCGATCCATAACCGTTGTTGGACTCGAGCTTGCTCGATTTGAGTCATTTAACCAATTTGATTCAAATGCCCTAGTGAGGAGCTACCTAGTCCATGAAGAACTACGATCTAACGCCCCGACCTAGACGAAGCGAGAGTTCTATCTCTCGGATCGTCTCTTCCGCCATCCTAACGGATCCTGCGCATCGGATTGGACCCTACGTGAGCCAAGCATGGTCACCTAAATGGAATCCCGAGAAACCCTAAGGTATCGCTTTAATTTGTGATTAATTGTTTAATTCATTAGTCTAATTTCGGCAAATCATCACATCATGGGCATTCACGGATTTCAGGGTCGTCGTCCCGCGTCAGTATCTATCGGCAATACATACCCAATATTTCATATTTATTCATTGTACCACCGATACATTGAATGTATCGACGATACCGATACATATTGTCTCCGTATTGATGGTGGACGATACGTATCGGAAAATTGAGATTTTGATCCAGGGCTACTCCATATTAAACTTCCTACATAATGAAAGAAACAATATGCACATTTGGTAAGCAAGTCCTCTTCTATCCTTGAAAGGGGCAAACATTAAGCATGCCAATGATATCCTCTCACCAAATTTTTTAACGAGACTTCGTAGGAGCCTGAAGTTTACAATCTCATTATGCCTAGATTCCCCAGGATTCTCATTCATTTTGCAATATATAAAGAATAAAGTTCCAAACTTGATTCCAAAGGTCTAAAATGGGGAATGTGATGCTATTTGGATCATTTATTTAACCAAAGTATATTACCATTAAAAGCCAAAATCCAAAGAAATTATCATACTAAAATTAAAATATAAAAAATTGTGCTGGTACTTAAATACAAAATCAAGTTTATGAAGTCACCTGAATTGTATTAGAAGCTCTTCCAAGAAGATGAAAGCAATGTTTGAAGCTCCAATCTCAAATTTCAACACCTGAAATGACTTAAGTTGAATCCAGATAATATGAGAAATTGCTTCTTATTTATGCATGGGATATACCTTCATGAAGACCAGCTCCTGCAGAATCAAATAACTCGCATCAATCTCCACAAAAGATAATCCAATATGGGTAGAGTCTAGAGTCTCTTTCTGAGTCGCATCCAAAAATGTAACTAACTTACAGCTGCCACAAAATCTTGCATAGTAAAATGCTGATCGGTTATAATCACATCTCCCAAGGACTTTAAACTTTTTACTGATAGAGGACATGTGTCATGAATCTGCATGAGTAAAGATGATTACAAAAAATTGCTAATAAGTTGAAAATGATATGCATTATACTTGAATGAGAAGATTGTATAGAGATGAAGAGAAAGAATACAGGATTATGAAGGTCAAAATTGTTTGAATAAAAAAGTCTTAAATATCCAAAGTGCCTATGGGCGCATACAAAGTTAAGCAAAAGCATGATAAGGGAATTTTGGAACTTGATGGATGACCTAATACATGATATACCCAATGGAGAAAGCATATTCGTTAGCAGAGATTTAAAAGGACAAATGTGGAAGATAGGAACAGATATAACAGAATACATAGAGGATATGGATTTGGGGAAGAAATGAGCTGGAGGAAGTTATCCTTGATTTTGTACTCGCATTTAATTTTCTTAAAGGAAATACATATTTTAGGAAGAGAACATCTTGTAACTTGGAAGAGTTACTTGAAGGACTCACTACACACTAAAGGGTTGTTTGGACAACACAAGTTAATTACTTTGTAATGCATTTTTTAAATAATAAACCAGCAGCTCAAATTTTGCCTATTGTCATTAAATTTTTGTTGTAATGTAAGGGCGTTTTGCTGTTTCTATACACACTGCAATATTTTCATTATATTGCAATGTGTCACTGCTTGACCTGCATTGTCAAATATAAGATATAGGAAGGGATATGAGCTCCTTTGTCAGTGAAAAAGGTTGGATCTAGGGTTATCGGGCAACATAACCATTGGAAGCCTAACCTTACTTATAATTTAGTAAATGGTATGGTTCCTATAAATCAACTGATCTAATTCACAATGATCTATCCTTACCATCAAAATAGTAATAAAATCTTCAATTAATTTAGATCCTGAAAACCACACCAATTAGATATTCCGCATCGTCATATCAATCTTTTGAAATCAATTATTGTAAAAAAAAATTAAAGTTTAACTGATCGGAAAATCAAGATCAATCATGATTATACTGGCACTTCATCAAAGAATTACCTAATAATTCATCAGTCAAGATCAATCATTAGTAAGCAGCAATAGCATATAATATATAGCTGATACAAGTTATTGAATGGTATCTCCATCACTGTCAATTTTCACCCAATAAGTTGGACGCCAGCCATCTACTTAGTGAGTAGCAATTGTTCGAGCAGAGTAAGGAGCATGGTATTCCACTTATTTATACAGAGCATGTTCACTGACAAATTGTTAGGATAAGCAATAAATGATCCATTGTTTTACTCAAATACTATCTGATTTCTAGTGCTAGAAGTGGACAGAACAATGCATATGCACTTGTGCATGGATGAGCAGGTAATCACCAAGTACAACAGTGGAAACAGACTCATTAGTCAATACCCTCGTTCATCATCCCCAAATGGTAGTGGAGAAAAAAAAACAAAGAAACATCCCGCCAGAACCCTCTTTCAAGGGGAAAACAGTCAAAGAAAATAAGGGCCCGTTTGGAAACCAAACACCCCCCATTTATATGATAATTATTGCATAAATAAAGCTTTCTAATCCCATAACATTAAGGTTTGAATCCTTAAATCATATCCTCCCACCCCAAAGTTAGCCAGAAACTAACAAGTAACAACCACCCCTGAAAATCTAAGAAATAAAAGGCGCCTTTTTCATAAAAGAAAGACATTTTTTCATCCTGGCTTATTGCAAAAGAAGTCTTTTCACTGCAACTCTCTGTCTCTGCCTGTTTTCGAGAACCACAAATTGCAACTCTACAAATTTGTGGCCCATATTTAGCCATAAATTAACAAGTAACAACCACCCCTGAAAATCTAAAAAACAAAAGGAGCCTTTTTCATAAAAATAAGACCTTTTTTCATCCTCACTTATTTGCAAAAGAAGTCTTTTAACTGCAATTCTCTCTCTCTCTCTCTCTCTCTCTCTCTCTCTCTCTCTCTCTCTCTGCAAAAGAAGTCTTTTAACTCTCTCTCTCTGCATTTCTTTTTTATCGGTCTCTCTCTCTATCTCTATCTCTCTCTGCATACTTTCGAGAGGCACAAATAGCTGCTCTACAAGTTTGAAATATATTCTGATGGATATGCATTATCCCTTTTGGTTGAGGTGTGTCTCCTCAGAGATGGTTTTCCTTGGAGATGCTCCTAGGAGATGGATCTTGGAAGACGGGTGAACCTTTTTCACTCACTTGGAAGACCAGCTCAGGACACTTAATTCCTTAACTTGGGTCATCTGTAAATTGATTGGAATTGGAACATTAAAGGGTAGCGAGAATTATAATATCAATATTAACATTACACTTATAGTAATGGAAAATGATAATATGACTCGAGTCACGCTGCGACTCGAACATCCAACAGCTGCATACTTACAGTAATATATTAAATATTAATACAAACATTAACATACTAATATTCATACTGATCTTTCACGAAACGTAGAATTTTGTTCTCCCACAAAATATGAAGATTGGCTTAAGGTGGGAGATGGATCTCCATCTTCCTTCCCAATGAATAAATGATCCAAACACGGAAGATAACTGATCTCCCAGGAAATTTATCTCCTACCCTCCATCTTCAGCTAACCAAACGGGCCTTTTACTCTACAATGCATAGTATCGTTTCCCATTACATCCCTCCAAGCCTTAAATAGACATGCTCAAATCATCACAAATGATATTCCTTAATTTTCTCCATTAATGGAGCCACTCCTAAACTTCCTCTGACGTACTTGTTCTTAATTGTAATTTTCTTACAACTTGGTGCATCTACTTTAGCATATCCATCTCACCTGCATGTAATTTGTCTTCTTGTCGTTTCTTCGTAGCCTAACATTCAACACCATATATAGTAATACAAGTTCCTCAATTATATTTGTAAGACTTTTAGGCCTTGTTTGGCAAAACGATTTATGCAAAAAAGCATGCAAAATCTTGGGATTTTACAAAAACCCAACCTTTCACGTGGGACCCACAAATGAGAGTTTTTTTAAAGAAAAACTCAAATAAAAGATTCTGCCAAATTTTACAAAAACCCAAACTTTCAGTTGTTTGGCAATCACATGGGACCCACAAATGAGAGTTTTTAAAAGAAAAACTCAAATAAAAGATTCGGCCAAATTTTATAAAAACCCAAACTTTCAGCAGTTTGGCAATCACGTGGGACCCACAAATGAGAGTTTTTTTAAAGAAAAACTCAAATAAAAGATTCAGCCAAAATTTGGCTGAAAATCATTTCAGCCCACGACATGGGTTATTCCCATTAAAGAGGAATTTTATTTATTACCCTTGCAACCCGAAATTCGTTCTTCGCAACTTGGATATTTCATGCGAAAATCGTTTGACTGCTCTAGATCAACTGATCGAGGTTTTTTTTCACCATAATTTTTTATATAATGGATCTTGAGATCATGAGCTTATCATTAGATGCTCAATTTTTTCTTTGATGTGGCACGCATGTCAATACCTCTCTCTTCACACCCACATGTTCTCTAAGAGTGCCTACGTCTCAGACCCCTAGAAAAACGTTGATTTCTTCGGATTAGATGATGGAGATTTTTTTAACAAAGATCTTGGGTGCATGGCACATCAATCTGACGGTCAGTTTTTGATTTCCTGTATCACTGATACCCAAAAATGACTCTTCAATCATATAGCACACATCATGCTCAAATGTGATTTTAGGGCCATTTTCTTGGGGACTGGGGACACATGGAATCACAAACTCACAGTTTGATATGTGCTACATGATCTTAAGATCCATTCTATGGACGATCGGGGTGAAAACAATCAACCTCAGCTGATCCAAAGCAATCAACAATCTTCAAAGGATCTGGGACGTGAACGCTTTCAGAGAACGCATGGACGCAAATAGAGGTACCCATAAACAGCAACGCCAATAAATGTAACTCAGCCATTTAAGCCACTTAGTTTGTAGGTCATGATCTAAAGATCATAAGTGAAAAGATTGGCACCAAGCATAATCTTTAGCAAATGACTCAATGCATTCCAAAGCCATTATCCGATTCAACAGTTGATTCTATCGAATCATATGATAGAAATTGAGTTTTGCACCACTCTTTTGCGTCGTAGATCTGTAGATCATGGCCTTTCTATCAAACGGTTTACATACAACCTCACCTCATAATCGAACTATTTATTTCCACTGTAAAATCGTCACCTCGCCCCATCTCCTCCGGCCAACATGCATTGACTGCTTTGAATCTGACAAAGGAGGTTATTTTTTATCCCAATCTTCCACATGATGCATCTTGAGATCATGGGTATATCATTAGACGATTTTTTTATTTCGCGTGGCACTCATTCCAAAAAATGACCCGTGATTTGTATGAGTTTGATGTATGTCTCATGAGTTTAGAGTTACTGTTTGAGATGTGTATCATGCGGAATAAAAAACTAACTATCTGAGTGTATGCCCATGATCTCAAGACCCATCTTCTACAAAGTTGGGACAAAAGAAAAAAATTCATGTTTTATTCAAAGCGATTAATGCATTTTGGCCCGACGGGATGGAGTGAGGTTACAAGTTCACATGGTGTGAAAAATAGGGCCTTAGAAAATTTTTTTTACACAATGTAGCCAAACAGCCCAAAAAAATAAAATCAAACTATTGTAAAATTTTAAAAATAAGATTTTCTATGAGTTCTTTTATTTACAAGCCCATGTAAAATTAAAAAAAAAAAAAAACTATTTCCATGAGTTTTGTCAATCAAAGCCTTAAGGGATGACTTCACATCATTGCATTTTGCTAACTCTCTTCATGTAAGAGTTTAGTCATGATCAGATGTTAGAGGAAAAGTAGTGCTTGCAAAGTCGGCCATGACAATGATGATGATGTTAATGAAATGCTTCATAAAACTTACTTTACTTGAGATCCATATCGAAATCAGGGCAAAAAGTTGCAAATTGCTTTCACTTAAGGGTCGCAAAAGCCAATTTTCCTCGTCACTGCCCCGTAAGAATCCGGTTTTCCTATGTCAATTTAGCAAGTTTAGAACAACATTTACACAAACACAAAAAAGAAGAGTAGAAGCATCCACAAGCTTAAGCAGTAAGGAGTAAGGAAAACCGATTCTAAATCAGTTCAGTTTTGGTTTGGGTGGCTGAAACTGGACATAAAGGATGAGTAAACCGTCCCAAAACCGAAAAAAATCACAAGAAAATAATAAATAAATAAAAATTGAACCAAAATTGAAAATAAAAAACCCAAAAAAACAGGTTCGGTTTTGATTACGATATTTTGAAGGGTACTTTAGAAAAACAATCTTAGTTTTAAAAGGTTTTAGGCTATTATACAAAACTCAAAACGTTTTGGCAAAAAAAGGTTGTAACTGTTTTTTCAATGGCGGTGAGATACAAAGGTTTGGTCTCACGTGCACGTAAATTTACGTTTCAGCCCTTCTTCTTTGTTAGCCATGATTTCCAAAATGACCATCTCTGCTACTAATCTTGATTCTTGAGAAAAATGGCGGCAACGGATGTGCGCGATCGAGCATCCACGAGTAGTTAGCATGCTAACGTACGCACTAAGATTTCTAATGTTCAGTGGAAACAGCATATGAGCCGTTGCATCTGAGCCCTTCTCTTTACAAATCTAGCTGGAACGAGGGTTTATTAGCATTTAAAAGCCGATTGCCATTACCGAGCTTGGTAATGACAATTGCTACATTGGCCGGAGCACCATCGGGAGCTTTAAAGAAATCGTTGCATCTGAGTCCTTCTCTTTACAAATCTAACTGGAACAAGGGTTTATTGGCATTAAAAGTCGATTGCCATTACCAAGCTTGGTAATGGGGACTGCTACGTTGGCCGGAGCACTGCCAGGGGAAACCGTTGCATCTGAGCCCTTCTCTTTACAAATCTCGCTGGAACAAGGATTTATTGGCATTAAAAGCATATCGCCATTACCGAGCTTGGTAATGGCGACTGCTACAGTGGCCAGAGCACTGCTGGGAGCTTTAAGGAAATTGGTTGAATCAGAGAAAGTCCGGCGAAACATAAATTCACGTAGAAACTAAAACCTTTGTATCTGACAGTCATTGAAATTTCCAAAAATAGTGAAAACCCTTTTTGCTAAAGGGATTGGTTTCGTATAATAGTCTAAAACGGTTCTTTCCTAAGGTTATTTGTCTAATTTTCCCTATTTTGGGATATTGGTTAAGATGTGTTTCAGTCCAGCTTTGTTTCAGGCCAAAAATCGAGAAATCCAATATCGGTTAATCGAGCTAAGCCAATCAATGCTGAACACGTGGCATCTATGACTTAGATCCACACCATCCAGAAAAAAGACAGGCCACAGTCCCAAAATCACATTAATTGGGTGAATCCGACTGTCCGATCGAGTGCTCGTATAAATGGACAGTTAACAATTAACTTGATAATATGGGCAAGGGTTCACATCACATAAACAAAGGGACGGACTCTCCTCCCGGCATCCAAGCTCATGGAGCTCCTTTTACCCAGTTGAATCCTGTCCAAGCCTATTTTCACGAAAAAGGGGCCCCAGGAATCCGTGACAATCATCTTTTATTAGGATCCGTGACGCCCGCATTGATCTGACAGTTGGAGTTCGCAAATCAACGGTGGTCTTTAGACTGTCCTCTCTCTAGTTATCGAATAAAATTATTGCATTTATAAATTAAGATGTATATATATGGAAATAAAATTGTAAAGGTAGACAGATTTGTTGAGTACAAAGTACAAGCGGCTCACGCACAATACACTTTCAGCGAATTGCATCCCGTCACATCAGCCGGCTGCTCTTCCTCTACATAAAATCTATCCTCTTTATATATATATATATGAGCGCATAAGTTTTTCTTACATGTGAAGAGATTGAAAGAATCGGTCAGCGAACAACGACAACGCCGTGTATTTGACGATCGGAGGAAGACGAAGTTGCTTCAGAAATGGAGGGAAGCAAAGAAATTAGTAGCTAGGATTTAGTTCATCATCAATTTAATATATATTTTTTAATCAGAGATGAGATCTAATCCTTGATTACTCACCAGAGAGGAGTGGATGAGGAACTCCAGCACGTGAAGGCGCACGTGCGGAGGGATGGAGATGACAGTGTCAGTGTCTCCTCTCCGCCTTTTCATCTCAGCTTGGACTTTGAAATCTGAAATCTCCCTTTTATTTCGATCGTTTGGTTTCCCGCCAATCCTATGGTTCTTACCCCTCGATTTTGTTAAAATTACTAGCTTACAATCTAAATCACGCCGATTAGGCACGCTGTCAAGCAAATGGGCATCTTTTAATAAGATTAGAATTCGGTACACAACCCGTGCACCAAAGGCAGTGCATGGCTCAATCTCATCCCGCCGAAACTGCCCAAAACTCAGAAAAGCACACAGACTATGCGATCTACATATCACAACTTACTGATTTGGCGCTCAAAAAATTCCTCCCTCCTTGTGAGCTCCGTGACGCGAGAGAATGACCCGTTGTCCACGGTCGGGAACGGGGTACCTAATATCAACTATGTTTGTTTTGTGATGAGTGGGCCTGAGAAAATTTAGCAAAAGTTAGGGATTAATGATAATATTAAAATATGGGTAGCTCTAAAGGGCGAATCACATGATGGAGATTATTTTTCACCTAGATCTTTCACACAATGGATCTTGAGATCACGTCACACTTATAGACGGTCAACTTTTATTCTACATGTCACATATCTCTATCGTATGACCCAAAAATCGCATTTGAGCGTGATGTGTGTCATTGCACATAAAGGGTACTTTTTTGGGGATCTGTGACTTGTGAAATCAAAAAACAATCGTCTGATAGGTGCGACGTGGTCTCAAAATTCATTGTGTGAAAGATTGGAGTGAAACATAATCTCAATCATTAGATATCAAGCAATCAACAGCCTGTAAGGATTGCACAAGTGGGTGCTTTTAGAGAACCCGTGGGTGCAAAGAGAGCCACCTTAAAAACCTTTGAAATATACAAAATTTATCGAAAAAGTCATGAATTAATCGTGACTTTCTTTCAAACTTTCAAAATGACATGAAAAACTAGTGATCAAGTCGTATGGGGTACTCATATTTACATCCTTTGAAATTGTCACATCGTCCCATTTCGTCCAGCACCGTGCATTGATCGGCTTGATTCAAATGTTGGAATCAATTTTTGTTATAATCTTTCATAAAATGGCTCTTGAGATCAAGAGTATATTATCAGAGGGTCAATTGTTAATTTCATGGGATATACATTTTAGAATATCTTATTTGGGATGTGTGCCTGAGGGAATAAAATATGAATCATTTGCCCAGAATCTCAAGATTGGGACAAAAAACAATACGTGGGATAAATGGTGGTAGTCATTTCCGTTTTATTCGATAAATCAAAATATCACAACTTATTCGTAACCTTTTCAAAAAGTTGATAATTTCAATGACTGAGAGTGACAAGAGCCTTCTGCATCATGACTTAGATGTGCATGGATCCTCGTGCGTTTAAGTCAGCTTGCATCCCATGGTCTATGTGGTGCAAGGATCAAAATTTCGACCGAAATAATTGAAAATTCGGTCCAAATTATTAGTTTCGGTCCTCACTAAAACGATAACTTGAACCAAAATTTCGATCATATTTTATATGGGATTAAAATTATTGGCCAAAATTTCAGTCAAATTATCAATTTTCGGCCGATATTTTGATCCTTGATGTGGTGCACACGATTACACTGGCTCCATTGTGAGTACTAAAAATCTTTTGATGGAGGGATAGTAACCGGTTCAAATTTAATAATAAAGATCAAATGTGGATTTTTCATTATCTAAATCAATAAAGATTATATTTAAGTTTTTCTTTCTCTCACTAAACTTCTTTATAAGGTGCCTATGATAATAGCTTCCGTAGTTGATGTTTTTTATATAAATCCAAGCTGATTCTATGATATATTTAACTTTTGCCTTAACTCATTTTTTTATTATTTCCCTAAATTTCTAGTCTAGCTCATTAATTTATTGGATCGATAGTTGTTAGTTGCTCCTTATTTTTTTATTATTTCAAAAGAATTTTCTTAATTATTAGTATTTTATTGAATAATTTAGTTAATCAATTCAATCTATTGTCTCTCAAAACAATCCAAATTTCTATACGTACCTCACCTCCCACTCAGTGGCGTAGTCAGGAATTTTGGTTGGTAAGGGTTACAAATGATAGATATAATATTAGTAATTATTTTACCATCAATTTGGGGGCTTCTATATCATAAATTTGGGGGATTATATATAAACAAAGATTATATAAGAACTATACTTCATAAAAACTCTAGAGTTAAATGGCGGCTCGAGTCCTCACACCCTTCTATGTAGCTACGCCACTACTCTCAGTTGATCCTAATGCTCTTCTCTTCATCATCTCGTTGGTCATCCTTTGATTTGTTTCTTCTTAACCTACTCTCTTCACATGAATTGATATCACATAAAAAAAAAAAAAAAAAAAAAAAAAAAAAGTGGCATTAAAGTTATTTAATTATTTGACATAGGCACTTTAATATGACGTGTTGTTAATATTTAACAACACACCGTGAAATCCCTAAATTGGATTAAAGAGATCTCTATTGATGGGTGACATTAGTTCATTTGGGACAAGTGAAGAACATCAATTGAAGTAATGTCACTCCAATATTATAGCTATTAAATATTCCAATCATTCAATTTAGGCACTTTAATATGAATTGTTGCTCATATTCGAGATAATATTAAAGTGCTAACACCAATGTGTCACTGGTGAGAGCATTATCTATTGATAGTCGGTTGTCTCTTTGGCCTTGTTCAAGTGTTTTTTGATTTTTCCCAGAAAAGCTCAGATTTTTTGGACACTCAGATTCTTAGCAGACTCAGATTCCTGGCTTTTCCTATATGCGTTCTTAAGTTACTCATATTCCTAGCAGATTCTTGGCAAATTCAGATTCCGTTGTTTTTAAGTTCATCTCAGAAAATCCTTAGAATCGATTCAATCAATGATTATGCTATAATTATAGAAACGTGATCTAATCATCGATTTATGTACCGTACTCGGATTTCTCTAAAAATTTACGGGCAACCAATCTGGATGGGGATGAACATTGACGGAGTTCTTTTCCGAATATGATTTAAAAGTCATTACTTTTAAATTGGGCTACTAATACCCAATTGAAAAGTTATTCAATTTATCGTCCTACGAAAAATATTAGCATAACATATGAGAACTTCGGTGTCAAACTATTTTTATTTTCCTTATAGCTGATAGGAGCAGCTATCTGTTCCCGTTTTTTTAGTAATGTACCACACCATTTTTATTGGACAAGAACCATTGACTGATCTGAATTAAACGATAGAGATTGTTTTTTGTTCCAATCTTCCTCACAATAGATCTTAAGCTCATGGAGCTCCTATCAGACGGTTAGATGTTGATTTAAATGATTCATCCCTAAAGAGTGAACAACATTATGGAAACAGGAGTTCACCAAATCTTTTTGGAGATGTGTGCTATGTTAGATCAACATCTGGCTGTTTGATTGGAAATCCATGATCTTAAGATCTATCTTGGGGAAGATTGAAACAAAAAAGTAAGTCGGTTGCTTATATATAGTACCTTTAAATCAACCCATCGAATCTTTGAATTCACCCACACTGAAACAAATTGATTGAATTGAATCGAATGATGGAAATTATTTGTCCTCCCAATCTTTCACACGATGGATCTTGAGATTATCGGTGTACCATCAGAAGGCCAGTGATTTATTTCACACGGCACGCATCTCAAAAAAGTGACCATAACATCACGTGCACACTTAAAATTGATTTTAAGGTCACTTTTATATATGTGTACCATATGAAATAAACAATCGACCGTTTGATGGTACACCCATGATCTAAAGATCAATCGCGGGTAATATTGGGATGATAAACAATCTCCATCATCTTATTCAATGCAGTCAATGTGTTTTCTCGTGGGTGAACTCAAAGATTTGGCAGGTGGATCTAAAGGTACTCTAATATATATATATAGAGAGAGAGAGAGAGAGAGAGAGAGAGAAAACTTCAAGTTGGGTTGCCTTTTTGAAGTGTGTAGCTGGCTATTTTGTAATTGTAAAGTTAGAACAAAGTAGCTATATATATATATATATATATATATATATATATATATATATATATATATATATATATATATATATATATATATATATAAAATATTATAACAATATATGCAAGCTGAAAGGAGTAGCAACGTCTAAAATAGTTTCGCATGCGTACAGGATAGGCGCCTTCCAACGACGATGAGATCAGATCTCAAGGGAGTAAGCGTCACAAAAGTGGCGGTCCAACAGCCCGACCAATGGCCCTCGACGCCAGGCACCGTTCGGTACCATTTCAGTGGCCGTCCGGTGAGCCAAAAATGTGTACATGCGACGGTGAGTTGATAAAAACTCACTATCATCTTCTCCAATCGTTTTTTGTAATTTTTTTTTTTTTAAATATATGGTGAGTTGGGATCTGATGTATATATTTTCTCTCATGTATACAATGCGCCTAAAATCTGAGCTCAAATTCTGAGCTTTTTCTGAGCAATTTAGTTGGACGACTAGCTGTCATTTTTACTTAGATTTCTCTCAGATTCTCAGTTCCCAAAGAGAACTCTTGAACGCAAGAATCACCCAGAAAAACTCAGATTCCAAGTGTAATCTGGCTCCCGAACGAGGCCTTCATGAGTTGGTAGCTTTGTATAGGGACCCTTACCATCTATTAAATATAATCAAGCCTTGAAAAGTGTGCAACTATCTATGAGCATGAAAATCAACAAAAGTGTGCTTTGATCATTTACTTGGTACTTATGATTGCGTATGACATAGCTCTTTAGTAGCCTCTACCATAACAAAATTTATTTACTTTAGTTAATTCTTATTTTTTTTTTTAACTCCCTGCAAAAGAGGATTTACCTGTTCTAACAGCAACCTCCCTACTCTCTATTAGCTCCCTACTAGAGCAAATAAAATCTGCTCTGACAAGGAGTGAGTAGAGAGGAGGGTAGAACTGCTGAACAAGTAAATCTTGCATAAAATCTTGCTATGCATGAAATTATTAAGGAGAAGGAGTACAACAGATAGCAAGATATTAGTAAAGAGGATGGAAACCTGTTAAAACAGGTAGCAAGATGTTAGCAAAGAGGATAGGAACTTGCTAAAGTAGTTGAACAACTATGGCAAGGGCTAACAGAGGCTATGCCATACGCAACCTATATGATCAAATTTCTCGACATTTTGAAAAGTCGAGAATAATTTGCAATTTTTAAAAAATGAATACAATTGTAATTCTTTCTTAACTTTTTCAAATAACTGCGAATACATAGAAATATTTGCAAACTTTACGAATAATTCGTGAATACCCCAAATTTTTTCCAAAATCTTTCAATTTCTAAAATAAAAAATTTAATAGTTTTTAATTAATATATTTTACTTTTTTCTCCAATTTCGACGATTGTTTTCCGGAATTTGACAAATTTTGCCGATTTGTTTTTAAGCCGACACCTGACTTGATCATTCTGTGTGCAACTGCCAAGGGAGGGAAAGTGAGTTTGACCTGTGCTCTGCTCTTGCTGCACGAGTCAGGTACCAAATACCAACTCTTTTGACATACGATTAGCTAAGCTACGCGCAAACGCAAGCATAGCAAAATCCCATGTTCCCAAGCAACAGCTAACAAGGGGGGAGTTGCAGGTTTTGCTCACATAACTACTATGAAAAATGGATCATGATTTTCTAGTTGACACCAAAGAGGAAATGTGTCCTAAACAAATAATATGTTGAGAATTTGAGATCATTCAAGCAAGATCAAAATTTCGGCCGAAATGACTGAAATTTCAGTCCAAAATTTTAGTTTTTGTCCCCACTAAAACCGAAATGAAATCCCAAAATTTCGGGATTTTAGTACGGAGATGAAGATTTTGACCGAAATTTCGGTTTTAGTCCCCACCGAAACCGAAACGAAATCCTAAAATTTCTAGATTTTAGTTTGTAGATGAAGATTTTGACCGAAATTTCGGTCCAAAATTTTGGTTTGCGTCCCCATCTAAACGAAATCCGGAATTTTGATCCTTGCATTCAAGATCTATGGGAAAAGAAGAAGACACCTCAAATAAGGCGGAAAAGAAGAAGACACCTCAAATAAGGCATACACACAAAGAAAGTCCTGAGTTCCTAGATGGAGTTGAGTTGGATGAAGTGATGTTACCGGATTCGTTGGTTCGCATGGTTCAAGTTTGGGTGTGTAACTCGCGATTCACTATATTCAAGTGAACCCGATTCACTAGGGGTAGGATGAGTTCTAAACAAAAAATATTTTAATAAATTTTAAAATGGATAAATTACTCATATATAATATATAATAAAATGTATGTAAATTGTACATCAACAACTGATACTGGCATAGGTAATGCATGCGACGGTTTAGTTGAAGGGTAGCGTTTGAATCTTGAGAGCCGCTTTTTTGTGTCTAATATATATATATATATATATATATATATATATATAGAAAAAGGGAGAATGCGCTTGGGGTCATAGAGATATTTTTATGTAATTGATATGGGCGCGACACGTAGCGCTCTTTTATAAAGTGATAGGTGACATTAGAACTACTTTACTAATTAGGATTACACTTTAAAAATATTTTAAAAGTTAAATATCTTTTCAACCGTTATTTTTGACTTTTTTAAAAGTCTATTTCTTTTCTCTCTCTTTTTCTAATAAAGTATAATATTTACTTTTTCAGATATATTTTACTTAAAAAATATGAGCGCCCGATAGTAAAGTGTTAGTACCTCTGCAAAGAAACGTCGGCGCCTCGTTTTAGGAGTGCCGGCGCTTTGAAATTTTATTTTTATTTAATTAATTAATTATTTATTTATTTTATGGGCATGGCGCTAAAGCAAGCGTCAATAGCAACCGTTTGATCTTGAGCTTAGTATTTATTTATTGATTCTTATGGAAGCACCGGTAACGTTTAGAAGTAGGCACTTGAATTTTTTTGAAGTGCCAACACTTCAAAATGAAGCGCTTGGGCATCGATAATTTGTATTTTATTTTATTTTATTTTTTTCGAAGCGTCGGCGCCCTAAAACGAAACGTCGACGCTTCTTTTTAGGAGCGTCGGCACTTCGCTGTCGAGTGTCACATTTTTTGTGTAAAATATGTATGAAAAAATAAGTCTGAAACTTTCTTACAAAAATAGAGAAAAGAAAGAGACGGTATAAAATGGGCCCCATATCACCTATCACTTTACACGCTACATGATACACTCATATCAATTGATTTAGAAATATCTCTATGCACGAACGCATATATCGGAGCCTATATATATATATAGTAGATAATTTTGCTAGCAGCTTATGTGGCCCAATATGACTGGCTGCATATATATAGTGTGGCTCAAATACTATAGCCAGTCACGTCACACCACATAAACTATCAGCAAAATTATTCATCATTATATATATATATATATATATATATATATATATATATATATATATATAATAGAATCCGGATCGCCCCTCTTGAGTAAACCGATTCCCATCGAACCGGTTCTTGATTTGGGGGTTACACTGCCAAGTAGGTGACACTGATATGAAGGATCTACTTTGAATCCCAATTTCTTTGCATTGATTTTAGATAATCTGGTGGCTAAAGAAAAGATAAGATTTCATGGCATATTTGGGGGTTGATATTTGGCGTTAGTCAGCCAATAAAAAAAAGTTAATATTAAATTAGAACTATAGGGATAAAAAATAAGAATTTAAAGACCAAAATATTTAGCAAAATAAAGGTGGACTACATGGAGTGTAAATTGGGTAATCGCTCGCCGAAAGTGTAATTTGGTCAAATATCGAAGTCCACTTACTTTTACAATGTTAGATTTCAGTATTTTGGCTCTTTTATGCATATTGAAGAACATATAGACTAATTCAGAGTGGGTTAAATAGTAATATATGAACGGTATACTGTGTGATCAACGACTGGCCTCAATGAATGTTCTCATAAACAACAATACTTGCTAGAAAACCCCACGAACCGTTCGTGGTTCGTGGTTCGATACAAACCAGTTCTTGGTTCGGATCGTTGCTGTTAGTTTATGAAACTTGTAAGAGTGAAAAAAGTGTAGAAACTTGTGAGAGAAATTAAAGAGTAGAAGAGATTCAACATTCTCTCAAAATTTTTCTTCTTCCTTTTAACAAAATAGCATCTTTGTTTGGTAAGATTTTGGACACAAAAAAAATAAATTAAAATTTTCTTCTTTGTTCCAATAAAATAGCAGCATGATTTTGGATAAGATTTTAGGTGAAAAAAATACGAACTACTATATTTCGAGAAAAAAAAAAAAAAAAATCTTATCGAAAAATAATTTGTGCACGTAGTATCTAAATTTTAGAAAAAAATAATAATAATTAAGAGGACACCCATGAGTAAGGTATCAAAAATCGGCCAATACCGATACGTACCGATTTTTGGCCAAACCAATACGTATTGGTGTGGTACGTATCGGTATCCCGTATTGGTATCGACTGATAAGTTTCAGCCGATATATCTTGATTTCGACCGAGATTTTAGTTTCTTTTATTATTTTTTATTTTTTAATTGACTGATGCATATCGGTATCGGCCAATTCGTATCAGCTTCGGAAAAACTGATACCGATTTCAGTGGAGGGTCATTTCGGATAAATTTTGAAAACTTTTGAAAAATTATCGGAAAAACAAAGAAAAATAAGTTTTAATATCTAAAAAAGTTTCAAAAAAAAAAACTGTGTGCGCAATCACTTGCGATCAAATAAGATTTTTCTTTATTATTTTTCTCGAAATATAATAGTCGGTATTATTTTTTTTGCCTAAAATCTTACTCAAAATAAGTCTGCTATTTCGTTGGAATAAAGAAAAAAAATTAATTTATTTTTTTACCTAAAATAAGACTACTATTTTGTTGAAAGGAAGAAGAAAATTTTGAGAGACGATTGGATCTCTCATTTCTCTCTCCTAGTGGACCCTGCACGTGAGAGTCATTTATTTGGAGAATGAATTGTTACAATGTACAATGTAAAATTTTAAAATATTTTTTGCATTACAAAAAATCATTGGGCAACGAAATTTCGGTTTGGTTGGGACCGAAATTGAATCCGATATTTTCACCGAAATTTCGAGATTTTAGCCCCAAATCCTCGACGAAAATTTGGTCGAAATGTGATGGGCCAGGCCAAAATTTCGATGCCCATACTTTTTTTTGCTTTGTTTTAAAACCCAAAATTATTGGCCGACGTGTTTCGGCCGAAATTTTAATCCATGACCCCAACTAAGATGAAGTCTTTATCGTTTGGGATGAAGGTGTCAAACTCGGTATCGGGTATCGGTCCATGGAGGACCGATAAGAATCGGCCGATACCTATCGGCCATTTAAAAAAAAAATTAAAATGCAAGGTCTAGGAGCAAACCGATATGTATCGGCCGATACGGGCCCGTATCAGCTGATACCGATACCAAGTTGGAGGACAGAGAAGCATCAGAACCGATATGTATCGCCGTTATGTATTGATATCGCCCAGGACGTCATACATCATAGCATGGATCAAATTTTCAACTGAAATTCCAGTATTTCTACCGAAACAAATTGGTTTCGAATGCCACCGAAAATCCCGAACGAAATTTCGGCTGAAATGTTGTAGGCCAGGCCGAAATTTTGATGCCCATATATATATATATATATATATATATATATATATATATAGATATATATTATTTTTAAATCCAAAATTATCGGTCGATAGTTTGCTAATCATCAAATTATTGGCCGATATTTTGAAGGCTGATAATTTTGAGTTAAAAAAAAAATAATAATAATAATCATTGGCCACTGAAATTTCGATGAAAATTTCGGTTGGGACCGAAACCGAATCCTTTATTTTCACTAAAATTTCGGGATTTGGGCCTAAAATACCGGACGAAATGTCGGCCGAAATCTTATGGCCCAAGCCAAAATTTCGGTTCCCATATATATATATATATATATATAACATCAGCCAATAATTTGATGATTAGCAAATTATTGAGTGATGGGTTTAAATTATCGGCCAAGACTTTGAAGGTCGTGATTTTGACTAAAAATTTCGGGATTTCGTTTCGGTGGGGGTCCGAAACCAATGCGTTTCGGCCGAAATTTTGATCCATGACCCCAACTAAAATGAAGTGCATCATTTGGGATCAAAGTGTCAAATTCGTTATCGGGTGTTGGTCCATGGAGGACTGATACAAATCGGCCGATATAGATACATATTGGCCCTTGTGAAAAAAAAACCCAAGGTCTCGGCGTAAACCGATACGGGCCTGTATCAGTCGACACCGAGTTGGAGGATTGAAAAGTATCAGAACCGATATGTATCGGTTTGATAAAAAACGGATACGTATCGCCGTTATGTATCGATATCGCCCAGGATATCATACCTTACAGCCTAGATCAAAATTTCGACCGATACGAATCGGTTTTGAACCCTACTGAAAATCCCAGACGAAAATTTGGCCAAAATCTTGTGGTCCAGGCCGAAATTTCGGTGCCCAAATTTTCTTTTTTTTAAAACCCAAAATTGTCGGCCGATAATATAATGATTAAATATCGACCAATAATTTGATGATTAAATATCAATCAATTATTTGATAATTAGCAAATGATCGATTGATAACTTTAAATTATCGGCCGATAATTTTGGGTTAAAAAAAAAAAAATCACTGGGCACCAAAATTTCGATGAAAATTTCTGTTTCGGTTGGAACCGATTATAGATATAAGAGAGTTTGCTAGAAAGTGCGCTTGCTAAAGACCAAAGAGTACCTTTAAATCCACCCACCAAATCTTTGAGTTCACCCACGTTGAAACACATTGACTACGTTGAAACACATGGAAATCGTTTGTTGTCCCAATCATTCCCACGATAGATCTTGAGATCATGGGTGTACTATCTATCAGTCATTTTTTTTATTTCATGTAGTATACACTAAAAAAGTGACTTTAAAATTAATTTTAAGCGTGCACAAGATATTAAGGTCACTTTTCTAAGATATGTGCTATGTAAAATAAAACACTAATTGTCTGATAGTACTCTCATGATCTCAAGATCTATCATGAAAGAGATTGGGAGGATAAATAATCTCAATCGTCTGATTGAACGCAGCCCGTGTTTCAGTATGTGTGACCTCAACGATTGGGTGGATAGATTTAAAGAAACCAAAAACCAAAATAATCATAAAGGAGGGAATTTTGTCTTATAGCAATAGAACCTAAAAATAGAAGCGGAGATTTTATCTCTTTGCTTTGCTGTTCGAGGGCTTGAAAAATAAATAGAAGCGAATTTTGTCGTTTGCTTCCTCTTTTTAAAGGTTATATATATATATATATATATATATATAGAGAGAGAGAGAGACTTTGCATGTGATGCAAATAGTTGGGAAGCAGGGACCTCTCAACTTCTCTCCTCTACCACAGTAACAAATATCGACGAACGTCTTTTCAATAAATTCATGAGATTTTCGGACAAAGTTGCGTAAAAATTATAAAAAAAATTTATCTTGATATATTCAACATAGCGTGTATTTTACGACAAATCCACAATATAACTCGATAAAAGGTGGGAAAAAATAGATACACATTTAAACACTTCCACTTTATAAAATCTTTAATTTAGGGTTTTTTTTTCTGAAGAGATAAAACCGTCCTAATATCTAGAAGTCCCAACGGAAGAAGAAGTGGCCATTCTTACACCCCAGCCCCCTTCCTCACGGCCGACAGTAAGTATTAATGGCCTTTTTTTATTCATCTCTCTGTTGTACTTGTATGCTTGTATTCTGTTACTAGTTTTTTCTTAATCCGAAGGATTGAAGGAAAAAGAATAACAAGAGAACTTAAAAAGAAGAAAGGCATTTATGCTTTAATTTTGTCAAATTTTCTTAATTTTTTTTTTTCAAATTTCCCCAAATTTGCTGACTTTTTTTCCTGAATTTTTTCTCATCAACAAATCTCCGAAGTTCTAAATGTTCCTCCAAATTTTACCAAATTTTGTCAATTTTCTGAAATTTTCCCAAATTACCAATTTTTAGCATAGAGAAATAATTCCTTAACTTGGTGACAATGTAAGTTCTCTACACTATCAATTTTATTCCCATTTTTTAAATCAAAAAGCTGTATGGAGAGAGAACATTCCTCATTGGTTCGCGTGAGGGACGCCAGTGTCTTTCTAAAATAGGCAACTAACAACGGATTATATCTTTAGATTTATTTAGAAAAACATATTATATATGAAACACATAAACATATGCATAAAACTGAGTTTCATATAAAACTCATCTTATCCCAATGAACCTGGTTTTGTTGGTAGTAGCAAACCACGAATTGCGAACCCAAATTTGATCGGAGCAAGCCATAGAACCGGTTATGTAGTAACAATAAATAATAAGATTATGAATAAGAGTATATAAGAGCAAGTTTAGAGAATAGTTAAAAAAAAAAAAAAAAAAAAGGAATTAAAGAATGCCCTTTCAGATGTTTGGGCATGAACCACCCTTCATAAAGGATGGAGGCGAGAGAGCAAAGTAGGAGAAGACCAATATAAATTTTTTGTAATGCTAAATGAAATAAAGGATAAGCACAAGTAGGAGACCAAAACAATGTTTTAAGTACCACATGAGCTTGGTGTATGTAGCACATTAAGACATCATAACCACTTTTGATCCTTGAACCCATCGCTAGCTTACTACAAATCAGCAGTTATCAGCACGGTCTTTTTCCTAACTCTAGAAAAAGACTTGATGCGGAAGAAGAGAAAAGATCACAACTATCAGAATCCCATGATTTATTTGTATCAAGTGTGCAATCCTTACCAGCTTTACAATAGATCTTACAAAGACAAGAAATGAACTCAACGAAACTCGCTCTCTCAGCCTAAGCAGTGCAATGCGTAAGCGGAAAACCAATTAGTTTGAAAATCGCGTAAAAATTTGCACAAAATTACCTACGGAGTTGAAGGGGAATGACAAGATTCTGTGAGTTCTGCTATGTTTGTTGATTTGCTTTAACGGCGAGGGCTGCTGCCCTGTACCAACCAGCTGCAGCCATAGCACCCGGATCAGGAACCGATGCAAGGATCTCTCCAGATATGTATGTCGAGCGACCAGCCTATATTGTCGTAAAAACACAGCAAAAGTTAACCTATAGAAACAACAAGATTGACTCCCTCCCACTTGAATTGCCTTCTAGCAACTGAATCCGGTCAACAGCCAACTCCACTAGTTTTCAAAGGTCCTGACATCGGTAGATTTTAGCTTTTGGCAGGATTGATGGAAGTGTGTAAGGCTTTTCATCAGCTTGGCAAGCAAATCATGACAGTGACAGCAGACACCCCACTCATCCAAGAACAATTATTGATGCCTGATTTTGTATAGGGTAATTGACCTGATGTGAAGACCTAGTGGGTCGAAGATTGCATTAGAGAAACATGTCCATGAGTGATTCAAAATGCTCAAACGCCTTTAAAATGAACTGCTAAAACTGATTTTGGAAATTTAAATGGCAACCGTTCATTTTAAAGGCATTTGACTGCTTTGAATCACATGATAAAAATGTTTTTTCAATGCAATCTTCGACAACACATATCTTTAGATGACGGACCTTCACATCATGTGGCACAGTTGATGAAAATAATGCCACGTGTCCGAAAATAGTGACTACACAATCTTAGATTGGGAATGGGTTGGGAAACCCTATCTCAGCTCATTGATTTACACCATCCAATCAATAGAGAGCTAGTTGTTATTCCATAAATCAAACTAATCGGATGTTCGCAACAGTTTGACCAACTGCCTCATTTGAATGGATGTTCTCAAAAGTTAGTTGACTGTAGGGTTAGGATCAACAAACTGGTACAGCTATCTGGCAATTAGACACCCAAGAGGCGGCACATGAATGCGATAGTCTGAATCAACAAGCATGAGCACCAATCCGTGTAAGCCCTTTTGTTGGTATTAGAAGCATAGAGGATCCCTCAACCAGGTCATTGAAATTCCTAGATGAAAGAAGGAACGAACAGCAACCAACATGTGGTGACAGATGCAAGGGCAAGCAGTGTAATGGGAAGATGCTAACAATGAACCTCAAAGCCATTATAATTGTGGAGGGGAGCTTAGTACCTGTGCTTGCATATGTTTGGTAGACTCTGCACCACTCAATGCAGCTTCAGATGAAAGAATGAAAGCACTTACAGGATCATCCCCTGCTTCTAGCCTCTGCATGTGAAGACGGGTTACTTAGAACTCATTCCATACTTAAGCGAATTTTCAAGAGGGTAATTACTTGGAACTCATTCCATCCTTAGAATTCATTCCATAAATAATATCTAATTAATCAGACAAAACTTTGTTTGATACTTAAGCGGATTTTCAAGAGGGTAATTACTCTCCCTCCCTCCCCACACACACAAATACAGAAGACAGAACCCAGTAATTGCCCCATTGCAAACCTTACTGCATCTCAAACATTTCCAAATGTGTCAAAATTTGTTTTGAGTTTTGTTTAAAAAATTTAACATGTTGTTAACTCTTTGTAGGAACCTCCACTCTCCATAATTTCCTCTGCTGATTAAAAAAACCCCTCTACTCCTCAAAAATGGTACCAATTAATAGCTCTTATCGACAGCTTACCCTGGAACAATCATTTCCACGGATTGGCAGAAAAGTAGAGAAAAAAATACCCGTAATAACCCTTTAATCTACCATTGCAAAATGAAATTTTATTAAAATATGGTTCAGCACATTTTTGGTGGCTGCTGTGTATTTTCTGGCAAGTACCAGGAAATCGTCAATCAGGAGCTTTGCAACAGTAGCAATTTTTTGGTTTATGTTGTCAAGAGTTCTGGCATTTTGAAATGTTTGAAAATTTTCAATCAAAAAGCGTCTCTAGACTTTTTAAGATGCATTGACACTTTTATGTTTATGTCATAACATAGCAGTGTTCTGATACCGAAAATTAGATATATGTACTGGTTACATGGCTGCATGCCCGATACAGATTAGAATACAGACAATCACTCACCTCCCGAAGAGCCACTGCTGCTGGAATGAGAGCATCCAACAATGTGCGATAGCCTGCACTAGCACCTCCATACTTACTGACTGCAGCAATAGATGCATCAAGAGCATCGGTCCCTGAACCAAAAAATTTATTTCTTAAAAGAAATCTACAAATTAATGATCTGTATGTTTCGACAATTATTACAGCATGAGAATATTTTACATTGTTTGGATGTTACCGCTGACGGGGTGCTTCCTTTCAGTTTTGCATATGCTGCCTTGCAGAAGATATCATATCTGTTGAAAAGAAAGCTCAACAGAGTAACCAATAATTTTCATAGAAAATCAAGAAAAATTACCACAACAAAAAATCATTCAATTCAACTTTAGCATGAACAATCAGTAGGCCCACTGCCACTATTTTAATGGAACTCAAAGTTAGCAATATAAAGATAATTACTATACATGATTCCACTTGTTCCTCCCATCACCCTTTGTATTGAAGCTCCAATTTCATTGACTGTTTCTGCAGCATCATTCAGAGGATAACTGTGAAGCATAAAAATCTCATTAAAACAAGTAATTTGTTTAATGCAAATGACCTAAACTATAAAGCTTATCAACTGAAAACAAAACATTTGAATCGACATAAATACAAATGTGATACTTAATGCAAAATTCTCGAATTGCAGTTACAGACATTAGTATTCTGCCAGCACACCCAAAAAATACAATCTTGAACTTGTGCTGTCAAAAATTTCTTCTGAAATGTAACTTGAACTTTAAAAAAAAAGTCCTCAGAATACTTGACTTTGTTGAAGTAATAAGGGTTAAATAAATAGGGTTAGATGATGAAGAAGGGGTGGGTGTGTTGTGTGTATGTGTGAGCGCGCACACGCGAGAGAGAGAGAGAGAGAGAGAGAGAGAGAGAGAGAGAGAGAGAGAGAGAGCAAAATGACCTAATTAAGAATGGAGTCCCTATTGGCCTTTATACCCTTACAACACACACACACACACACACACACACACACACACACACACACACATATATATATATATATATATATATATATATATATATATATATATATATATATCCTAATACTCCCCCTCAAGCTGGTGCATAGATATCTATAAAGCCCAGCTTGACAATAATACTCAGAAATTGTGCGGGGCCAAGTGCCATAAGTGAAAATATCTGCCAAGGACGACACATTCGGAATGTCAATTTTGTCAGTTTGAATCCTTTCCCAAATAAAGTGAATATTAACTTCAATGCGCATCTTTCACTGATAAAGAACAGAGCCGATGAAACTATCAATGACCGCCTGATTATCACAATGCTCAGAGAGAAGGGAGCGAAGTCATAAGAGCTCACATATATCATGTGCCATAACTCTCTACTTAGACTTGTCACTAGATTTGGAGACCACATCTTGCTTCTTACTCTTCCACACCTCTAGTTAAACTCCAAGGAAAGCACAGTATCCAGAGATGGAGTGATGATCGGTAGGAGTCTTAGTATAATTGGTATACTGATAGAAGAGTGGCCAGAATCATAGTATAATAATCCTCTTTTATAATATGACCTAATATAATGGAATATGCAATGTATGGCATCCATATGTAGAACACGTGGTGCATGCATGAACTGAGTAACAATAGATACAACAAATGTAAGGTCTGGCCGAGTAGTAATGAGATAGATGAGGCGCCCAACAAGGCATGGATAATCAGATGGATTTGAAAGGGACTCTCCAATGCTAGTATGAAGATGATATCGAGGATCCATAGGAAACTTGATAGATCTAGATCCAAGCATACCAGTGTCCTGCAACAAATTAATATCACATTTCTCTGTGAGAAAGATATCCCTCGAGGAGATTGAGCAATCTTTATGCCAAGAAAGAATCGGAAACGACCCAAGTCTTTCACAGCAAAGGTCGGACTTAATTTTGCTTTAACATGAGTGATAAAGACAGAGTCATAACCAGTAACTATAATGTCATCAACATACAAAAATAAGATGGTCCTCAGATCGTCGGATCCACTATGAATAAAGCATGTGAGATCAGATATCAAATAAATTCCATAGTAAGAACAACAGTAATTAAATCTTTGAAACCTAGCATTAGGAGACATCTTCAACCCATAAATCGATTTGCAAAGGCAACAAACATTCCCAAAATATCCCCCCTGAAGACGAAAATCATGTGGGGGGTCCAAGTAGATCTCTTCACTCAAATGCCCATGAAGAAAGACATTTTTCACATTTACCTGATATAAGCGTCCAATGATAATGATCCGCCAAAGAGATGTTAACTCGAATGGAAGTGAGCTTAGCAACCCTAGCAAATGTTGTAATAAGATCCAATCCGGGAATCTGAGTAAAGTCTTTGGTCACAAGATGAGCTTTACACTGCTCTACAGTACCATCCTCCCTGTGTTTAACTGCAAACACTCATCCAAAACCAGTTGGGCATTTGTCAGGAGGGAGAACAACAAGCTCCCATGCCTGATTCTTCTCAAGCCTTCATTTCCTCATGCATTGTCACAGACTAGTAGGGGTGTTGAAGAGCCTCACTAACTGAGCAAAGAAAAGAAACAGTGGAAGTTCTGGCCAAGGAGATACGATATGAGAGAGATAAAACTTGATAGGAAACATATTGAGCAATAGGGTGAGCAGTGACACAACTTCATTGGCTTTTATGGAGGGCAATGGGTAAGGATAGGTCATCCACAACGGATGAAGAGGGCACAATAGCATGAAAAGATAGAGAAACAAATGAAAATATACCTAAAGGAGTCTAAGTGGTCAGGTGGCACAGAAGTTTGAGTGGGAGGCACTAACTTGTTTTGGCATTGATAGGTGTGCTTAAGAGGAAGGCGGGCGCACGGCACACATAGATGTTGAAGGAATTTGCCCTTTCAAAATTCGAATTGGGGTAAGATTAATCGAATGAGTTGCAGTGAGCAAAGCAACATACCAATAGGATTGGGGAACACGCATCCCAATTCCCACATAGAAGAGACCTTGTAACATCTATAATATGCTTATTCCTACGCTCCGCAACACCATTTTGTTGAGGACTGTAAGGGCAGGAAAGTTGATGCATGATTCCCATTTTCCAAGATATGATATGAATGCAATTACTCTCTACCATTATCAGATTGAAGAGCCTTAATTGACTTGCTGAACAGAGTTTGGACCAAAGTAGTAAAGTTGATAAAGGTGGAAAGTACATCCTCTCGAATCTTAAGAAGATATACCCAAGTACAACGTGAGTGATTACCAATAAAAGTGGCATAATATCAACAGCCATCAAAGGAAGTGAAAGGGGCAGGTTCCCAAACATCACTATACACAATATCAACCACACTATCGGTACGATGTATATGAGGAGGAAACGAAGTACATGTATCAGTGTATGCTTTGGAAGTTCACACACTAGAATTTAAGAGTACTACATGCATTATTGACAGAAGGTAACAAATACAAATGTTGAAGGTCAATATGTCCTAGACGCCTGCCATAAATTCAAAGCAAATTAATAAATGTACGATGACTAAATAAGGGCAAAACATGTACACTCGAAGTAAGGTCAACACTCCTATCATCACCAAAGTAGTAGAGGTGATCCTTTCTACAGCATGTGCCAATGACCCTTTTAACTTAGGTCCCGAACAATACAGTGAGAAGTAAAAATGTCAGAACAATTTTGAGATTTGGTTAAAAGATGTATAGATAAAAGATTGACAATAAGATGAGGAGCATGAAAAACATCAGTAAGAGTAAGATTAGTTGAGAGAGGGATACAACCCATACTGGAAACGATGAGGAGTGTCGAACATATGAAGAAAATAAATGCAGCTCATCAATTATATGATTTGTGACAACTGAATCGATAGTCCAAGCAGAAAAAGGAGAGTACATGGTAACCAAATAGAAGAGGCAACTTGAGGGGTAAGAAGTCTCCCCTTGAAACTAGCAAGCTTGGCACGTAGAGAACAAACCTCCTCCTTCAATTTGGAAGGCATCTTCTCAATCAACAATATTAGGCAGAAGGTACCTCAGCTTCACATGAATAATTCGAATACCAATTTGAACACAAGAAAGATCCAACAACAATTATAGTGGGAAACACTTCCACTAAATAACCAATACTGCTGGAAAGACATCCACATAGGACAAACCTATTGGAACTGATATGGGCAGCAGACACAATAAAACATTCCAAACGTTTGCACTAAAAAACCTCAAATATAGATAGGTATTTTCATCACTTTCCAAGAATAATCCTCAAAACAGTAAGTAGCAACCCAGCAGCAATCATCGCAAGTTCTAGCCAAATGAACAAGGAAGAAAAAATGGCATGCCATAGAACCAGCATATAGTGGCATAAAAATCCTCAATAGTCCATCAAACCAAAAACAAAATCAGTTAAAATTCGTTCCAAAATATCCCTGGAGGTATTATGATGCAATCTATCCAAAATCAAAGATCCAAAAAATGGCACAGAATTTGGGTAACACAAGAAGATGGGATCAAGCATGAATAAGAGGACCAAGGGAATAAAAAGATAGCACCTCCAAACATCGCCAAGACAAAAAAATAATGACAGAAATAGATGGCTGACAAGATTTCAATCAAATCCATACAATTTTCGATGATATTGTGGCGCCACATAGCCCCATAAACCCTAAAAACCATGAACTGAAATCTACCTAAAGATCCTTCCAAAAAACACACTTGCAGTCTCAAATGACCAAACGCCCTTTGTTAAAACTGCTCTAGAGAGAAAATCAATCAAGACTATGTTCTTCCTTTTCTAATTCAAGGTTAAAAGTTTGACACTGCTGACATCAACATGCCATCATGCTGACCTAAGCAAGTGTTGGGTGGGAGACATCAGCAAGTAAGAATGTCCTGATTTTGGTTATGATATCAACTTGACTTTTGGTGAAGTGGTAAGGGTTAGAAAAATAGAGTTAGGGTTAGGTTACTTGAAGAAGAGTATAAGAGAGAGAGAGAGAGAGAGGGCAAAAGGACTTATTTAGGGTTGGAGTCACTACTGACCTTTCTATTAAACCCAAACGACTGTTACCCTTACACATCCTTAATATCTTGACTATTACACCACTATATATATATATATATATATATATATATATATATATATATATATATATATATATATATATACTTTCATATATCCCTAAGAATAACATTTTCATGGAAACATTCTTAGAATCCATGTGTCCCCAAGGAACACCTACCGAAGTTCAGTTTGATTAAGGCAATAGGTGGACACCATTGTGCATCAAATTTAGCCTTACTCACCTCACTAATCACCACCTCCAATGAATATTATCAAGCGTCATCCCAAGAAATTGAATGGAAGTCTTTATGTGACATCACCCAAGATATAATCCTTGAAAAAACTATCCTTGGATAAAATGCCCTTGCGATTCTTAAAGGGAAAAATACCTCACCCTGACAAACCTACTGTTTCGGTCCTTTTGAAAATTCAAAAAAATGTCATAGAGAAGACTCATATCTCATGCCCGAATAGGCTAAAAAAAAAACCTCTTCATGAATAGGCACTCATATCCCACGCCCAAAGACCATACAGTCTACGGAACACTTGTTCAAGCCTAAACCTATAAATAAAGTAAGTCCAGATCAATGTTCCCAAAAATCTGGCGGTATTATATGCAAACGCACGCCACGCACACACACACACATATATTTATTTATTTATTTATGTGCCACTTGCCAGAATAGGAAGAAGAAAATAAAGAACAAAAAAAAAGAGTTGTGTTCATTGCTTAGTTGCCGAAAAAAATATTGTGCAAGATCATAAAAATTTGAGGAGGAAGAAGAAAAAAAACTGAGGAAAAAGAAGAAAAAAAAACTGAGGAAGAAGAAGAAAAACAAAGCAAGAAGAAAGGAAAAAAAAAAAAAAAACACTGAGGAAGCAGAAGAAAAAAAAAACAAAGGAAGAAGAAAAAATAACCTGAGGGGTTTTGGGATATAGGGAAGTCATAAATTTTTAACTTAGGATGACGTTATTTGCACCCCTTTTTCTTGTGAAGGTATTTGCACTCTACAACTTAGGGTGGGTTATTTGCACCCAAGAAGGGTTATTTGCCCCCAATTTCTAACTTAGGGTGGCGTTAATTGCACCCAAGAACACCACAGTTTTCTTGGGTACCTCTGTTTGCGCCCACATTAGAGAGACCTTGAAAGCCATTGATTGCTTCGAATCAGATGATGGTGATCTTGTTTTAGCCCAATCTCCCACACAATAGATCTTGAGATCATGGCGCACCAATCACATGACACACATCACACTCAAAGATCCCCAAAAAATGGCCCTTGAATCATATGACACACATCACACTCAAACGTGATTACGTAAAGTTAGGGCCATTTTTTGGGAATCTGTGACACATGGAATAAAAAACTAACTGTCTGATAGATGTACCATGATCTCAAGATCTATTGTGTGGAATATCGGGGTGAAACGCGACCTTCGTCATCTGATCTGATGCAATCAATGGTCTTCACATGTCACATGTCCCTAAAATACCAAGTCTCTCTTTAAAGTCAGTGCATGGGCCAACTTTCCGAGTGCAAGGGCCATTTTAAAATCTGCCAAGTAATGATTCCCGAGAAAAAAAAAAAAAAAATTTAATTTAAAAAAAAAAAAATTGGGGACTGGGGCGGGGTGGCCACTTGGGCGGCGGCTTGGGTGGGCGCCCCAAATCCGGTCCGCCTAGGGGGGCGCCTTGCCCTAATTGGGGTGCCCGGGCGGCTGCCCCGGGCGACTTTCAAAACACTGGTCCAGATGCCGTGGGGAAATGGGCAATGATCAAGTGAATGATCAACCATCTAAGGCTTAAAATCTAAGCTCATATCATCCAGCTTCAATATTGATACAGTACATATCACTAACATCAAGGATTTTAAATTATGTAACTATTCAATGCCACCCATGAATAAGGATCACTTATTTAAAATATGAATGCCCAAATGTTGAAGAAAAACAAACAATTCAAAAGATTCAATATATATATAGAGATGGAAAACAAACAATTCAAACAAAAAAAAAAAAACTTACTGTTTCCTCATGTCCTCCAAAATAGCTGTTGCACCTCTAAACATCTGTAAAAGCATATACATTCCAATCATGTGTCACATAAATGTGAACAGGAACATTATCAATATTACTTAGGTAATAGAAACTGAACTTACTGTTGATCCACAGTCACCGTCACCCACTTTGCTATCCCATTCATTTAAACTATCCCTAAGATTGATAATTTCATTTGCTGCTGCTTCAATAGCAGCCTCAAGAACATAGCCTTGTTCATTCAGCTCTTGAGGACGACTTAATGCCTACACAAATACCGTATGATGATGTCAATTGAGATAAAAATGGAAAAGACAAGAGAAACGTCAAAATTAACACAATGTATTCATAGTTTCAATATGGACTAAAACTCGCAAGATGATCCTATGTGATGCACAGGAAGAATCCCTCCATTGGACAAGTAAATATTTTAGGCACCATGGAAGGTAAATCAGCCATAAAGCATCAATGGCTCACTAAAAATATAAAGCAGTTTGTTCCCTCAAAGAAGACAGTTAACTCGTTCATGATGCTCATAGTTGAATTAAATCCCTCCCATGACAAAGCAACTCTTACAAACTCACCTCCTCACTTCTTACAGAACGAGATGGTGGTATTGGAACAGGAATCTTAGCAGGTGGGTGATTTCCTGCAATGTCAAAGAAATGTTCAGTAAGCACAAATGAAATGAATCAATTATTATAACTTGGGTTCGCTTGCATCTCCAGTAGTGTGGATCTCGGAGTAACTTGATCTCAACCAGTGTTGTCTCAGTTCCTCCTGAAGCAACCTTAACTATGGCTTGCACCTTCTCAAGTGAAAACATGACAGCCATTTCACAAAGGGCAATGCAGCCACAATGTAATGTAAAGAGATCACTTGGGATAATGATTTCTTGGTATAGATCAATCACACCCTTAGGCAAGACCTTACTCCTTAGCATCTAGTATTGGTGGCAATACAGGATTTTTTTTTCTTCTACAAAAAAATTAAGGGAAGAATCTTGGCTACTTCTTATATAGAGCACAATTTTTAAGTGTAGTGTTGGAGCCTTAGACATCCCTATTTTTATTCTCCTACCATCAACACCAACAGGCCAGTAGGGAGCCTTGGTTGAGGCATCCAATCGTTGCAATATTGCTTGGTCTGCCTTCATAACAGAAATGGAGAATCCTGCCAGACGAGACACACATGAGGGTAAATATATAAACAACTTCAAAGAAGAAAATAGTATTTTCTAGAACTAACCTGACATATCAAGAGATGTCATGAATGATCCAGTATAGACCCTGTCAACAGCCAGTCCATGTACAAGCTGCAATTGAGGAACTGCTTTTCCTGCTGCGATCATTAACTCCATAATTGGGGTGGCACCTAATCTGTATTTAGAGAAACTAATTTTTTTAACCATGTTCCCTCTAGAATACCAAAATATACATGGTTAGCAAAATGTAGAAATGTCAAGAAAAAAATTAGGGAAAAGTAGTAACATAAAGATGGCATATGCATGATCTATACGCTAATATAGGCCTAGAAATCTGTGTCCAGAAAATCTATGTCCTCGGATTCATGGACCCAAATAATCATGAAACAGGTTTCATACAATGTTGGCAAACGCGCTATGCACACCCGAGGTGACAAGGGTCCTTGGGGCCTAGGCAAGGTGATGCGGGACAAACGCTAAAACCCTAATTAATACGAGTTGGGATTAACTTCAGATTAGATTGAATAGCGGAAATATTCAAAGTCACCCACACACATAAAATAATCCAATAGGTTTAAAACAAGTAGGTTCTCAAATTTTAGCGCTCACATGCATCGAAATTTTCCGATCTAGAAAAACGGCTCCGATGAAGGAACTCGAGTTCCGATCTAGTTTAGGGCACCAAACGATAATTACGGTATTGTCTCTCGACTCCTTTAGGATTTGAAGAATTAAGGCTTGAAGGCTTAAGTCAATAAAAAGGGGAAGATCAAAAGATTTCAATTAATAAGGGTTTGGGGTTTTGATTTTATCAAAGGAAATAAGGGAAAATATTACCTGATAATAATTAAAGAAAATACATAATAGAAAGATAGAGTTTCAAGGCTTCACACCAAGGTTGTATATCGACTTCGCACCAAGTTGTACGAGAAATGAAGATTCATTCCTCGAGTTTTGAAAGATTCACTATTTCGGTTGAAAACTCTTCACAAGTCTTCTAGGGTTTGACAAAAGCAAGCTCTCAATTTCATTCATTAAAATCAACTATCTCCTTTCTTTACAACACTTATAAGGACTTTATATAGTAGGCCTAAAAAGAAGAAAAACCCTAAAATAATAAAACACTAAAAGGGCAAGTTTGGCCAAAGAAAATAAAATTTCGTCTTTTGGCAGACCTGACTTACGCAGTCAATCGATTTTGGAATCGATCGATTTATATATAATAAAATCGCTCGAAGTCTAAGTCCACAATCGATCGATCGACTGAGAAGAATAAGTCGCCAAAAGATCACAAGCCACTGTCCTCAATCGATCGATCGAATATTTGGGATTGATTGATCGAGTAAAACACGCGTCAATTCTTCGCTTGAATCGGATGTCCCTATCAGTTCTGGTTCCCTTTCCGTTTCTTCCAACGCCGAAAAATCTATTGTGGCCTTAATCCAACGCTCTCGATCTTGATGTTTCCATCAATTTTCCCCAGGTGAGAGGACTCATCTCCAATGAGTTGTAGAACTAACGTATGGTACACCTTGCTCCCGATTTGCCTTTCCATTTTGTGAGATATCCATGACGCTTGCCCGCATTGGTAGTGACGTTTGGAAACTCTAGAGGCTCCTCATTCAACTTTTTCTCATATTTTACAGGTAGGGTACGGGTTATGAATTGGTTAAATGGGCTCAGTTCAATTGCGTGGGCGATCTTTCACCGCAACTATCGGATGATTACCCTTGTCTAGAGGAAAATCTAGACTTCTATCATTACCTTTTTCAAAATAAAAAAAGGCTTCATATGCTCAGAACTATCTTGAATTAACACAAAATTGTCATTATTAAAGTCATTAAACAAATTCATTATGTTAGTGACATTCTGTGTATTTTCATCATTCAATAAAATCTGATCGTTAATCCCATGCAAATTAGAATGCTGACACGTTCCTACCGACTCTAACAACTCATGTGGCATGAACACACTACCACCACTTTCTTCGGGAATAAAAACCTTCCTAACACAACCTACGACTTTCACAAGAATTTCATCATCCTCGTGACTTAGCATATCAATAGGTTCGTGCACTTCTAACTCATTGCCCTTTTTCTCGGCATACTCCTGAATAATCAAGGTTTGGGATTTACTGGGACATTGAAATGCGAAGTGACCAAAGCCTTGGCACTTATAGACTGTTGTGGTGTGCGCCTAAAATTCTCGATCAATTTTCCTTTACCTTTGTCAATCTGAGGATTCACGGGTTTTGAGGATTGATTAGAGGTATCATTCACCCTTTCAGGAGGATTAGATCAAAAATCAAGATTAGAGGATTTAGATCGATCACTGACTGGAGCGTCAAGATACCTCTCTAACTCTTGCACTCTAGCATAACGCTCTTTTAAATCTTCAACAGGGTGAGGGATGACTTCTTTTCATAACTCAAGACGTAGGACCGTGCGAAACCTAGATAAGGTGACATGTGGACTCTCATAAGTGTAAAGCCTGAAGTAAATACTCCTCAAATTTATTGATGTAATCATCAACAGACATGTTTCCCTGTTTCAAACCATGTCATTAATCCATGAGTCATTGGTTGTAAGACATAGGAACATATTTATCATGAAGTTTTTCTTTCATGTTTGCTCATGTGGCGATGGGTTCATGTTCAAGAACTTCTCAACGTCGTTCCACACTTGTCCAATAAAGTGTCTTGTCCCACGAGTTTCATCTTGGCAAATTGCACTTTTCGCTCATCGATATTTCATACCATTCGAAATAATGGTCCATGGCGGTTGCCCAATCTATATAGATTTTAGAGTCCATCTTTCCTTCAAAAGTGAGAGCATACCTTAACTGACTTTGTGACTCTCATATGGGTCGGGACGATTTCCACCGCTAGGAAGATCCCTCCTCTCATCAAAATTAACCCTATGATGTTTCATCGTGAGTCGATCTAGACAACTCTTAGAGTTGTGCCGTTAAATCAACCTGTTGGGCTTGTTGTTTTGCAATTGGGCTTGTATGGCAGTCATCTGGGTGTTAAAACCTTCTATGAAAGCGGTTAATTATTCCAGATTCATTGTGACACTCAAGATAAAGAAAACACTAACACACCTATATGCAAAGAAAACCTAAAATTTAGTATGGGTATTGGCAATCCTAAGCTAGATTGTTGACGGGGACGCCAACTACGTGGACATCAGTTTTGGACCACATCGGTTCTACCAGCGTCGGAAGAAACGAAGAGGAAGCCCGAATACTACGGCTTCAAGGGAGAAAAAGAGGCACAAGTCGTCTTCAGCTGACGGACGTCCGTTGGTTCTGGACGGACGTCCGAAAATAAGCGACCACATTGTTTAATGCGCAACAAACATCCATGACCATCACAAACGTCCGTGATTCTGGACTCCGTAGGCGAAGGACGTTCGTGACCTCCAGGACAGACGTCTGTGGAGATTTTTGCAAAAATTTACCTTTTTAGTCTTTTATTATTTTAAGACTCTTTTAATTCAAGTTATTAGTTGGTTGCCTAGTTAAAGAGGCTTGTAAGCATAATTTAATTAGTTTTTTGAATATATTGAATGGGCTTTTGCTTGAATGGAGAGAGATTTTTCTTCCCCGTGATGGGTTTGGTGTGAGGCCATGGGAGTTATTCCCATTTATCATCTTCTTTATCTATCTTTGTTTTGTCTTACAAATCATGATCTATTTTGTTCATCTATTCTGAAACCCTAATTCAACCAAAACCCTAGTTTTCGTCTGAGCCTTAAAATCTACCCAATCTCGCAACTCTAGTGAGAACTAGCAACTCTACATCGGATTAATGACGAACATGGGTCAAAATCTCGGGTTACCGATACGTATTGTCCGAGCTCCCAAACGATACATATCGGACGATAAAGAAGATCGCCAGACATCGAACGATACATTGAATGTATCATTCGATTCAAGATATGTTAATCGAACGACACGGCATATGGAATGTACCGATCGCTCAGCCTGGAGCAACCGACATGCATCGTCCGGATATGTACTTCCTGATCGAACGAAATTTTGATCCATGATGACGAATGTCCAAGCCTGGAAAGCTAGAGTTCTATCTCTACGTCCGATCTTGCCGTAAAGCTGATGGGACTCATGCGTTGGACTAGACCCTATCCGAATCTCACGTGATCTGCCTATCGGAATTCTCAGAACCCTAAGGTATTGAGATAATTTTGTGATTAAGGTTGATTTAATCTATTTAATTTCAACAAAATTCATTAAATCATCATGCACACATTTTAGGGTTGCCGTCCCGTGCCAGTTTTGGTATCAAAGAACTAGGTTTCTAGGTTAGGGCATGATTATTTGTCATATTTATTTATGTTGCATTATTTTCTTTTGTGAGTTCATATTACATTTCATAGTAGAATCCTAATAGACATCTGTGATCACCATGGACTCGAATGGGATTCTTGATCCTCTTAGAGGTATACGAGAAGAGTTGGGTGCAATTAATGAGCAACTGAATACCATAGAGCAAGCCCAGATAACCTTAGGGGCTTATAATGGTAGGCTGCGTGATTGAATCAACTAGTTAGATGGGTTTGATGAGCATCGTGACCAGCGCCGAGAGCATGAAGGTCCACACTTTGACCCGTAGCGATCATCGTGGAGATGACTGACCCCGATGTGAAACTCCTCAAGAATGTCCGAGTTGAGTTCCCAACCTTCGATGGAAGAATGAACTCTAAAGTCTTCCTCGATTGACTTTCCGACATAAACCAACATTTTGATTGGTATGGCATGAGTGACGACCGTTGTGTCAGGCTCGCCAAGATGAAATTAATTGGGTAAGCTCGACTCTTCTGGGTCAATGTTGAGCCCATAAGGGTGAATGCGGAGTGTCCTCCCATTACTCGTTGGGACGACATGAAGGTACAACTTACTGAGAAGAGACGATATGAAGGTATAACTTACTGAGAAGTATGTTCCTTTATCATACCACCAACGCCTCCTCGGCCATTGGCAAAATTTACGCCAAGGTGATATGCCCATGACTGAATACATTGACAAGTTCGAAGAGTTCATGATGAGGGCCAAGGTATTGGAAGATCCTGAAATCACTCTTTCCAGATTCCGCACCGGATTGCGATTTGATTTGCAAAAAAAGTTGATTTCTCACCCCGTGGAAACTCTTGAAAGATGCTACACCGTTGTACAAGATCTTGAACTGTATTTGAAAACATCGATGGTGAGGCAAATCGAGCCACAAAACAATGGTCATTGCTCTGGAGAGGGACGATTTAATGTTGAAACCCGCCGCCCAAACCTACACAACCTATCCCTACCAATGTAAGGTTTGAAAAGGGAAAAGGTGTAGTCGGAGAATCCTCAAAGGGTATCTCTCAAGTTTTAAATGTTATAAGTGTCATAGGATGGGACACTTTGCCGCCCAATGCCCTACGAGAGACCCCTAAAGGAATCTCTTCATTGAGGGAGAGGAGGACGAAGGTGACATAGTGGTTGAAGAAGTGTTTTGAGTCGGATGTCACACCCAGCGCTGAGGAGGGTAATAATAGTGGTCGTGCTTTAGTTGTGAAGTGTGCCCTTGCACAACCTCAACGAGATGAAAAGGATGACTGGCGAAGGGAGAATATCTTCCACACCTTTACCAGATTGGGTAAAAAGAGTTGTAAGGTCATCATGGATAGCGAAAGTTGCACCAATGTAGTGTCAACTCACACCATACGCCGCTTGGAGCTTACACCCGAGACCCTATAAAGTTGCATGAGTTGACTCTTCATCCTTTCCCGTGTCAAAAAGGTGTTTATGTGCCGATTCAATTAGGTTCTTATTTGGACACCTTATGGTGTGATGTGGTGCCGATTGATGTGGGTCATATCATTTTGAGAAGGTGGTGGCTCTACGACATGAACGTGACCCTTTTTGGTCGATCAAACATATGCACGTTCATATATAAGGGCAAAAAGATCGCTTTACACCCTTTACCTCCCAAAACGTTATCTACCAACAAAGTTGCGGAAAAAGGCGATACATCTAAATCCATCAATATTGTGAGCCCTTCGGAGTTAGAAAAAGCTTCTTTGGATGAGAACATAGTCTATGTTGTCATTACCGTCAAGAAAGCTCTCGAATCTATAGGTGAACACCCCAAAGAGGTTAAGCCGATTTTGAAAGAATTTACGGATGTCTTCCCCGAAGACTTACCAAACGAACTGCCTCCAATGCCTGACATTCAACACGCTATAGACTTAGTTCCGGGATCCACCTTACCTAGAGGTTGAAGCCGGTTGAGCATGCCGAGTTAATGCGACAAATTAATGATCTCCTTAAAAAGGGGTTCATTCAAGAGAGCATAAGCCCGTGTGCCGTATCCGCACTACTTACACCTAAGAAGGATGGAAGTTGGCGAATGCGTGTGGATAGTCGGGCGATTAACAAAATTAGGTAAGTATCGGTTTTCCATACCGAAGCTCGATGACATGATGGATATGATGGTTGGTACCACTATCTTTTCTAAGATAGACCTCAAGAGTGGCTACCATCAAGTACGAATCCGCCCCGGTGATGGTCATGCCTTTTGGGCTTTCTAACCACTCGAGTACTTTTATGAGACTCATGACCCAAGTGTTGAGACTGTTTCTAAGCAAGTTTATTGTTGTGTATTTCGATGACATCTTGATTTATAGTCATGACAAGGAACAACACTTGAACCACATTAGGTTGGTTTGCGAAACCCTAAAGGGCGAGAAGTTGTTTGCGAATTTCAAGAAGTGCACCTTCATGCAACGATCCATTATCTTCTTGAGATTCATTATCTCGACCGATGGAATGGTTGCGGACCCCAAAAAGGTTAAAGCCATTGTGGAATGACCCGAACTTAAGAACATACACGATGTCCGCAGCTTCCATGGATTGGCTACTTTCGATCGTCGCTTCATTAAAAGCTTTAGCACCGTCATGGCCTCAATCACTGATTGCATGAAAAAGAGAGATTTTTAATGGGGAAAAGCCACTACGAAAGTTTTTGTCGAGATCAAACAAAGGATGAGTAGTGCACCTGTCATGCGCTTGTCGGACTCTTCCAAAGTCTTCGAAGTCGCATGTGACGCGTCAGGTGTGGGTATAGGAGTGCTTAGCTAAAAGGGTCACCCAGTGGCCTATTTTAGTGAAAAGTCTATAGAGGCGAAGCAAAAATACTCCACCTATGATAAGGAGTTTTATGCGGTCGTTCGTTCCTTATGGTATTGGAAACGTTACCTTAGTCAGCAAGAATTTGTGTTGTTCTCCGACTATGAAGCCTTACGTTTCCTCGCCTCTCAAAAGAAGCTAAATCCGAGGCACGCGAAATGGGTTCAATACCTCCAAGGGTTCACCTTCGTGTTGAAGCATAGGGCCATTATTGAAAACAAGGTTGCTGATGCGTTTAATCATCGAGTGGCGACCTTGCACACTATGAGCACCGAGGTCATCGGGTTCGAAAGATTAAAGGATGAATACCCCGAGTGTCCAGATTTTGGGTAGAGTACACTGCTCTCCTTCGTGACCCGACCAACACACACTCCGCGTACATCATCCAGGATGGGTACTTGTTCAAGGGCAATTGCCTTTGTATCCCTCGCACTTCGTTGCGTGACTTCCTCATTTGGGAGTTACATGTCGGAGGGATCGCCGGACATTTCGGGCGTAATAAGATCATTGCACTCATAGAGGATGGGTTCTTTTGGTCCAGCCTGATGAGAGATGTCGCCCGGGTTGTCAAACATTGTCATACTTGCCAAGTGTCGAAACAGAGTAAGCAAAATACAGGCTTGTACCCCCCGTTACCCGTGCCACACACCATGATAGGACATTTCCATGGACTTTGTCCTCTGACTTTCCAAGACTTCGAGGAAGCACGATTCCATCTTTGTTGTGGTGGACCAATTTTCCAAAAATGGCCCACTTCATACCTTGTTCCAAAACCTCCGATGCATCCCATATTGCTAAGTTGTTTTTCACGGAGGTAGTGCGTCTTCATGGGTTGCCCAAAACCATCGCGTCTGATCGGGACGCTAAGTTCACTAGTTATTTTTGGAAAACCCTTTGGCACATGATGGGCACCATGCTCCAATTTTTGTCGGCCCATCACCCTCAAACGGATGGCCAAACCAAGAGCATCAATAGGAGTTTAGGGACTGTCCTTCGCAGTCTTACCGGCGATCATGTTAGGACCTGGGATACCATTTTGTCCATAGTTGAGTTTGCCTATAACAATTATGTCAATAAATCCATAGGCATGAGTCCCTTTGAGGTTGTACATGGTCATAAGCCTAGGACACCTTTAGATTTGATCCCCATGTCTGCGTCACATAGAGTATCTGAGTCTGCCGATGCATTTGCACAACAAATTCATAGCTTGCATGCCGAAATTAAACATAAGATTAATTTAAGCAATAATCAATACAAATTATCTGCTGATACTCACAGGCGTTTCAAAGAATATCGGGTGGGTGATCCAGTGATGGTCCGGGTTAGGCCAGAGCGGTTCTCGTCGGGATCCGCATTGAAGCTCCAATCCCGATGGACCTTTTAGAGTTTTGGCTAGGAGTGGTCCTAATGCATACGTGCTTGAGCTTCCTCCAGATACGGGGTTAGTTCAACGTTCAATATGGAGGACTTGGTTCCTTACCTGGGTTCAGCCCCACCTCCTGAAAATCCTTTCTAGCCCTCTCATAGCCCCAACCTCACCCGAACCTTGCAACCGATAACTCTCCCTTCTCCAAGCAAACAGAGACAAGTTGTGATTGAGGGAATATTAAATTATCATGTTGTATCCACACATGACGGAAGATTTCAGAAATATTTAGTTAAGTGGCTCGGTAAACCAGACTCTGAAAACACATGGATTCATGAGAATCAAGTACGTCAATTAGACCCCGATATGCTCGATAGCTACCATGGCCATGTTCCATCGGTGATGAAACCTATTGGATCCTGGGGAATTGACGGGGACCCCGACTACGTAGATATCGGTTTTAGACCACATCGGTTCTACCGGCGTCGGAAGAAACGAAGGGGAAGCCCAAGTACCTTCAAGGGAGAAAAAGAGGCACAAGCTGTCTTCAGTTGACGGAAGTCTGTAGGTTCTGAACGGATGTTCGGAAATAAACGACTTCACTGTTTAATGCACAATAGACATCTGTGACCATCACGGACGCCTGTGATTCTGGACTCCGTAGGCGACAAACGTCTGTGACCTCCAGGACGGACACCCGTGAAGATTTCCGCCCAGCGACGGAGATTTTTATTTTCTGCGAAAATTCACCTTTTTAGTCTTTTATTATTTTAGGACTCATTTAATTCGAGTTATTAACTGGTTTCCTATTTAAAGAGGCTCGTGAGCACAACTTAATTAGTTTTTTGAATATATTGAATGAGCTTTTGCTTGAATGGGGAGAGATTCTTCTTCTCCGTGATGGGTTTGGTGTGAGGCCAAGGGAGTAATTCCCATTTATCATCTTCTTTATCTTTGATTATCTTTTCTATCTGCCTATCTCTGTTTTATCTTACAAACCTTTATCTATTTTGAAATCCTAATTCAACCAAAATCCTAGTTTTCTCGTGAGCCTTAAAATCTATCCAATCCCACAACCCTAGTGAGAACTAGCAACTCTATATCTTAATGATGAACGCCCAAGCCTGGAAAGCTAGAGTTTTATCTCTAGGCCCGATTTTGCCATAAAGTTAATGAGACTCACGCATTGGACTGGACCTTATCCTGATCTCGCTTGATCTGCCTATCGGAATTCTCATAACCCTAAGGTATTAAGATAATTTTTTGATTAAGGTTGATTTAATCTATTTAATTTCGAAAATTTCATTAAATCATCATGCACGCATTTTAGGGTTGCTGCCCAGCGTCAACTGTTCTCTGATAGCAAAACTGATGCGGGACAAATGCTAAAACCCTAATTAATGCGAGTTGGGATTAACTTCAGATTAAATTGAATAGCGAAAATATTCGAAATTACCCAAACACATAAAATAATCCAATAGGTTTAATTAAATAAGTAGGTTAACTCAAATTTTAGTGCTCACATGCATTGAAATTTCCCGATTTAGAAAAAAGGCCTCGATGAAGAAACTTGTATTTCGATCTAGTTTAGGGCACAAAGCGACAATTACAGTATCGTCTCGACTCCTCTAGGATTTGAATAATTAAGGTTCGAAGGCTTAAGTCAATCAAAGGGGGAAGATCAAAAGATATCAATTAATAAGGGTTTAGGGTTTTGATTTTATCAAAGGAAATAAGGGAAACTATTACCTGACAATAATTAAAGAAAAGACAGAATCGAAAGATTGAGTTTCAAGGCTGTATGTCGGCTTTGCACCAAGTCGTATGAGAAATGAAGATTCATTCCTCGAGTTTTGAAAGATTCACTCTTTCGATTGAAAACTCTTCCTAAGTTTTCTAGGGTTTGCACAAAAGCAAGCTCTCAATTTCATTCATTAAAAAGAACTATCTCCTTTCTTTACAATGCTTATAAGGACCTTTAAAAATATATATATATATATATATATATAAGAATAATATTATAAATTTATAATGGCAATCAAGTAATCAATAAATATGAAATGCAAGAAACAAATGCATATCATAAACAATTGAACATTATGTATTTAAGCACTAAAATTATACAATTTAACAAACTAGCAAGTAGGTGTCTAAGTAGCTAGCAAGCGAGCCCTAATTCTCGACTCTCGAGTGTAGCACTGTAGTGGGAGGATGTCTACACATTAGAGATTCGAGAGGGCTGTGGTAGATACCTTTTCTAGTTTGTAGAGGTGAACCATGGCGGCTCGTGGGAATTATGGAAGAGATATGGAGCTGTCCTTATGGGAAAACTATCATGTCCTCCACATCAGTAGGGAGGCGAACAGGAGGATCTGTTAGCTAAAGAAGAGGATTTAAAAGATGTGATAGCCTAAGATTTGCTTCGTTAATTTTGTTTCATTTTTTACTTCAGGCACAAGTATAATCTTTCTACTGTTGTTTGTACCTGTTCTTTTTATCAATAATTCTCTTACCATAGTCACAAAGTCAGGACACGGCAATAACTCAGTAAGGGGAAATTCAGGAAAACAAAAATACTAAAGAATATATTTCAAGTTAGAAATTTTTATTTAAATAAACAAAATAACCTATAAGGTGTTTGATGCAACACATCTATAATTACGAAATACATACAACCATATATATGTATATGCATGATTCATCTCAGTTACATTCGGCAAAATTCTAGAAAATTTGGCACACCCTTAATTCGGAGAATTTTAGCGTTAGAAGAAAACGGAGACTTTTGTTGCGACCTTCGTTTAAAAAATGAAAACAAAAATCAATGACCTGAAAGAATTGTCAAATGGATAGCTAAACAGCATATGGGCAACGCCGCAACAGTCCATATTAAGGTAGAAAAAGCACTTTGATCAAACGGTTAGAAAACTTTGACAAAAATAAACTGGCTATGGTTTGTCATCTAGACATCTCAAGTGATGAATAGGTGTGCCACGCGTATAGAACTTGATGAGCCATGCACCACAGCCGGTGCACACCCCATGCACCTTATACAAATTTCAACATAAAAAGCATCTGCAAGTGGACTTTCTTTCTCTCATTCAATCAGCACCGGTGTAGCACAGCAACACCGGGCTCTTTTGTAGTGCACTACCTAGGGTAGGACAATTTTATTTCCTGCAAACTTTAGCCTCTATATAAAAAAGAAGAAAACTAGATACACTTGGTGAAATGCTTAATTGAGTTAAAGTTGGCTTAGACATGGACCCTCATATAAATGAAGTCCGAGTTTGATATTTTTCAAACCATGACTAAAACAAATATAGATGGGAACAACTGAACTAACCCATTAATCATGAGGACAACTCTGTTCCCCCGTGTGATTGGGACATAGTGGGTTTCCTGTGAGTACAAGCAATAAAAGAGACGTTAAACATAACCAAGGACCTAAATATAGTTGCAAGAAGATTGGGATGTAATAAATAACGAGTAGAGGTAGCCTAGTACCATGGACCAAGTAACTTACCTGGTCCCACACTATTTTGCAGCCATGTGGCACCAATCACATGATCAGATGCCATGGGTAGGAGAGGCTCAATGATCACAATTATTTTGTGAAAAAATTAAAATAAAACTATTTAAAACTGCACAGTCAAGGGCGTCAACCGTGGTGAGAAATGAATGGTAAAACCAAAGATGATTTTACCGTTCATTTTACGTGCACTTGACTCCTTTGACCACATGATTTTATATTTTATATTTAATTTTTTTTCCACAAAATAATTGTAATCATCGAGCCGTTCCTATCCATGGCATCCCATCATGTGATTGTACCCCATGGCTGCAAATTAGTGTGGGAAAAGGAAAGTTACCTGGTCCATGGTACTAGGCTACCTTTACCCATAAATAACATCCTCACATGTATTTTCGAGAATTTTGTTATATGCATGTTATAGGAAAAACTAAAATGAAGTACTTGCAAGAAAATAACATTGGCCCAATGATAATGAACAGTGAATTCAACAAAACTTCAACATAGGAAGAAAATAAATTTCCAATCATAAAAAAAAAAGGCAACTGTCCTATAAATCAACTCAAGACTTGAGGAATTACAGTAATGTGAATTTATGGGATATCTATTCAAATAATCTTAGTAAGAACTCAAAAGTCATATAACAGCCCAGGCAACAAGACAAGTAAAAATATATTATACTATCATGTACGATTGTACCAAAGCAATGGCGTAGGAATTCGAAACCTGAATTATGTTAGTTGCAACCATATATATATATATATATGAGGGCAGGGATGCTATTCATGTGGGTAGCATTTTGGCGCTACCCACGAGCCGGCTGGGCGCCATGTGGCACCCAACCCGAAATTCGGGTGCGAAAGCCACTTGGACAAGATCGATTAGCTCCCACCTAAAAAATTTTGGCAGGATCCAATGCTTATCCACTAGTTAACAATGTCGTCAAAGTTGGGAAAAAAATTAATGCATCTAGGTACGTGGGCCATACGCATGACCCATGATTTGAAGGGCCAAATAGTTTTAAAAATCTTTTTTTTTTTTTTAAATCTCATCCTCTATGACCATAAGTGTGACCCATGATTTGAAGGGCAAAATAATCTTAAAAAATAAATTTTTTTTATTTTAAAAATCTCATGCTCCATGACTATAGGACCCAAAACCGATGTTATTTTGCATGCGGCATGAGCGCACGAGGGAGCTGCACTTGGGCTCTACCCATGGTTGTCAAGGTCTCGTTGTGGCCTCGCCATAGCGAATGGCGATGGGAAACGTCATATATCACCAAATAGCCATGATGGCTAAATAGCGACATCATAGCGTCACCATGGGAGAATAACATTATGGCATTGCTATACACGCTATTTTATTTTTTGGATAATATGTATAATACTTATAAGTTATGACATTTTTATAATATATAAGTTACAAAAGTTAACTTACAAGTCACAAAACCTCAACTTATAAATTACAAAATCCTCGACTCTGTCTCTCTCTCTCTCTCTCTCTCTCTCTCTCTCTCTTGTCACAGCAGCTACCAACACCAGCGTCAGCGATACTATCGTATGTGTACTTAATATTTCATATTTTTTAATATTCTATATTTATTGATATTTCATATTTATTTATTTATACTTGCCATGTTGCAAATTTGTTGATGTTTCATATTTGATTTATATTTATTGATATTTGTTTATTCCTAGAACATGAAATCCTCAATATTAGAATCAAAGTATGATGCTTCAATAGTTGAATTTTTTTCTTCCTATATATTTTTTTCTTATATAAAAAAAGAATACTACTAATTAATAGATAAAATAATTTGAAAATTAAATTACAATAATAAATAGCATCGTCATGGCTTCGCTATGGCCACGCCATGGCGTAGCAAGCCTCTTCGCCATGACTTCGCCACACCGCTTTAACTACCTCATAGGTAACATCCCGTTTCCCTATATATATATATATATATATATATATATATATATATATATATATATATATATATATATATATATATATATCAAAATCTATAAACGTTGTTTTTCTTCACTATATTTGCAGTTAAAAATTTAAAATAATACCAACTAATTTTAAGTTTTACAAACTTCATAAATTCCATAGTTCATCCTTTGTTCTAGAATAAACAAACTACAATAAATAGTATTCAGCATGCCAAGTAGTTCATCCCTTGGTCCAAAACTCCGAAAGGAAAATTTATTTTGGCTTCTCTATACCAACACCTCCTCAAACACAAAGTCACTCACTCTTTGAGGCCGGAGTGGCTTAATTTTTGGAAAGTTAAGATATCGCCAAAAATTAAATTTTTTGCTTGGTCCGAGGCCTGCAACAGGATTCTAACTATAGACCGGCTACAGAAGAGAGGATACGACCTTCAAAACAAATGCCCCCTTTGTATGCTTGCCGGGGAGTCTGTCTCCCACACTCTAATTCACTGTAAATTTCCCTCTGGAGTGTGGAGCAAAATCCTTCAAAATTTGGGTGTTTCTTGGGTTTTCCCGAATTCGGTGGCATTACTGCTTCGGCAATGGGAAAAGTGTCCTCAGTCGGATGACTTCTCTCAGCTCTGGAATTTTGTGCCTTATGTGGTTTGCTGGGCTCTTTGGTTGGAAAGGAATCTCAGGGTTTTCCGAAGGAAGGATCAACCAAGATTATCGGTGCTACGTTCTGTTACTGATTTTATCTCCAACTGGGTTGTGACTAGTAGTGGACTTGACCTCCAGCCCCTAATTGCCACCTTTCTGACCCAGGCACAGGCCCACGCTCAGCCAAACAATCCTATGGCTTCTGCCTTTACTTCTTCCTGACCCCTGGGATCGGTAGCTTTTTTTGGTGTTCTTATGGCTGACCAGAGACTTCAGTTTCCTTGTCTTTCGGAGCTTCTTTCTCCTTGTTTTGGTTTTCTTTGTTTATTTCCTTGTTTTATGGCCTGGTAGTGTCTTACTACCACCATGGTTTGTACTTTCTCCCTTCTTGAATACATTTTTATCTTTATTGATAAAAATAAAAATAAAAAGTACTCATGCCCCCCTTTCATAAATTGCAGTTCAAACATGCATAAAAGCTGTCAAACTTATGGGGAGAAAATAAAACAAAAATCTACGTGAAGAGAAAATTTCTTTAAAAAATGGTCTATTTTGGCGGGCAGCAAATTGGTAGTGAACCAATATTTACACTGCCTCATTAGCAAATTTGCATAGTGCCAAACAGTTGAACAACCAAAACACTAAAAAGATCATTGTTCACTACTTGTATTTAACCCCAAAAAGTTAAATGATTTTAGTAGAAAGCAGTTTATATCCCATCTGTGTTTTGGCGTATTTGAATTTTCTAAAATGCCATTTCATTGTGCATCCAAATAGGGACTTAGAGTTCATGAAAGTACAAATGTTCTTTCACGGAGAAGAAAGAAATTATATTATTCTAGTTTTTTATGAATAAAATACTGCAATTTATCTAGTAAAATTTATATAACCCAAAAGAGAGCTATGGATATAGAATGTGTTTTATAGTTATGCTTTAGGATCTTGAGTTTGAGTGAGAGAGAGAGAGACTAGGGTTCGAACATGTAATCCTATTAAAATATAAACAAAAACCTAAGAAGATCTAATAAAAACTAATGGAAACCCTTGATCAAACCGTAAAAATTCTAATCAAACTTCAAAAACTCCGCACAGTTTTAGTGAAACCTGTTTGAACAATAAAAGATTTTATACTAAAACCTTAAAACCCATAATGAAAACTGAATAAAAACTTGAGAAACCTAATGATGGGGAAATCCAAAGTTGCCCAAGAGACTTCTAATTTGCCCAAGAATTTTGAGTCGATACTTTAGTTAGGTTGCATTTTTATTAATTTCTTTAGGTATAGTTTCCTTATTTAAACTATTTAGGGGTCAAGCACATATATGTGCTATTTGACCATTAATTGTCACTTTCAGTGTAGCCATTGGAAAAGTGGTCATAACTCCTTCAATACATGTTTGAATTGCGCAATTAATGTATTGTTGGAAAGCTACTTCAATAAGCTTTCAAACAAGATTAATTTCGCGTCAATCGGGTATCATTTTACCCTTCAAAAGTGGTCGCATAATAGAAAAACGGGATTAGTGGTGAAATTAATTATGACCGTTAGATTAGAATGAAGAGCTTTATTGTTTTAGGCTTTCTTAGTCTATATGAAGGCATGTAAAGACTTTATTTAATTTAGTTGATTAATTGATTAATGAAATTGAGAGTTTGCTTTTGTGCAAACTGTAGAGAACTTGTGACGAGCTTTCAACCGAAAGTAATAGAAAAATGGTATTAGTGGTGAAATTAATTATGACCGTTCGATTAGAATGAAGAGCTTTATTGTTTTAGGTTTTCTTAGCCTATATGAAGGCATGTAAAGACTTTATTTAATTAGTTGATTGATTGATTAATGAAATTGAGAGCTTGCTTTTGTGCAAACTGTAGAGAACTTGCGGCGAGCTTTCAACCGAAAGAGTGAATCTTTCAAAACTTGAAGAGAGAATGTTCGTTTTATTGTGCGCTTGGTGCGAAGCTGACGTACATCCTTGGTGTGAAGCCTCAGAATCCTTGTTGTGAAGCCTTTGAACCATATCTTTTCCTTTTACCTTCTTAATTATTATCAGGTGAATGATTTCCTTTTTATTTCTTTGATAAAAATTCAAAATATCAAAATTCTTATTTGTTTAGTTGTTGGAATTTTGTTCAAACCTTATTAATTGATATATTCTAATTTTCCCCTTTGATTGAATTAACACTTCGAGCCTTTAATTTCTTCAAATCCTAGAGGAGTCGAGGGACGATGCAGAAATTGTCGCTTGGTGCCCTAAACTAGAACGAAACTCAAGTTCTTTCATCGAAGCCGTTTTTCTAGATCGGGAAATTTTAATGCAAGTGGCCTCTAAAATTGAGCTAGCCTAATTGTTTTAATTAAATTTATTAAAAAAATTTATGTGGTTGGGTAGTTTGAATATTTTCACTATTCAATTTAATCTGAAATTAATCCCAAATTCGCATAATTAGGGTGTTAGTGTTTATCCTGCATCACCTAAGTAGTAACCCTAAGAGGATCTAAAAATACTCATCAATGCCTAATAAGTTGTAAGTAAAATTTAATAATACTAAAAAACTTGTCATACAAAGATCCTACTTCTTCTTTGTTTAAGATAGTGGCTATTGGAGAGATAAATATGCAATTTTTATCGAGAAAGAAGAATAAAGTTTTGGGGATTGTAGAGCATGATTGGAGATAGAGATGCCCCCCAACCCCTCCCTCCGCACACACTCTTCTCTCACGGATCAGACGCTTGCACACACACATACTCGTTGAAATTAGAGCCACCCCTCGGCACAATAAAACAGTAATGACTGCAATTCAAAGCTCCACCATGCTGCAGCATAGATATACCCAACCAAGCTAGCCTACAATATCGTGCATTTGACCTTTTCCAAACGCATTGGTTAACGACTCTGCCAGTTGGTTCTTTGACATCAAATCTAGTGTAAATACTTCATAACCAGTCTCTCAAATGAAGTGGCAGATCATTCCGATATGATTGATTCTGGTGGAAAACAGAAATGGAGGAAATGTTAGCTGCTTGAATATAAATATAAATGAATGTCCACCTTGATACTGAATTTTGTCAAAAATCTTTGGTCACATCAAATTGCAATTAGGATTAGCTATTGATTAAAACTCTTCTCCGGCACTTGAACTTACAACTACAAACTTCTCCTTGTCAGGTCATTAGGTAGTTTGCAATAACTTTTTACACTGAAACATTGAAAATAAACAGTTGAGCACTTGAGCTAGCCAGTCCATTGCCACCCTTAATCAAGGTCTTTTATTTCCGTCAGAAGATGCTGAATATTCCACAGATGTGGAAACATGTAGCCATAGACAAGTAGAAAAATAGCATTCACATAGCCGCCAGTAATAAATCGGCAAGGGTCTAAGTCGGGGAAAATCGGTCAAAGTAGGTCAAAATAAAAAATAAAAATAAATAAAGAATATATTTCAAGTTAAAAATAATGGTTTTATTGAACAAAATAGGTAAACCTAAAGGTTTTTTATGATCAAAATGAACAAAATACTACAAAACCTAAAGATGTTTTATGAACCAATAGTACAAAACCTGAAGGGTTTTTCCCCCCCTCAAGTATTAAGTGAGAAAATAAATAAATAAATAAAATAAAACATCATAAACATCTCCAATTATTCGGTCGAGTCGCGACTTGGCTGATTAATCAGCAATAAAGTCAGGAGGACTGCAAATCACCAACTTTTTCCAATTTTTTGAAAAAGTCAGACTTTTGTGACTAGGAAAATAGATAAAATAGGCTAGGAAGAATGAGAACCTAAATTAATAAGACTCTTCTGTTTTGTGGGAAAGGCATGAAAATGCGTTTAGGCAGAGGGAAAAGAGAGAAGAATTAGTTTAATACTTGATGGTCACCAGTTAATGTTGTCGTAGGGGAAGACACCTAACCCCAATTTGTAACAAAAGAATCCTGACCTTGCACTTAAAAATTTGAACAGAACCAGGATGTAAAAGTTAAGATGACCAGGGGATGACCAACTCTTAGGCGTATTTAGGACTCCAATCATTGTGATATTATTATAACAGTTGTTGCAAAACAGAGATTAATGATCACCAATGTGAAACAAAGATAATTCTCATGATAATATTGAGATTTATCAACAAGTAACTATGGTATATTTCGTTTCCTAGACCTAGTCACTGCAAGTTATGTAGAAGGACTGGCAACTAGATCGAGGAGGTGGTGACCATATCACTGAAATTGTTGTACCAAAGAGTCCAGTGACCGACAAGTATCATGGAATTGTCATGGGAGCTAGTTTGGCAATGAATCTGTTGCACTTGGAAAAAACAAGCTCAGCATTTACCTTGTACTCCCAAACCTTTAGATTTTTGCAAGCTCCCAAACCTTCAGATTTTTGCAAGCTCAGCACTTGGAAAAAACAAGCTCAGCATTTACCTTGTACTCCTAAACCCTTGGCTATATTATGGATCAAGCACATAAAATGGTATGTGAATAAGCCACCAGGAAGTGTGCCCATAGACGGTTTCTTTCCTAGTGCTAGAAGGTAGTTTTATAAGCTCATGCTCGTTGCCTTCAGCAGATAGATATATACTTATCCCTTCTTAATGAGCACATGTAGTGTTCACAAGTGATTGGGTCAATGGGTAATGAGCCTTAACAAACTCGACCATCCTTTTTTTTCTTGTCCACTCATCTTTTTGTATTAATCTGGGCTTTTCTTTCTTTTTTTTCTTGTCCGCTCATCTTTTTTTCAGCAGATTAATCTTTTTGTATTAATCTGGACTTTTTCCGTTGGTTGTGGATATGTATCATATTGACCTGAATATCCTACGCCCACATTGCCACTTCCTATCTAGCAGCTAGTCCTGATTGTCATTTCCTTTTAAATGAAATTTCGAAATTTTAAATAGATGCCTATCAGTGTGATAATTTAAATAATCAATTCAAAAAACTATCGATATAAAAAATAAAAAGAAACAATTTCTCACCATTCATTTACTTGTAACTGAGTAAACTATTCTTGATTTGTTACCAAGGTCTGACAGATCTCCCAAGAATAACATGGCCGGATAGGGATGACAGAGGTTTTCAACTATTATCTAAGGGTATTAAGCTGAGAAAAAAAATTCATAAATTGCACAGGCTCACCCACCCGAATTTGAGCAATCATCACAGGATCAATGATTTTTATGATAGATGATTAACAAATACAAAATATGAAATAACAAAAAGGCATGCAGAAGTCTGCCATAAGAATCAGTCATAAAGTGAAACAAACCATTGACAATATCTGTTTGAGAACATGAGATACCACCACATCCACAGGTTGAAGGTCAGCCACCGCAGCCCCAGGCTCTCCATGCTAAAATAGAGATGGAATAATTAGGCCACTAATTTGCAAAAAAAAAAAAAGATTATGTCAAAAGATAGAACTATCAACCTTTTAGAACTAAGATCGCAATACAAGATATGCTATTGCTATAAATTGCAACTGAGCTGGGAAAAAATTAATAACAACTTACAATTCCAAGACCAAGCTCCATCTTTCCAGGACCTAAGCGATCTGATGTGACCTGGCCTGGCAATGTACAGACAGACAGAGCGACACCCATTGTTCCTACAATTTCAGATGCATGCTTTGCTTCTGTAGCAACGTCACTAAGACAAAGCCCAGCAGCAGCAGCTGCCCCAGCAACCTGACGTTTGCAAAGTCAACATTTGATCGAAGTAGTAGCATGTAAAGCTGATAGTTAAAATTATGAATGCAGTGAGCAGATGAGAGAATTGATGACGATAGAGACGGTTGTCACTTGTCAGAAAGTATTAAAATATTTGAAACAGAGATACAAAAACTATACGACCCCACACCCGCCACCAACCAACCCCCCCCCACCTACACAGACTACGTATATTGAATGGGCTACAATCAGTGTTACCTTGGCAATTCTAATTTTGGAACTTTCGCCATGCCGACACTTGGTGGCACTTGGCACACATGCCAACACTCGGTGACTTGGGCACTCTTCAAAGAACACGAAACTTCTAGGCATGTATGAAAAGACCACATAAAACCATCAAAATGCTCATCGTTTTGACAACAATAAAATGAACTTTGTTTTTTTTTTTTAATGTGTAAAGTTTAGTAACTACTTAATAAATGTTTGGGTCCTTGAAAATGATGATTATAGTATGCTTTTATTTAGGTTCATGACATATACTATGTATCTTTTCATTGCATATCTCACTTGGCTCTATAAGATTTCCCTTCATTTTTTTTTTCCTCTATATATGTTCTATTTATTTAATTTATTTTTCTTAAGGCCGTGCCCCCGTATTGGAATCTTTGGAAATTGGCTTGTCAAACATCTATTAGCACCTTGACACTTGGCATCCGTGCCACGTGTCTAGGTAAACACTGGCTGCAATTCTTCATTTGGAAGAAATTCATGGTGGAATTTCTCTTCCTCAATCTATTTCTCCCCTCAATATGCAAAACATTTCACCAACCCTCTTCTCCTCAATTTTCTAACATTAAGATGAATTGTCCGATGGTATGTTGACGGTGTGTATTTGCTCATGTACGATCCGTACCAAACATCTATTAGCACCTTGACACTTGGCATCCGTGCCACGTGTCTAGGTAACACTAGCTGCAATTCTGCATTTGGGAGAAATTGATGGTGGAATTTCTCTTCCTCAATCTATTTCTCCCTTCAGCATGCAAAACATTTCACCAACCCTCTTCTCCTCATTTTCTTAACATTAAGATAAACTGTTCGATGGTATGTTGACGGTGTGTATCTGCTCATGAACGATCCATAATACTCCAATAGTGTACTTTATAAATATATTTCTTAAAGAAGCTTTAAAATATGCATTGGTATTCTGACCTTCCAGAATTTTACCCATTTCGGCTGATCACCATGGACCGGTTTAGGCTTGTGAAGATGAGTGTAGAAAGATCTGATCGTATAGACCCCTTTCGAGTTCAGGCTCCAGATTCTGCAATCCCGGTTGGCCCTATTAGGCACAGTTGCATGGAGAAGCCTAAAGAGTGAAACATATTCATCAATCTCATCATCCTTGAGCATTCTTCTAGTGTTGACATTCCAGGTAACCTTCCCATTTCTGAACTTCGTGAATTCCATAATCGGAACCCCTTTTAGAGTAGCTGCTCTATAAATGTTTGGGAAGATTAACATGAGACTCTCTTGACCTGCCCATCTATCTTCCCAGAAATCAATTTTAAATTTGTCCCCCCAACTGAAATTGAGGCATTCCTTATACTTTGCTACCATCGATCTGACTCCTTTCCACCAACTAGAGACATTCTGCTCCTCCATGTTGATATCCCATCCGTTATCGGCAATCCCGTACTTAGTTGTGATCATCTGCCACCACACTTTATCTCTTTCTCTCTCATTCCCATTCCTCCACGGCCACTTCCCCAACAGAGCTTTATTAACCGTATCTAGACTTCGAATACTCAGTCTCCATCATTTTTAATGCTGCAACAAGTCTCCCAATTAATAAGATGAAGCTTCCCACTTTGACCCCTCCTTCCCACAGGAAATCCCTCACAATCTTCTCGAGCTGAGAAACTACACTTGCCGGAGCCACATATAAGGACATAAAGAAAATCAGCAAAGTAGCAAAGGTGGATTTTATAAGTGTAAGTCTTCCTCCATTATTGAGCATCTTGCTTTTCCACGTCGCAGCACAGTTGGAACCTTTGGATCACCGGATCCCACTGTTGCGCCTTTAGTCTTCTCACACCCAAAGGCCAACCCAGATAAGTGAAAGGCAATTTCTCCTCCTGAGAACCAGCTTGGTTAACCAGGCTAGTCATTCTAACATGATCCACGTTTATCCTAACCAGCTTGGATTTGTGAAGATTAACTTTCCGACCTGACACAGCCTCCTCCACCGTGAGCGCACTTATAATTGCTTTAACCTTACTAACATAGGCCCCACAAAAGATCGTATCATCCGCATATTGAAGATGAGACACCGAAAGCACCTCAACCAACCTAAATCCGTTGAAGAGGTTCATTTGAGCACATTTTAGAAGGATCCTATGCAACGCCTCCCCCACAATATTAAAGAGCAGCGGGGATAGGGAATCCCCATGCCGAAGACCTCTAGAACTCTGAAAATACCCTTTCGGACTGCCACTAACTCGGATGGAGAATGTCGCTGAGGCGAAACAACCCCTAACCCATTTAATCCATCTGTGTCCAAAACCCATTCTTCCCATACAATATTGAAGGAAGCCTCAGTCCACTTTATCATATGCCTTTTCCATATCAATTTTGAGGGAGGACCGCACCCTCTTCTCTTCTCGACTTGATGGAGTGAATGGCTTCATTGGCAGTCACAACCACATCACGTAGCTGTCTTTCGGGAATGAAGGTCCCTGGAGTATTGGAAACCACAGTGCCAATCATCTTCCTCAATCTGTTTGCCAATCTTGTACAAACAGCTTAAAAGACTGATGGGACTGAAATCATTTACATTCACCGCTCCCTCCACCGTAGGGATGAGTGTGACAAAGGTAGTGTTCATACTCTTGGTCACCCTTCCCGTCTGCTGGAATTCCCTGAAGAACCCTAGGAAATCCTCCTTGACAACCTCCCAAAAAGACAAGAAGAATTCCATCGTAAAACCATCTGGACTCGGCGCTTTGTTCCTTCCCAAGCTGAAGACCGCAACCTTTATTTCACCTTTGTCAATGTCCCTTTCTAATTCTTCCCTTTGAAAATTAGAGATGGCATCAAAGGAAAACCCTTCAAGTGTTGGACATTGGAACCCTGGATCCCTATATAGATCCTCGTAGAACTTGACCAGTTGCGTCGAGATGCTATCACTGTCCATATACATAATTCCCTCAACTTCCAGTTGCTTTGTCACAATGAAGAGTTATCGAACCATCAATGGGAAAACCAAGATCGGATAGAAGGGAACGCAACACAGAACCTTACAAGAGTCCCATGGGCAATGGCTTTGTATTCAGCTTTCAACACTAGATTTTGATGCATGGCATAAATGGGACAGCTTCCAGGCTGTTATCTGAATGAGGGTATCAAAGGGCTGAAATTGGTTCAGATTTCAAGAATTCAAAAGGGTGTACTAAGGAGAAAGGGCAGTCTAAAATAAGACCCAATGGGCCATGAATCTGAAAGGTAATTGGACCCTGAGATGGGCCAAAACAGGGGGGGGAGGGGGGGGGAATAGGTTTTAAATGGGGCCCCCGTGACCACATTAAAGTGGTCACGTGAGCCACTTATTCTTAGGAAAGATTACTCAGAATAGTTTTGTAATATCAATCTTTTGAGATTTCAAGCCCTATTTTATAGGGGTTTCTCGATAATCTTAAAGAGAGGGTTCTCATAATTTTTTTTGATCTTTTTCTTTCTTTTATCAAGTCCTCGATAATAGGCGGTAAATAAGTGTTAGTTCATTTAACCGAAAATATTCTCTTCGCATTCTTGTAACAAATCCTGCAATCCATGTTTGCTTTGTTGGCTCTCAAAGTGGAGCAACCGAAAGAGGTTGATGAATTTGCGATCTCATCGTCCTTCAGCCTAATGCTAACGTTCCATGTAGGCATAAAGTTCCTCCACTCTGCAATGTCCTCAATTTTATCTTGTTGTCGTGAGGCGATTCTGTAGATCTTCGGAAACGCACATCTGAGCGTGGTTTCACCAGCCCATCTATCAACCCAGAAGTCAATTTTTACCATCGGCCCAGCTGAACCTAACGCAATCCTTGAACTCATAAACAATGGCATTGACCCCCTGCCACCAACCAGAATCATTATGGCCATCAATATGAGTCTCTGCAACCCCATATTTGGCAGAAACAACTTGCCACAACAGCATATCTTTCTTGTTATCATCTCCCTAGTCTCCAAAGCCATTTCCCAGGTAGGGTAGGGTCTTGTTGACAATAGCCAACTTCCTAATCCCCAGCCCTCCTTGTTTCTTATCATTGCAGCAGACGTCCCAGTTGAGGAAATGGAATTTCTTGTCTTGTCCCCCTCCCTCCCAAAGAAAGTCTCTAACAATCTTCTCGAGTTGTCGTGTCACTTTCACCAGCGCCATGAACATAGATAAGAAAATATAGGGAGGGTTGCAAAGGTGGATTTGATAAGGATAAGTCTGCTTTCATTACTAGCCATCTTACCTTTTCAAGTTGCCAATCTCTTTTGGAATCTGTGGACTACCAGTTCCCACATATGAGCTTTAAGTTTCTCCACTCCAAGAGGCAGGCTGAGATAGGTAAGAGATAGCTTGTCCTGCAGACATTCGACCCTGTTAGCCAGATAAATCAAGGTCCCCTGCTTAACATTAATCCCAGCCATCTGTGACCCGAAACGACTTCATACACCGTGAGGATATTAGTAACAGCTTCTACCTCATATTGCTGATGGCACCACAGAAGATTATGGTGTTGTAGGCATGCTGAAGGTGGGTGAGAGATAAGACATTATTATCCACGCAAAAGACCGAGAAGAAGTTTAGGGACATGCATCTATGAAGAAGCCTATGCAGAGCCTCCTCAACGATATTAAAGAGCATTGGTGAGAACGGCTCCTCCTATCTGAGGCCTCTAGAAATGCGAAAATACCCATTTGAAAATCCGTTGATAAGAACCGAGAACCTTAGCCAAAGCGTAGGATCCCCTTATCCAATTCCTCCACTTGTCCCCAAAGCACACTCTCCCCATTAAGCATTGACAAAATTTCAGACTTGTGGAGTTAACTCTCTAACCCAAGATGGCTTCATACACAGGGAGGATAGTAGTCACAGCTTGTACGTCATTACTGGTGGCACCCATGGTTCAAAATTCCGAAATCCGGCACTATTCTGGTCAGACATCAAAACAGAAAATTCCAAAATTCCGGGTGGAAATTTGAAATTTCCAGTGGAACATTGACTAAAATTCCAGCAAAGTTCCGGTCAGTACAATTTTATTATTTATTTTTTAAAAAAATCTGAAAAATCTAATTTATTTTTTAAAAATTATTTCGAATTTACCTTACACCTATTTTCGGTGGATTTACGTTGATGGGAGGTTAACTCTCTAATCCAAAATCTCGTTGAATGGGGCTAGATTTAAGGAGTTGAGGTCCTAAATAGGAAAGAGGGAGAGGTGGAGAGGTGAGGAAGAAGAGAGAAGAGAAAAAGTGAAAAAATGATTTTCGGCCTTTTCTATGGTGTTTCTTTGAGTGGCACCAAGTTCCAGAAATTATGAAAAAACCCGGTCAGATTTGTCAAAATTCCAGCCAGAATTCCTGAATTTTGAAAATTCTGTTTGTACCAGCCGGAATTTTGGTAAAAAAGGGGAAGGGGAAGAGGGGGTTCCTAATATAATATGGTACCAGTCCATGCCAGAACCAGCACATTCCGGCCAGATTTTTGAATTTTCTGGCAAAACTTTGAACCATGGTGGCACCACAGAAGATTATGGTGGCGTCGACATATTGAAGGTGGCTGACAGAGAAGCCATTATTAGCCATGTGAAAGCCTGAGAAGAAGTTTAAGGTTGTGCATCTATGAAGAAGCCTATACAGAGCCTCCCCAACGATATTAAAGAGCATTGGTGAGAGCGAATCCCCCTCTCTGAGGCCTTTAGAACTGCGAAAATACCCCATTCGGACATTCGCTGATAAGAACCTAGCCGAAGCATAGCATCCCCTTATCCAATTCCTCCACTTTTCCCCAAAGCCCATGCTCCAATTAAGCATCGAAGTGTAACATCCAGTTTTGTACTTTCCTAGGAGGTAATCTTATTACTTGGGAGAGTAAAAAGTTGATAGTTGTCTCAAGATCTAGCCAACCTACATTTTGTTCAGGAGAAGATTGCTTTTGGTCTCCTCTCTACTCCACACACCTACACTCTAATTAGCTTCCAGATATCTTTACAACATTCTCATCTTCAGGAGTTGTTGGTCACGTTAGGGACGGTAGATGTGTATGCTCCAGTTTGAGGGAATGTTGGCATGCCACTAAATTTAGTTATTAGTGAGTGACTAGCATTGCTGATAACCCTAATTTTGATGAAAAGGGATAAACCTATACCCATAACCCAAACTTTCTTTCCCATACTCTTCTTCTCTCTTCTGCCCTTTTCCTTTGATGTAGCCTTAACTCTAACCTTAATCCATCTGCCAAAACAACTATACATGTACACATATATATAGGTTGGAATTCATGGTGAATCCATGCATTCCAATCAGGTGGGGTCCATGTGGAAACTATCAAGGGGATCGGCTAAGACGGAAACTTGTCCATGCATGATCAGAGGTCACTCAAAATATTTGGGTATGATCCAATGCATATCCACCGTTCAAAATGCGGTCAAAGGGGGAAAAATTCAATGCACTAAAATATGTGGGGCGGTACCCAAACTTTGACCACGATTTTGACCACTTATAACCTTTTTATTTTATTTTTTGCCCAGATCACATGCCAGATGGCACATGATCTGAAAATTGGTGTTGTTTTGGGATCACCTGCGACGTGGCATGTGATCCGGGATTGGAATGCACGGATTCATCCATGCATTCCAACCCATATGCCCTTTTCCCTATATATATATATATATATATGCTAGTGCCAATGTAAGGTCAGCCTTAGAGCTGGAAACTTGTTCTCGAGATAAGCCCAAGCTGACCCTGTTTGAACTGTCATGGATTTAGACTAATTATAGGTTGAAGAAAATACCTATCAGTACAGGCTTGGCCCAAACAGGCTTATTGCCACCCTTAATCTCTTGTTCTCGGATTCTTAGTCTTCCAACCATTAGATGACAACCCAACATCACCTCCCCATCATCTTGCGCATTGCTCATGTTAACATGAGATTTTCCGTTGGTGGATCCCCCTCCTATTAGGTTCTCTTAGCACCTCCTTCACCATTGGTTTGCATTTCTTCCTCCCTACCTCTAATTAGTAAACCATTCGAGACTAGTCCTTGTGCTCAAGAACTCCATTTGGAATCACGATGGAGAAGAATCTACCATCCTCCAGCCTCAGTGATCGTAAGCTCTTGGGCATGGCACTTCTTTGAAGCTTGTTAAGCTCCTCAGTCAACGAGAGAATGCAAATTTTCTCTTGATATTAAATTAGGCTAAGATTGATTTCCATATCCAACTAGTATAAGGACAACTGACGTATAAATGGTCAGTAACTAAGGTGCTCCAACAAAGCACACTACGTGACGGTAGCTGAAAGCACATTGCGTGTAGTCTCTAAGGCCGAAGGTCCCCACTCAAAAATGGTAACAAGAGAATAAATTGTCAATGGTTGGCAACCTGTAGTTGATGGCAAGCCAAGCACAAGAGTCCTTTGGTATTCTTTGTTGATGCCATAAAAGTTCCTTCCAATCAACCTTGGTGATGTGGTACGAATGCTTGCCAAGCCAGTTTTGAGGGTGTAAATCCCACAGCATCGATGGGGATGCCAAATTGGTGTGATTCTTCTACCAAATCAATTATCGCTAAAAACAGCCTTCACCAAAAATGGATGTGAGATTATTGTGGTTCACTAGCAATGGTTGTGTTCACAAGCAAGGCTGCAAGCCAATGATATGGGAATAAACAAGAGTTGGAAAGGAGAAAAATCTAATGAATTTTCCTCTATCCTATCTCATCATTGAACAAAACTTTCATTTTTCTGACTACTCGTTTTATTGAGGCATTATCTCTTTCAGTAGAGGAGGGAGACACATGTTAACGTATTCCATCTATTTATATAAGGGAACAAACCTCCTCACCGGCTTCATCCATTAAAGAGTTGGCATAAAAATGTTTATTCTGAAAGGTGATTTACATCGAATTCAATGACCCCGAATCATAAGGTTATTATGTTATGAGGTGCCTTTTAATGGCTAAAAATTTTCAAGGCCCCGATTTAAACTAATTTTAAAAGCTAATTTTCATGAATTTCAAAGCCTTTGAAATCTATGATAACTAAACTTTTTACAAGATTATGTGACTAAAAAGAAATTCAATGTAATCAGTCTTCTATGCCCCATTAATCCTGAAAATAAGCCTTCCTTCTCTTTTTGCATGATGGTATTTTTCAGCCTAAAGTTTAATGATTTCACCAATAGCATTATTCAAAACACTAACAATGTATGTACTGTTTGTTTGAGACATAGAGCTGGATGGAATATCAGGGACTATAACTGAATCCATTTCGGCTGAAATTTTATCTTCAACATGCAAGAAACAAAAAGAAAGGAAAGCTTGCCTTGGAAGTAGAGATGAAAAGAAAAAAAGAAAGAATAAGCACCTTATTAACAAGAACAGTCCCTGCCAAACCTCTTCGTCCAGCTATGCCTCGAGGTGGTGGAAGAGCACAGTCATCTCCAACAACAACTGTCTGAAAATATAAAGTTTTGGTACATTTTTAGAAAATAAAAAGAAATTAATAAATCAATAGCACCAAAAGTGCATAAGATTCTTTACCTCTATTTTATAACCTTCAGATTTTGCTTGCTCAGCTGCCAAACCAAAATTTAATCGATCCCCTGTATAATTCTATCATAACCCAGATAATTCATTGTGTCACAAGATAGCAACTGAACAACATGAGCATGATCCTATCAAAGAGATTATAATGAGATACTTTATACGTATATTATTCCTAACACACACACATAGCAACCATATATCGCATGGCATAAAGTAACTCAAATAAAGAAAAAAAATGTCATTTTACATTTAACATGACATTGCACATTCCCAGCTCTGATATGAGAAAAGGCAATTCAATTAATACTTTCTTTTGAAAAAAAGAAGCTTATAGTTGCAATACCGTGACTATCAGAAGGCATCCCATAGGACCTGTCACAGCTCGAATGCCCTACATGAGTGAATTAGTGTTAATGTAAGGATTTACCGAAGTATTCACAATCAAAAGTTGAAATAACAAGGCATATTTGCATCAATTGTTCTTTATGAATGACATAGCGAGAAAGCATACAGCTAAGATAGAATCAATAGGAGGAGAGGTGAAAACATCGCCACAGATAGCTGCTGTCAGCATCCCTTCTCCCACAAATCCAGAGTGAGCAGGTTCATGGCCACTTCCACCTCCTATATCATAAGGCATATTGGTAAAACCAATTGATGGTTGGGTTATGTTATGAATGTTCATTTAACAACAGTGTAACCAGCATAGCAAATTCAATCATTCAGGTGAACTGCAGAAGCTGTCACCATATCCACGGGAACCCTAAAATCACACGGTTATGTTAAAACGCCATGAAATTGAACTACACCGCACTTAACTGCCCCAAAAAAACAGTTCTTGCAATTGAGTGTTGGGATTAACCCTCAAATTTATATGCTTCATCCCACATGCATTACTCATAGCAAAAGAATCTTCTCAATCATTACAATTGTGCATTTATTTCTAGTTCAAACAAAAGATAGAAAAGAAAAGTACCCGGTAAGCTCCATGTCAATTGGTGAACCTACTACATGATGCATGAAAAAGAAGCATACAAACGTCCATCTAAAACTGTTGCATTCTATGTAGAAAGCCGAAACATAGATAATTTGAGAGACCAACTCCTATGACAGCTTTACACAGATATTGCCATGAAAAGCACCCATTTAGGCCATTTGGCATATATATTTGATCATTTTAAGTGTTTCATGTGTATGGTCATCACATATACCACACAAGTAGGTATTAGGTGTTGACTTTAGTTCCACATTGGACAATCATAGCCTTGGCTCTCCTCTTATAAGATCTTGGGCCTCTCCACTCATTGCCAATTGGTTTTGAGTTGGATGTCCAAAATCTGCCATGGTATCAGAGCAGACTTTTCTTCACTCCAATCATCCAGTTCATTTCTCCAAGCGGTTTGGCTCAATTCAGCCAACAAGTGCAGGGGCATGTTGAGTTTAGTCCCACGTTGGACATAGCCTTGTCTCTCCTCTCATAAGATCCTGGGCGGGCCTCTCCACTCATAGCCTATTGGTTTCGAGTTGGATGTTCAAATTTATCATTAGGCACCTGACCCCGAGTTCTCCATCCGACAACCTTGAGGAATGTAGAGATATTGTTGAGCACCAAATCAGAGAAAGTCAAAAGTGTACTTTCATGGATTTGTGTGCTCATTAATAACTGGGCAATTCCCGAGGCTTGACCATTGATAAGAAGAATATTGATCAGGGTGGCATTCAGGTTGGGTACCTAATACAAACTCTATACCACACTCAGCCCAAGGGTGGCATTCAGGTTGGGTACCTAATACAAACTCTATACCACACTCAGCCCAAAATCACATATATTAGAGCTTTAGACCATTCTACTCCGATCAGAGTGCTTTAACATCAACCATTAACAAAATATGCACAACTGTCCATATTAGAGTGCATAGATCACACTGTTCAAATCCTCCAAGGCCGTGATTTTTAGGCCTTTGGAATATGAGCTACTACAACATTGATGATTTGGATTGCTCAAAAGATATGCCACTTGGCCCAAAATAGGTGTTTCTCATGGAATATATCTATGAGTGCTTTTAATATCCGATTATTCCATAATTTAATGACAAAGCAACTACCTGATATAACGGCGACCTTGTCGTAGGTTGAACTTGAAACATCAGCTCGCAGCACAACCTTAACCTGTGCTGCCACAAGTGCTACTGAGGAGTCAGGAAACAAGCCATGAAATTTAATCGGAAAGAAGTAAATAAGTATCAGAACATCAGAATTGAATCTACAATCTCCAAATCCAAAACTAATAAACAAAAAATTGACCTCAGGGAAACCATCCAAATACTGCAGCCCGGGAAAAGTTTCCACCAAGCCCTCGATGAACTCGGTCACGACATCTGCAGTTATAAAAGAAAATTACAGAAAGAAAATTTATGTGCAACTATAATGGCGGAGGAGTCATCAAATTAGGTCAAAATAAGCTTTAAAAATTGAATCATTCGAAAGCATTAAAGATAAAAACAATGGCAGAGCAAGAATTTAAGTCCTAATAATGGATCGACACTACATGCCAAACAAGAAACTCAAACCCAACGGTCACGATTTCAAGTAGAAATAAAAAGATTTAAGAGATGCTGACCGTTTGGATCGTTGATGAGCTTCTTCCCCCGGAAAGACATCTTCGAACTCGCTTCGAATGGGTTTTTACTTGATTACAATAAAATAATAAGCATTATCAGAAGAAATCGAAAGGGTTTCGATTGGGAAGAAGAAACCCTAACTCCTTAATGTGTGTGTAAGAGAGAGAGAGAGAGAGAGAGAGAGGAAGAGGCAGAAGTCCTTTGGATATTTCCTCCTGCGTGCTCTTATAAATTTATTTTCAACACGGGCAATCAAGTTTATCTAATCCATATTTGTTTGTCCGAATTAGCAATTGAAAATTACTTAAATCTCCCTAATCTTGGCGAAATTATCTCTATTGGTTCATACATATGCTCCGGTAAAAAGTCCGTTGTCATTAGGTAAATGGTAGCTCTGCCTCTATTCGCCCCAACCAAATTACTCAGGGCGCCGATACTAAAATTCCATTGATTGGGTTATATAGGACGATGGAGATCTATTTTCAACGGAATCTTCCACACCATTGATCTGCCCCTGGTCTCAAGATCAATACTGTTTAAGATTGAGATAAAAATTGATCTTTATCATCCGATTCAACACAATCAATATATTTTCAATATAAGCACATTCAGTAATTAGGGAGGCACAAATAGAGCTAACCGTAGGCTAAACTCAGTCTTTTTTCCTATATCATAACCGTCCAAATTCTTGAGTGAATTTTGGGCCGTATCCTCAAAATTATAGCCAACAGATTCTACAACTCAAAGCTTTAGATCAACTTTCATATTGGGGCGCAGTAGAAAAAGATAGTAACATCACCAAGGTGGTGTGAGCATAGTAAAAAGAAAACCAAAATTTTGAAAAATTTGCTACTAATTCGTGAATTTATGAGTATGGGCATTAACCTGAATTATTTGCCGATTTTGAAAAATGATTTTTTTTTTTTAAATCATATATTTTTAAAAATTCACAAATAATTCATAAATTTTTTAATAAATCATAATTTTTAATATTTTTTATACTTTTAAGTCTTTTTGTTTTCTCTCTAATTTTTCCTTTGAATATTTTCCGGAACATGCCGAATTTTTTTCAGATTTTTCCAAATTTTAATCGCACTGAATTAATGCCTAATCCTGACCTTGTGCATACGGGTGTAAGTCTAAGGTAATCAACATTTCCAAATCTACGCTATATGGCTCGACTATTTTTTGGAAGAAGCAATATTTTTGTCCTTGCACAAAAAGAAAGAGTTGGTATATTTTGAGACCAGTGCCATGTGTAAGATCATCTTGATCATCTTACTCATCTGATTTGAAGGCCATGGTGTAACATCTTTGGTGTTTAAGATATTGACAAGAAACACACTCTATCATCTAATTCAACACCTTTGAAGCCAATCATCCGATTCAATAGTTGACTATGTTAAATTAATGATAGAGATCATATTTCATCTTAATTTTTGGCACCATAGATCTTTACATAGCATTCAAATCAAACAACTTATATGATGTTCCACATGGTGTAGCGGAATAGGTCTCTGAAATATTAAGTCTTTCTTTTAATCTATATGTACCATTATAAATCACATGTGCAAGGTTTTTTTTTTTATAATCTGGGTATCTGGGCCTCTTAGAGCACCCGCCTAATCCCAGAAACACATGCGCACCCCAAATTTAGCACATGTCGGATCAGCACGGGATATAAATCCCTAGAGTGGCCTCAAGGGGGGGAGGGAATTCGAACTCAGGTCTCCTATTTTTGGAAGCAGGTACCTGGCCAGCTCACCTAACCCCTTGAGGTTAATCACATGTGCAAGTTGTCGCCTCATTTGTCCATTTAACACTATTTTTCATCAAGTTGTGCAGCTGATGCATTTGATGCTTTTATATAAATAATAAACTAAGATTTATCCAAGAATCAAAAGAGTACTTGCTTAAGAGCAGTCAAAAGTATTAAAAGTGAATGGCTTGCGGGTGGAACCAAGGATCAAAATTTCGGGTTTCATTTTGGTTTTGGAGGGGATCGAAACTGAAATTTTGGTCGAATATTTGAATTTTGGCTGAAAATTTCAACCCCATACAAAAATGATCGAAATTTTGGTCCCATATTATCGTTTTGGTGAGGACCAAAACCGAAAATTTTGGCCGAAATTTTTATCCTTGGGTGGAGCCCGGCATATGCTTCTTCCCGTTTCACCTCTCATATTAAAAGATTTGCGTTATATTTATTATCATTTTTAATCTTCTTTAAGCAAAAGGGAGGTGTTTTGGATAAATTCTTTCAGCGCCATTGACCTAACCTTTAGATCAAGTGGTACCATGGATTGAAATCTCGAATGTCCGAGTTCTCTCGGACAAACCTGAGACCAAGACGTCTCGCATCTTGGCGAGATGACATGAAATGAAAATAATTCTTTGAATGATCTTACATGATTAAAATAGGCATTTGATCTTACATCATTAAAGAATAATTTACTGTTTTGTCGTGTGACAAATATTTGAGATCAATCTAAACAGTCTAAGCGTTCATGATTAAAACACATCTTAGTTAAATAATCATAGCTATATATCAATTGTACATCGTCCGATCAAAGATATTCAATACTAGCCATTAAGAAATAAAAATAATAGTAATATTAGGGTGCATTGATTTGAACACACCATAATAGCTATCACAAGATCCTCACATAAATAGGGTATGATAATAATATATAGTGTTGTGTACGTGTATAAAAAAGAATGAGTAATACATTTTCGAAAGTGCATAAGCCTAACACCTTAAATAAATTATAATATAAAAATAATATTTATGAGGTTACACAACGGGATTTTGTCTCGCTGAGGCCCAAGACGCGAGACGTCTCGTCCAAGATGAGTCATCTCGAACGAGATTTAAAACCATGGGTGATAGCACTTGATGGAAAGTAATGCCACATGCATAAAACGGTGACCGAGATTATGCATGGGTCAATTTCTTATACCAGCTTGAATTTCGCTCAATGACCTAAATGAAATCGTGCCACAAGGAGCCCACCCTTTGCTTTGCATTAATAATGACACCCACCTTTAAACAGATTATGCCATGACCACCTACTCAGTGGGTCACGTGCACATAGTTTTGATCAATTTAAGTCATCTAAATATTAGTTTTATATATTAAATTAAAGCGAGCCCAAAAATCCCTATTTCAAAGATTTAAGGTTGTGTTTGAGTTAACACTTATAAGAGCGAAATAACTCTTTGTCAGTTATGTGTCTAAGCAGATAAAATTCTGTGTCTGAACAGATAAAATTTGCTTTGAAATAGAATAGACATAAAACAGTTTTATCACTTAAAATAGCTCCTCATCAAAGCAAATAAGACAAGAAGCTATGTTACCAAATATAAAAGTAGTTTTCTATCAGAGCCAAAAAGTGAAAAAACTGCTCTTTGCCTTAAAAGAGTTAATCTAAAGGCAGCCTAAAGCATTTTTCTATGTATTCTAAGATGAATAATTGCTCATATTTTTAATGGTTGAAATTAAAGTATATCAATTGAATTATTAAAACTTTCTGACGGAAATAATACTTTGATTGAAACATATATTAATGAAAGGTTGTTAGTTGAGCTACTTAAATTAATTAAACAAGTGCACCATGTGGCCTGAAAGTAGACCACCATAAAGTAACCCGTTTAAAGGTGATCATAGGAATCCCCTCTTTTTTAATTCAATGTTGACATAAGAATCATAGGATGAGGTAGGACATTGGCACCACATTTAATAATAAATTATATAACAATTAGTTTATTTGTGAAGAGATTGGATTCTCCTTAGATAAGGTTAATTATAAAAAGATTTGATTCGCCTCTCTCGCTTCGTGCACACAACAAGGTCTTCAAGTCACCAAATCTCATGATAAATACTTTTTTATAGATTTAAAGCCCCTAATATCTGTTAAGATCAACTTTTCAATGGAATTCTGTGGTTAACAGCGTGTCACTATTTTGATGGAGCTTGTGGTGCTATACAATCCACTTGCAAATTACTTTAGCAAGTACTCTTGGGTTATGAGCACCCAAATCAAAAGAGGGTACCTCTATTTGCACCCACCTACTTATTGAAAGTGCTCATATAATAATGTTTGGACCAGTGGTGGGCGTTAGTGCACACTTCATTAAGTGGGTGCTTTCAATAAATAAGTGGGCATAAACAGAGGTACCCGTCAACATATAATAATGGTAACGAGAGTATAAAAATTATGTGTCACACATTATACTCAAATGTGATTTTAAGGTCATTTATTGGAATGTGTGTCAGGCGGAATTAAAAATTGGCCGTTTGATCAAGATCCATTGTGAAAAATTGGGATGGACAATGATTTTCATCATCGGATTCAAAGCAATCAATAGTTTTGGTGTGGGTGCCTGAAATATTTGATGGGTACCCAAATAAATGTGCCTAATAATAATAATAATAATAATAATAATAATAATAATAATAATAATAAGATGGCCGGGATGCTACCTATGAGGATAGTGTTTTGGTGCTACCTATAAGATCGTCAGACGACACGTGACATTTAACATGAAGATCGATTGTAACGGCAACTTGGGGAAGATCGATCAGGTCCTACTCAAACATATTGAGTGAAATCCGATACTTATCCACTGTTAAAAAGGTGGTCAAAGTTGGAAAAAAATCAATGCACTTGATTTGAGGGCATTACCTTATGTTTGACCCTTGATTTGAGAGGCAAAACAATCACAAAAATCACAATTTTTTTTATGCCCCATGGGAGTAGCTTCGAAAGTGGATGTTTTTTGGTTGATCACATACCGCATGCGGCACGTGATCTAGCCATTGTAGGTAGCACTTGGACGCTACCCTCAAAGGTAGCATCCCTTTTCCCTAATAGTAATAACAATAATAAGATGAAAATTGGCCAATTGATTGTTTCGATGAGGGTTTCGTATAAATAAGCAACATAAGCTAACATAAGCTGAAGCTCATATTTAATTGTTACGATCCAGAATTTTTACCTGATCTCGAAGGCTTAGAATCCCGTGTTATAATAGAGATGATATCAAAGCGCCCAGACTTTACTTCCTTAGGGACTAAATCATGCAAATTCACTAACAGACGATGTTTTATAAAATCAGGATTTAATGGCTCCATGACATTGAGAACCAGCTAGCTCACAAGTAAATGAGGCATCATCACATAAAAATTCTCAAGAATTATGGGTCGTGACATTAATTTACTTTATCCGTTGTTTATATTAGAGAGGTGAGTGTTCCTTCTTATATTAATTTACTTAATCCGTTGTTTATATTAAAGAGGTGAGTGTGCGAGCATTTGTCGGCCGAATGACCGTAAAAAAAAAAAAGAATTAAAATAATATAATAATTTAAGCATAAGATTTTAAGTTGTTAAGTAAACATTGTTACGTCATTTGTGATCCGATTTAGCCCTATATAGAAAAGTACTAAATTATCTCAACCCAACTAATCTTATTTTACATCTGGACCCATCAATTTGGTGCACAAAAGATAATAATTATATATCCTTAAAAGGAAATCCCAAAAGCTAAAATTGTGGCTCACAAATAAATTGTATCAAAGTTATTCCATGGCTCCCAAGAAGAATTTTATTCACAACTTATACCTGACTTTAAAACAACAAAATAGTGAGAACCTAATAAAAAAATTAATATAAGTAACACAACCATCCAAAAGGCTATTATAAGAATTTTCCCTTCCTTAGCTTAAGATTAAAGGAAGTCATCTCCATCTTGATACAAAAGGTTCATTTCCTTTCTCATACGGCTCTCGAATGAAAGGCGCATAGGGTTACGGTGGTGGGTTATGAGGCTCTCTGGAGATCACTAAGGGATGAGCTATGAAGCTCAATAAATAAAATCATATTATAAGTAAAACCGAACATGTGACAAATGTAATTATAATGAGTCACAAGTAGCTATTAAGGACAAGACAACTTGTTGAGCACTTCATGTTTTTCTTTGATTGATCACTCCAAATCCATTAGAATCGGCCTCTCTTCTTTGTACGCATGAGGACGGTGGTTATTTTTGTGGTTGGGTGTTTGAAAATTTTATTTATAGCAACAATGGATAACATTGCAGCCTTCATCCATTGCAAATAACGTCAGAAATTTTGCGGTATACTACATTTGCCTAGCGAAGTAAAATATGTCGATGATACGCAATAAACCACAAGCAAGACACAATGCGCACAAGATTTTTACATGATAAAACCAATAAGGGACTCATCCGCAGGACCAATCCTCGGTCCAAGGCAAACAGATCTACTGTGAAAATAAATGAAACACTTACAGAAGGTTTTACGAATGATATGCAGACTCTTGTCCTATCAGACCCTTCCTAGGAACAATGTTGGAATCATCGGCGCATCCTTCATAGTGTCTAAACCCATTACTGCCTTCAATCATTGAATTGCTATGATGATCCACTTGAATCCATGAGCACATACCACACTTGTATCCATGAGCACAAAAATCACGCTGAATCCTCAAGTGCATATCTCCAAGATCGATGGAGGTAGAAACACCTTTGAGATGAGAAGATGAAAGCTCTAAAAGATGTTCTCAAAGGCTAGGGTTAAGTCTTTCTCTCAAGTAGGATGATATTAGGTTAAAAATGCATAGAGAGAGTAACCCTAAACTAGGTAATAAGCTTTATATAAGTGGCATATAATTAGAGTTCATAATTTCATAATAAGTGGCTCGATCGTTTGTGCCTTATTCCCAAATGTTCGATTTTGATAAATCGATGGTCGTCCATGAAAAACCAATGAATATTCATCTTGTAGATTCTACGAATATAAAACTTAGTCCCCAAGGAACTTTGCATGAACTTTCAACAAGTTCTTAGACCATAAAAAGATGTTTTACTTGTTCCTCAGTTGAAAAAGAATCTCATTTATGTTAGTCAATTAATTACTCATACTAGTGATGTCTCCTTACAGAGAATAAAAAAAAAAACTTGATTTAAAAGATGTTTTACTTGTTCCTCAAATGAAAAGGAAACTCATTTTTGTTAGTCGATTAATCAAGGATAATTACTGTGTGTTTTGAGTTCTTATCTGTCTGTTTTTGTTTTAAGGATCGGAAAGGCGGGAAAAATCATAGCAACCATGAATATGAAGGATGATCTTTATGCTTTGGACACAAGAAAGCATAACCTTATCTCAATAAAGTCTAGAAAGGCTCTAGAATAAATCTAGCACTGAAGGCTAAGTCACCCTTATTTTTCAAACTTTAGATTTGTTAGATTCTCAATGTTGATAGTGTAGACAATTAGAATAAAATGGCTTGTTGTGTGTTGGCTATTATGTTATTTTTGTTGACGATTGTACAAGATTTATGTGGTTCTATCCACTAAAACATAAATAAAACTTTTTTCAATCTCTTTTTAAGTTTAAGCATATGTTTCAAAATCATTTTAAAAAGTGCATTAAGATCTTTCAATTAGACGGAGGAGGTGAATTCACCTCTATAACATTTTAAAGAGAACATGTTGTCGAAGTTGGTTGGTTGAATCATTCAATATTATTGTTTACTTCATAAATAAACTACTCTAAACTAATCTTACTATGGAATCCTCTTACTCTACCTTTTATACTTAAGAGTCTGATTACTCAATGATTAAAACTTTTGGTTATAGATGTTCCCAATACATTCATCATTATGTAAAAAACAAATTCACTCCTAAATATTACCCATGTGTTTTTGTGGGATACAGTACTCATCACAAAAGATTTTGTTGCCTTTATAACATAATAAGACGGGTATATCATTCTAGACATGTCAACTTTGATGAACACATTTTTTTTTTCTACATTGACCCATCATTTCTCTATCATTGTGATACCTTTGAGGGGGAGGTAACTACCCGTTACCATTCGATTAGTCTTAACCGTTTCCTTACCTAATGGGTTGTCACTGGGACAACGTGATGTAAAAAGTGTCTTCTTTCATAGCTATCTTAAGGAACAAGTGTATACGTAAAAAATACCTCCAACACATGTACAATCCTTTTGAAATTCATTGACAAGGGGTCAAGAATATTTTGATGTAGTCACGGTGTCACAGGAGCACAACCAGACACCGGCTATCACACCCGTGCAGTGCCTCACTGTCGCTACAGCGAGGCCATCCTACCCAACCATCACTCTGATACCACCCACAAAGAGGACGAAAACTTCCGTTCATGGTTGCTTGCTCCCGAGGCCAACTATATCAACGCATCGTGTCTCCTCGCGACACACATGTCAGCACTTCAATGCCTCTCTTGGTCTGCCCAGCTTCACCCTGTGTCACGCACTAGTACTTCGCCCGCGACAGTAGCATGTAACTCCTCATGTTGTCCCATTCCATACATGTATTACCGACATATTGAACCACGCCCACCATCGTGTGTGGCCCACGCGACTAACACACCTCAACTTCTGGCTCTCAGTTAATGCGCATCACAGTGTCCTACGTAGCCTACGAGTGCCTCCCTCGTTATTGGCCCACATACACGCGACGCGTAGCTCGGGGCCATAAGGCAACCTTAACTTGGGTGACACACGACATCGCTACGGTGACGCCCTAGGCCCACCCTTTCAGACCTAGGAGACCAGCATGTACCCTCTAGTAACGTAAAGTCCCATGTGTGGGAGAATAGCTCCACAGCTCCCTTCCTCAAGTGTGGTCTAAACACCACCTCAAGCCATTCAACAGGAGAACCTCAAAGGTATTGGTTTAACATACCACCATGGTACATGAACCTCTGCCAGTGTTACAGTGTCATCCTTCACACCAACATGCCCCTGAGACCAGCTTTCACACCCCACACAAGTCTAGTCGCCACAATAGATCCTCACCTAGCTCGAGTCACTGTCGCACCATACATATGGGGAACACGCACGCGCCGCAAAGCCTCATACCTCCGCGCTCATGCGCCACACAGCTAGCTTCAAGGCATGCCCGCCTTTTTGCTAGCTAAACGTTCAGCTCCAAGGCCGCTATGCCTTCCTGCTGGCACCAAAAGTAATGACTTGTCACATCCTCCCCACTCCATAAGGTCAACATTCTTGTTGACGCAATATCTCAAGGGAATGACCACACCACCTTCGTCAATCCGGCAGTGCCAACATCCCTGCTGACACCAAGAGCCGCATCAGTTCCTCAACCTCTGTCTTCACCTCATGCAAAGTTTCTACAAATACCTAGTCCCGAGGTTTGACACCTCTTCGCTAGTTCAACTTGGTCTCATCTGCGCCTATGAACGAGAAACATACTGATCTTCGCGCGGCTCCGCACCACGCTATCCGTCACTATGCTATACACCAAGTATTTGTGATCACGACTCGCTCTAGTACCTCAACACTATGTGTCTTCACCTAAGAGTTCGCCCACCAAATTCTGCTTTCGAAATACCTTAGTACATCGGCCACGCCTTCACAACTCTGTTTCTCAAGCTCGCCTACGGGTCAATGATGTGTTGATTAAGTTGTACTCGCAAGTGCACGAATCATGATGTAGTCAGTGGGGGCAAAGTACGAGATCGTTCCCACGAGGATTGGTTAGAAAATTTAAAATCAGAAATAGCAATTAACTAGAAGAATTTCCACAGATCTATCATAGTAACCAACAACCTAGAATTTTGAGAACTTCTGATAAATGAGATAAATACTAACAGATGAATACTAACAGAATTTAAGAATTAAACAATTAATGAAAGATAAGGATTGGGATGCTAAATCCTCTCATCGTAGGTTTATCATTTACAGAATGCCAATCTGTGGATTGAGATGTGAGATCTTTAACAGATTTCTCAAAAGAAGCACTGCCCCATACACACGTGAGTTCTAAAATATAGATCTGAGATCACGGAGATGCATGATTAACATCCCATGAGTGTATGATTAACACTCACACCTCGGACAACATTTAGAACCCAATCTCTAGGGTAATTTCCAAAGTACGATCTAAGATCAAGGAGATGTATGATTAACACGTCATGAGTGTGTGATTAACACTCACACCTCAGATAGTGATTGGAACTCACCACTGGAATAAAGTCATACTATCAATCCGAGATCAAGGAGATGTATGATTAACACCCCATGAGTGTGTGATTAATACTCACACCTCAGATGACAGTAAAACTTCACCCCGAGATGGGTAATAATTAGGATAAAATCATTATTGCAGATCTGAAATCATAGGACATGATTAGCTCTTAGATCTCAGACTGAAATAATGATTTCACCATTTTCAATGAATATTAGAGTCTTAAAAAGTATCTGACATCTCAATCACACAAATTTATATTAATATAAATGAATACCTCGGATGGGGTTCATTAGATCCTCATCCTTAATGAAACTAGTCACACATAACTGAAATAAGTAATAAAATAAATACAGAAGTTGAAAATGCCATTAAAATACCGTAAAAAATTATCCACAAAAATCCACGAAAGCTTTAATCCAAAGTACGTACACCTCCTTCTTGAAAGTGGATCCAAATCAGAAAAAACTAAGACTTATCTTCTTCTCAAAATAAATATTAAAAAGATAGTTCAAGAAACTGGGACTCAATGCCCTTACACTTTAAAACGCTGAGAAGCTCAAACAGAAAGGATGCAGAAAAAATGAAAACTCTCCGTAAACAGAACAGAAGCCCCCTTTTTCCTCCTTGAATCCAAGATTTTATTCCGTGAAAAGAGTACCGAGATTCTCGCGGCCAAAGACAATTCCGAACTCAAATTCAAACTTGGTCGATTGATCAACTAAAGAGGGTCGATCGATCGACCATATCAGATTCTATTTTAGAAATTCCAAATCTTTCAGATTAGGTCGATCAATCGACCAAAAAGGGTCGTTCGATCGACCAAAAAGGGTCGATCAATCGACCTCCCAGATTTTTGTGAATTCTCGCTACACTTTGTATCAGATACTGCCTCGGTATTTCAGCCATAACTTTCAATCCCGAAGTCGGATTGAGGCGATGTTTACGTAGTTGGAAAGAGGACGACGATTTCTACAACTTTTGTGTTTTGATAATTTCCTGAATCGGACATCTTGAAGGTCCAAATTGAGCTCCAAGTCAGGATAAGTTCCGAATAATCCAAGGTAGCACGAATTTGACGTTATATTATGAACTTTTGGGTTATTTCATGCTCAACGCATCTACAGACCTGTAAATCACTAAAACTATATAAAACATGTTAAATGGCTTTCATCGGGTAGCTAGATGTAGGTCTTTAAGGGTGAAATATCATCATATTTCACTGCACATCATACCTCCAAACCTACACTTTGCTAGTCCTCGAGCAAAGGAGAAGATAAACAAAACTAAAAAATAAACTAACAACCTAAGAAAATACATGCCACTCTCGTAGGGAGCACGATTGCATTTAGCATATGCAACAAGCCTTTAAACCGCTAGGTGATCCCTAGTGGAGGAGTTTTATCTTCTGAGGGTTTTCAGTGAAGTTACCCACAAACTTCAAAACATTTTTGAAACTATCGATAAAATTGAGTTTTCAAAACAAGGTTTTCATATATCTTTAACTTCAAAACTCAAAATCATTAATCAATTCAGCATGCAAATCCTCAATTTTAAATAACAATGTTATACTAATCATACTAATATCCATTCAAATTAGTCTAATGCTCAAATCGTTAGATAAGTTATCCATTCATGCCTAAACGTGAAGTGTGTGCATACCAAAACCAAGATTCATTCATCTCGGAACCAATTTAAATAGTAAATCATCAGATCTCATGTCTCGACTCAATCCTCACTTTAGGTATACTCTCGAAATAGGATCGCTCCGATGATGGGTTCATTTTCGCTCACATGTGACAGATCAATACAAAGCAAGCAAAAAGGTCTCACATGATAAATGAAACACGATGCAATCAATGAATAAAAATAAATTTCATAAGAATAGATACTTGTATATCCTAAGCATATCATATAAAGTTCCATAGGTATCACATATTTGCTCTCCACCAGGCAGTTACTAATACAAGATCGGATCATGGAGGTCTTTTACAGGGTTGAAATGGGGCCCAGGTAAGGGTAAGAAAGAAAGGAAAATTGAGATTCAAAGTTTTCGAGAAATTGGAAAAAGAACTAACTTCTGATTTTCTTATCTCTTTTTTTTTTTCTTTCCTAATCTCTCGCTATCTTTCTCAATATTTTTCTATTTTTCTCAACCTTTTTTTTTTTTTTTCTCACTCATTTTTCTTCTTTTGAATTTCATTTTCTTAGAGCACCTCATATTTTTCATTCTTTTTTAAAATTTTCTTTTTCTTTTTCTCCCCCCCCCCTTTTTTTTAATATTTTTGCAATACACTCTCAGTAAACACCACAACTCGGTATCTCTCCACTTACTCTCTTTTCGCTCACTCTCATTCCTCGTTCCTAATTTCTCAGAAATAAGAAGGGTAAGACTGAAAATTCAGAAATGGTGAAGGGGTAAAGGTTAACGTGGCTTATCAAAAAATGTATAAAGACAAATTTTTCAATGGGCTCAAAGGGATAGTAGAAGGATAAATTTACATGAGGTGGGGTATTTTAAGCATAAACGAGCCAAAGATGGCCTTCAATTACGTCCTAAAAAGATGGTAACTTTGCCTATTTGTCTTGAGCAAACATATGATACGTTCTAGCACAATAATATGAATTTAATGTCATGCAAAGTCACAAGTCAAAATAAAATGTATGAGATTATGCAAGAATAATTCGTATTCAAAGATAACTTCGAGTTTATGTAAACTCTCATAAAGGACGGGAAATTAGCTCTAAAGCTTACCGGGTTTAGTCTCCACTAAGATCCTAAGATTCAAAGTTCAAAATAGTTCCTCAATTTCTAGATCTTAAGCATGGTATACATGCACAAAATGTCTAGGCATGAATTTCAGGACTATCCTCAAATTATCACATTAAATTTTATTATCCTAGATAGAAGTAATCAAAATATGGCATCGCTATTTTCAAAATAAAATTCACATGCATCATCAACTAAAGTTTGAAAACTATCGCAAAATAACATGTATGATAGTTTTTTTTTTCGTAGTTTTAGGGGTATCAAAATAATAGAATCACACAAACTACACCCCCAAACCTGAATAAAACAATGTCCTCATTGTTGACAATAAATAAAATATTAGATTAAAGGGAGAAAACATACCTGGAGTAATGATTTAAGGCGCATAATAGCACATGAAAAGAGGAGAGGTAGGAAAAATCCTCCCCCAAACCTGCATGAAAATATACCAGTATATCCAAGCATCCTCACCACACAAAAAAAATGTCAACAATAGTGATAAGATTATCAAAATTAACTAAATGCTTACTCGAATAACACTATCAAAACCGCAATCAACCATAAAAATGAGTGTATCTAAGCAATTTTTTTTTTTTTAAATTTTTAATTATTTATTTATTTATTATTATTATTTTTAACAACATGGGTTGCCTCCCAAGAAGCGCTAAGTTTAACGTCGCTAGCCCGACATTTCAAAATTTCCAATTTCATCCCGATTGATCGGGAGTCCTCAGCACAAGTTCATCGAACTTTTCAGTGTGACTTTCCAAAAATGGTTTTACCTATTGCCCGTTGACTCGAAACGTACTTTCATTTCGCAAATTGCGTAGCTCAACTACTCCGTTTGGAAATACTCGATTGACCAGGAAATGACTGCTCCATCGGGTTTTGAGCTTTCCGGAGAACAAATGTAGTCTTGAGTTATACAATAATACCTTATGTCCCACAATGAATGATTTCCTCAAAATAGACGGATCATGAACACGCTTCATGCGGTCTTTGTAGGATCTGGCACACTCATATGCATCAGCTCTCACTTCCTCTAATTTTGTAATTTTCAATTTTCGCTTATCCCCAGCTCTGTGCAAATCGAAGTTCAAAGACTTAACAACCCAATAGGCCCGATGCTCCAATTCAACAGGTAAATGACAACCCTTGCCAAAGACCATTCGATAGGGAGACATTCCTATGGGGTCCTTGAATGCCCAGAGTGCGTCGTTTAATTTGAACGACCAATCCTTTCGATTGGGCCTTATCGTTTTCCCTAGAATACGTTTGATTTCTCGATTTGAAACTTCGACTTGTCCACTAGTTTGAGGGTGGTATGGTGTAGTCACTCTGTGTGTGATCCCATACTTCTTTATCAGCTGAGCGAAAACTTTATTACAAAAGTGCTTTCCGCCATCACTAATAATCGCACGTGGAGTACCAAATCTTAGAAATATCTTATTTTTAAGAAACTTAACCACTATTCTGTGATTATTGGTTTTACAGGCCAATGCTTCCACCCACTTTGAGACATAATCCACCGCAACTAGGATGTATAAATTTCCAAAAGAGTTGGGGAATGGGCCCATGAAGTCTATTCCCCATACGTCAAACAGTTCAACTTCTAGGATTGGATTTAAAGGCATCATATTTCTTTTTGAAATTCTGCCTAGCATTTGACAATTACTGCATGAAATGCAGTGCTGATGACAGTCTTTAAAAAATTTCGGCCAATAAAATCCACATTATAGAATCTTCGTTGCAGTCTTCCTTGAGCTAAAATGTCCTCCACAGGACAACTCATGACAGAATGATATGATTTTTGGCTGCTCCTGTTTCGGAATGCATTTTCTGATGATCTGATCAGCACAATATTTGAACAGGTAAGGGTCCTCGAAAAAATAATCCTTAGCTCGTGCTAGAAAAACAGCTTTCTCATTTTTATTCCAATGATCAGGTATCTAATCTGTCACCAAATAGTTCACCAGATCTGCATACCATGGTAGATATTCAACAGCGAGCAATTGTTCATTAGGGAAGCTTTCCAAAATTGGAATCAGATCCTCAGATTTTTCAACAATAATTCGAGACAAATGATCAGCAACTACATTTTCTGATCTCTTTTTATCTTTGATTTCCAGATCAAATTCTTGTAAGAGTAGAATCCATCGGATTAATCGAGCTTTTACATCTTTCTTTGAAAAGAGGTAGTGAAGAGCTGCATGGTCAGTAAACACTACCACTTTTGATCCCAACAAATAAGATCGAAACTTGTCCAAGGTAAAGACTACTGCTAGGAGTTCTTTTTCTGTGGTAGAATAATTCAATTGTCCATCATTGAAAGTGTGACTTGCATAGTAGATGACATGCGGCACTTTCTCTACCCTTTGTCCAAGATCGACTTCGATCGCATAATCCGATGCATCACACATGATTTCGAATGGGAGCTCCCAATCTGGTGGTTGGATTATAGGGGCTCTGACTAATTCTACCTTAATACTTTCAAAGGCATTTGTACATTTTTCATCAAAGATGAATGTGGCATCTTTAGCTAGTAGATTGCATAATGGTTTTATAACTTTGCTGAAATCCTTTATGAAACGTCGATAAAAATCGGCGTGTCTAAGGAATGACCTTACTTCTTTGACTGTTCTTGGTGGTGGAAGGTTTGAAATCAATTCTACCTTAGCTTTGTCCACTTCAATTCCTCGGGATGATATAATATGTCCCAGAACAATACCATGTTGCACCATGAAATGACATTTTTCCCAATTCAGAACCAGATTTTTCTCTTCATATCTCGCAAGAACAAGAGATAGATGATACAAACAATCACCGAAGCTGTCTCCATAAATAGAAAAATCATCCATGAAGACTTCCAGGAACCTTTCCACCATATCAGAGAATATACTTAGCCTACATCTTTGGAATGTAGCTGGAGCGTTGCAAAGTCCGAATGGCATTCAACGGTAAGAAAATGTTTCAAAGGGACATGTGAATGTTGTCTTTTCCTGATCTTTTGGTGCAATCACTATCTGATTATATCCAAAATAGCCGTCAAGGAAACAATAATATTGATGTCCAGCTAATCTCTCTAACATTTGGTCAATGAATGGGAGAGAAAAGTGATCCTTTCTAGTCATTGAATTCAACTTCCTGTAGTCAATACACACTCTCCAGCCAGTTTGAACTTTCATTGGTACTAGCTCATTCTCCTCATTTTTTACCACTGTAACTTTAGACTTTTTGGGTACCACTTGTGTTGGGCTCACCCATGTGCTATCGGAGATTGGATATATGATCCCAGCATCTAGCAGCTTAATAACCTCATTTCTCACCACTTCTTGCATTATTGGATTCAATCTACGTTGTGGTTCTCTTGAGGGTTTAGCGCTTTCTTCCAAATGAATTCGGTGCATACACACAGTTGGGCTGATTCCTTTAATATCTTTGATAGACCATCCGATTGCACTCTTGTGGTCTTGAAGCACTTCGATGAGCTTCTCTTCTTGATCCTCATTTAAATTTGCTGAAATAATTACTGGCTCAGTTTCATCTATACCCAAGTATGCATATTTCAAATCTGCAGGGAGGGGTTTTAGTTCCAGCCTTGGTTTCTCTCCTTCATTTGATCGATGCAATTCTTCTTCGCTATCTTCTTCTTTTTTCTCATCTTTCAGTTCACATTTATTTTCTCCCAATAATGGTGTTGAGTCTAGCATCTCATTAACCTCGTGTATCACCATATCCACATCAAAGTCTTTACCAAAATGTGCTATACAAGCCTCTAAAGGGTCCTTATATTCTAAAGTAAAAAATTCATTTTCCACAATGTTATCAATCATGCAAACTTGTGCATGTTCCTCATCTTCGATTTGTTTTGCAATGTGAAAATATTGCCACATATGTTCCCCAAATGACAAATTCATTATCTCATTTCGGCAATTGATTAGTACGTTTGATGTTGTCAGGAATGGTCTTCCTAAAATTATGAGAACATTATTTTTGTGTTGAGGAAGGAGTTTCGTATCCAATACAACAAAGTCAACTGGAAAGTAGAAAGTGTCTACTTTGATCAGGACATCCTCAACTATTCCCCTAGGAATCTTAATTGACCTATTAGCAAGTTGAAGGGTCATAGCTGTGGGTTTTAGTTCTTCCAACTCGAGTTCCTTATACACAGAATAGGGTAACAAATTGACACTCGCTCCAAGGTCTAGGAGTGCTTGATCAATGCGATTCTCCCCTATGATGATTGAAATTGTAGGACATCCAGGGTCCTTATATTTAATTAGAAGTCTCGCTTGTAGAACTGAGCATACCTGTTCTGCTAAGAAGGCTTTCTTCGAGACATTAGTCTTTCGCTTGATCGTGACCAAATCCTTTAGAAACCTAGCATATGTTGGCACCTGCTGAATGGCGTCTAGGAAGGCGATATTTATCTTCAGTTGCTTAAACATTTCAATGATTCCTTCCTGATCGCGATTCTTCTTCGGTCCCACTAGCCTTTGAGGGTATGGGGCCTTGGGAATGAAACTCTTCTCTCTCTCGCTTTTATCTTCCATCTTCTTCTCTTGATTTCCTTGTTTCTCTTCTTCTCCTGCTTCCTTGTTCATCTCAATTTTGACTTCAAATTCATGCTTCTCATCCTCTTCTGGCATTTCCACTTTGTTGTCGATTTGCTTCCCAGACCGCAATGTAGTGATGGCCTTGATCTGTTGTTGGCTCTCCTCCTGAGATGAGGTCGAGGCGTGCTCAATAGCCATCTGTCCTCGTGGATTTGGGACTGGTTGGCTCGGGAATGATCTCTTCTCTCTCTCGCAGAGGAGTGTCGCCAGTTGCCCTAATTGCGTCTCTATCCTTGATATCGAAGAGGTATTGGATTGGATGAACTTTCACATATCCTCACTTTGGGGATATTGATTCTGGTGCTGACGTGGCGCAACATTTCCTTGTTGATTATTGAATCCTGGTGGAGGAAAATTTTATGCAAACCCTGGTTGACTTGTTGATTGTGAGAACTGATAATTCTGATTCGATTGCCTAGGTTGCACATTTTGATTTTGATTTGGGTAAAATTGGTTTCCTCTTCCATAGTGATGTTGGAATTGTCCTTGACCAAACTGCTGTTGTGGTCCCTGACTGAAATTTTGATTTGGGTATAAATTCATCCATTGACCTCTGCCTTAGGGTCTTTGATTTCCCTGTTTCCATGAGAAATTCTAATGATATTTCCAACTATTTGAATTGTTTTCATTAAAAATATTTCCCTGATTCCGCCCATAAGTGTTCAATGCATTCAATTGTTCACTAAGATCCTCTGAGTAAGTTTACAGTGATGGGCAACCGTCGGATGTGTGCATTGGACTCGCACAATATGAGCATGGATCTGGTTGTACATTTACAACACTTACATTTATCTTCAATTTCAATTCCTCAACTTGTTGAGTAAGGAAATCTATTTTTGTCATCAGGTCTGGTGTTTCTTTCACCACATACAATCCTCCTTTCTTTGTTGAGCTTCCTGCTTGATCTCGATTCTTCTTCGGCTGATCTTGACTGCTAGAGAAGTCTCATTGTTGTGAGTCTTCCGCTAACTTTTCTAAGAATTGATAAGATTCATTTTCTCTCAATCCCAAGAATCCTCCACTGTTCATGGATTCAATCAAATGTCGATTAGCTTGATCCAATCCGTTGTAAAAACATTGGACTAATCTCCATTTTGAGAATCCATGGTGAGGACATTTCAATAAGATATCCATGAATCTATCCCAGGCTTCATAGAATCTCTCATCATCTTCTTGTGTAAAATCGGTGATTTCACATCTTAAGGCATTAGTCTTAGCCATGGGAAAGAATTTTGACAAAAATTTCTTAACCATTTGATCCCAGGTGGTTATGGATCCAGCTGGTAACGAGTTTAACCATGCTTTGGCCTTATCCTTTATAGAGAAAGGAAATAGACGTAATCGCATAGATTCTTCACTGAAATTTTGATATACTGATGAACAGACTTCAACAAAGTCTTTGATATGTTGATATGGATCTTCTCTATCCATACCATGAAAAATTGGTAAGATTTGTATCACATTGGTACGGATTTCGAATCTGCCACCAGGTGTGGCGGGATACGTGACGCAGGATGGAGTATTAGTAGTAATTGGGGCAAACAACTCCCTTAGGGTTAGTTCCTCCTCATTTTCATGATGTTGATTTTCACAACCGTTTGCATTCATTTTGAATTGAATTGATGGTTCGGTTCTCGCTTCTCGACCTGTTCTAACTTCTTTTCGATTTGAACGACATGCTCGCTCAATATCAGGATTCAGAGGTTCTAAAGATTTATCTCTAGAAGACCTCGTGTGCATACACAAAGTGCAAAGATTTTTTTTTTTTTTTTTCGATTAATCGACTGTTTAGGTCGATTGATCGACGGTTAAGGTCGATCGATCGAGGATTCAAAATTTGAATTAAATTTTTTTTTCTTTTTTTTTTTAAATTCGAAAAATCTGGAATTCGGAGATTGCGAGCAAGATTTTTGCAGATTTTGGAGGGTCGATTGATCAACTGTTTTGGTTGATCGATCGATACTCAAAATTTTTTTATTTTATTATTATTATTTTTTTTTGAGAGTCGATTGATCGACAGTTCAGGTCGATCGATCGATCTCAATATTGAAATTTTGAAATTTAATTTTTTTTTTTTTTTAAGTTACTGAGTTCAAACTTACAAAGATTCTTAAAAATTAATTTTCTATTTTCCAAAATTTTTTAATTTTCTACGCCCAGTCCCTGGCAGCGGCGCCAAAAACTTGATGTGTTGATTAAGTTGTACTCGAAAGGCGCACGATTCGTGATGTAGTCAGTGGGTGCAAAGTACGAGATCGTTCCCACGAGGATTGGTTAAAAAATTTAAAATCAGAAATAGCAATTAACTAGAAGAATTTCCACAGATCAATCACAGTAACCAACAACCTAGAATTTTGAGAACTTCTGATAATGAGATAAATACTAACAGAATTTAAGAATTAAACAATTAATGAAAAATAAGGATTGGGATGCTAAATCCTCCCATCGTAGGGTTTATCATTTACAGAATGCCAATCTGTGGATTGAGATGTGAGATCTTTAACAGATTTCTCAAAAGAAGCACTGCCCCATACACATGTGAGTTCTAAAATATAGATCTGAGATCACGAAGATGTATGATTAACATCCCATGAGTGTATGATTAACACTCGCACCTCGGACAACATTTAGAACCCAATCTCTAGGGTAATTTCCAAAGTACGATCTAAGATCAAGGAGATGTATGATTAACACGCCATGAGTGTGTGATTAACACTCACACCTCAGATAGTGATTGGAACTCACCACTGGGATAAAGTCATACAATCAATTCGAGATCAAGGAGATGTATGATTAACACCCCATGAGTGTGTGATTAACACTCACACCTCAGATGACAGTAAAACTTCACCCCGAGATGGGTAATAATTAGGATAAAATCATTATTGCAGATCTGAAATCATAGGACATAATTAGCTCCTAGATCTCAGACTGAAATAATAATTTCACCCTTTTCAATGAATATTAGGGTCTTAAAAAGTATCTGGCATCTCAATCACACAGATTTATATTAATATAAATGAATACCTCGGATGAGGTTCATTAGATCCCCATCCTTAATGAAACTAGCCACACATAACTGAAATAAGTAATAAAATAAATGCAGAAGTTGAAAATGCTATTAAAATACCGTAAAGAATTATCCACAAAAATTCACGAAAGCTTTAATCCAAAGTATGTACACGTCCTTCTTGAAAGTGGATCCAAATCAGAAAAAACTAAGACTTATCTTCTTCTCAAAATAAATATTAAAAAGATAGTTCAAGAAACTGGGACTCAATGCCCTTACACTTTAAAACGCTGAGAAGCTCAAACAGAAGGGATGCAGAAAAAATGAAAACTCTCCGTAAACAGAACAGAAGCCCCCTTTTTCCTCCTTGAATCCAAGATTTTATTCCGTGAAAAAAGTACCGAGATTCTCGCGGCCAAAGACAATTCCGAACTCAAATTCAAACTTGGTCGATTGATCGACTAAAGAAGGTCGATCGATCGACCATATCAAATTCTATTTTAGAAATTCCAAATCTTTTGGATTAGGTCGATCGATCGACCAAAAAGGGTCGATCAATCGACCTCCCAGATTTTTGTGAACTCCCGCTACACTTTGCATCAAACACTGCCTCGGTATTTTGGCTATAACTTTCTATCCCGAAGTCGGATTGAGGGGATTCTTATGTAGTTGGAAAGCGGACGACAAGATCTACAACTTTGGTGTTTTGACAATTTCCTGAATCTGACATCTTGAAGGTCTAAATTGAGCTCCAAGTCGGGATAAGTTTTGAATGATCCAAGGTAGCACGAATTTGACATTATATTCTGAACTTTTAGATAATTTCATGCTCAACGCATCTCTAGACCTGTAAATCACTAAAATTATATAAAACATGTTAAATGGCTTTCATCGGATAGCTAGATATAGGTCTTTAGGGGTGAAATATCATCATATTTCACTGCACATCAGTCAACCTAGCTATAAGGTCCTCCCGCCTTCTTGCTAGATCAAATGTGCTTTTCTATGCACCTGTGGTGACCACGTCACATCCTCCCCCACTCAAATGCGTCGATGTCCTTGTCAACACCCGAACTCCTACGTTGGTTTCTCAACACAAATTTGGTCTTCACCCAAATACAACCTGCGTTTGAACCATAGTTACTACACTTCGTTGCTTTCATCTGCCATTTTGTGTTAGTACCTCGACCATTGTGCTGCCCTTCGACTCATGCGACGCTGTCAGTTCCTCGACTACTACCCTTTATCTTCACCCAAACATTTCACACCTGCCATATAACAAGCAACGCTCATCAAACTGCATCTGCACCAGTACATCGAGTACTACCCTTCATCTTCACCCAGGCACAATCACAATAGTTCTTTACGACAAGCTACTTACATCTTCACCTCATGCCTCTGCATTAGTCCCTCGATGATGTAATCGATTTTCGCCTCATGTCTCAACATAACGACTTAACCACTTTTCTGTGTCTTCACCCCACGTAGTGTTCTGAACAACTTGACCCGGTCTGTATTTCACCTCATACAACTAGAAACAACTCGATCCTTCACATCATTCCTGTTATCGAATCAACTATCGAAACCAAGCAAATCGTGCCTTTGATGTTCACATCGCTGGCTCCAAATCCATGCAACTCATTGCATGACTCGAGTCACCTCCTGCAACCCGACTTACGGTTCAATTCTCTACCTTGGTGTATGCTTCCAGTGTCCTAACAAGCGCACCCAATGCCTTCACTTTCTAGCGGCTGTCATGCCTTAGTACCTCGAACATTGACCTCTTCACTACGAAACATATCACACTTGCCTTGAACTGTTCCGCTTCAACACTTTGACCACGTTGCCTCTGTCGTACTCAGAAATTACCTTTGGCCCCACTCGTAGACCAAAGAACTTGGCGATCACCTGAGACTCACTTCCTCTGAAGATACCAATCTGGCTCTCGCATCTGCTTCCTCTGAAGCCACACTGGATCACCCATCCAACCATCCGTCTCTCACGGACAAATCATGCCTTGTCATCGCATAACAAAGCAATGAGCTTCTGACCACTTCTCTGATTCAGCCTAGCTCATTCCAGTTCTCACAGCGCCTCGCTTAATTGTATCATCGATCTTGACCCATCGTAACACATTGATCCTTCACGCTGTTGTCCCATACCGACAGTCTTGATCATCATGTCATGTACCAGCAACAAATTTTAAAAATCTCAGCTTCCTCATAAAATGAGAATGGAGCATCCTCCTTGCTCCATGCCATCCATGGCAATGGTGCTCACAACACCTGTGTGGCCCAACGTCTCATGTTGGAAGTCACTAGCGTTCATCCATCTCGGACCGACCCGCTACCTCAATGTGAGGCCCTCATGGCCAACAAGCATCGAGCATCACAAATTTTCGCAACAATATATCCTAGCAATAACATCTCTTTGCGTGAGACCAAGCTCTGAAACTCACTGTAACAGAGTGCATCCCAACCGCATCTCAGCTGCAGACGTGCAACTCAACTGCACATGAGTAACCCTAGATGTCACATAATCAAAGCGCACCTTATCGCCCTGGCTTCACCAACGTAGTCCAATCTTAGACCAAACTTGGCTCCAAGATGTCGCGTGCCCCTTGGCACCACATCGCGTGCCTCCTGGTACCAATATGTCGCGTGCCCTCTTGGCATCACATCGCTTGCCTTCCTAGCACCACTGCGCCTCATTCGGATCGAACTTGGCTCTAATACCAACTGTCACAGGGGTACAACCCGAAACCGACTATCACACCCGTGCGGCGCCTCGCTGCCGCTATAGTGAGGCCAACTTACCCAACCATCACTCTGATACTACTCGCCTAGAGGACGGAAACTCCCTTTCATGGTCGCCTGCTCTTGAGGCCAACCATATCAACACATCGTGTCTCCTCGCGACACGCATGCCAACACCTCAGTGTCTCGCTTGGCCTGCCCAGCTTCACCCTGTGCCAGCACTAGTACTTTGCCCGTGACAATAGCATGCAGCTCCTCATGCTATCCCATTCCATACATGTATCGCCGACATATTGAACCAAGCTCACCATCGTGTGTGGCCCACGTGATTATTACACCTCAACATCTGGCTCTCAGCTAATGTGAACCGCAATGTCCCACGTAGCCTACGAGTGCCTCGCTCGTTGCGAATTCACATTCACCGCGATGCGTAGGTCGGGGCTATATGGAAACCTCACTTTAGGTGACACACGACATCACTGCAGCGACGTCCTAAGTCCACCCTTTTAGACCTAGGAGACCAATACGCACCCTCTAGTAATGCAAGACCCCATGCGTGAGAGAATAACTCCACAAATCCCTTCCCCCAAGTATGGTCTAAACACCACCTCAAGCCATCCAGCAGGAGAACTTCAAAGGTATTGGTTTTGCATACCACTATGGCACACAGTGCCATCCTTCACACCAATACGCTCTTGAGACCAGCTTCCACGCCCCAGTCGCTACACTAGATCCTCACCTAGCTCGAGTCACCGTCGCATCATATATATGGGAAACACACACACGCCGTAAGGCCTCATGCCTCTGCATTCACGTGCCACAGCTAGCTTCAAACCCCGCCCGCCTTTCTTCTAGCCAAACGTCCAGCTCCAAGGCCGTCGTGCCTTCTTGCTAGCACCCAAAGTAATGACGCCGTCACAATGGGCTTCACTTCCTCTCTTAGAGCTCTAAGCATCTTTGTGGCTTCTCCAATGCAGATTATGTTGGCTGCATAGATACTCGAAGATTCACCACGAGATTCTGTGTCTACTTAGGTAAAAATCTTATATTGCGGAGTGCGAAGAAACAACCAACTTCTCTCGGTCCAGTGTTGAAGTTGAATATCTACCCATGATCCCTGTTACTGCCAATCTTACCTGGATCACCTTCTTACTCCGTAATTTTGGCATCTACCTGTATCGCACCCATGAACCTTTTTGTGGGAATATTAGTGCCTTATACATGAGCATCAATCCATTTTTTCATGTCCACAGGAAACACATTACGTGATTATCACTTTGTACGTGAGAAGGTTGCTCTTGGAATACTAGTCATTCATTTGGCCTCATATCAAGATTAACTTACAGATCTTCTTACCATGCCACTGTTGGTGAATCTCCTTTAATATTATCCGAGTCAAACTGGGTGTCCACTTTCCTCCCCCCATCAACTTGAGAGGGAGTGATAATGGTCGCATTTCTTCATGTGATGATCCACATGCAGTTTCTTGTGATATCTATGATAAGAATCAACTGCCCACATGTAGTATCCCATGATTTTTATAATAAGAATAGAAAGAGTCTTCATGATAAAATGGAAGCAACCCACATGCAACATCTCGTGATCTCTATCATAATAATGAAAATTGTATTAGCATTTAGAATTATCAACCGATTTATGAGAAGAAAATCTCGTGATAAAATCCATAACCAATCCAAAGGAAGATTGGATTTTGATGAAATGATTGAGCAACAACGTGAACTCAAACAGAACCAATCGCAAAAGATTCTTAAAAATATAAGACTACAAAAAATGAAAAAAATATAGCAATGATAAATAGATGAGAGATCTTCGATAACAAAGAAGGGTTTAGAGATCATGATCTATGTATAAGTCAACATCATATAATTGATGAATTATAGTGAGTTTTTTTTATGTGTGCGTTGTGGGAAATAAATCTCTTGATAAAAACCTTAATTAACCAATCCAAATGAAGATTGGATTATGAGGAAACGATATATTGAGCAACATGATCTGAAACGAAACTAATCACAAAAGATTCTTGATAATAGAACTCTATAAAAAATAGAAAAATATAGCAAGGACGACTAGATGAGAGATCTTCGATAACAAAGAGAGAAAGTTTTGAAGATCATGATTTATGTATAAATGATAAATTAACATCATATAATTCATGAATTATTGTGAAATTTTTTATGTTGCGTCATGGATGTAGGCGGCACCTATCCAAACCACAGTAAACTTCACGGGTTCTCTTTCTTTCTCTCTCATCCATATTATGTTGCATTTCACACATTTTTTTTAATAGACATTTCACACATTTTACCATTGCAGACTAAGCCAAATCATTTTATAATTGATATTATTTTTAAAATTTTATTTTTGAAGGAGAGAGCACATGTAGAGTATCTATTGCCCGTGAACCATATGCTCGTGCCAAACCTAATTGAAAGGGTACATTATTTGCACTCTGTGAAATTGTAATCTTGCTACTAATTACTTTAAATCATATGATATTTAATAGCTTTAAATCATATGATAAAAGTTATTTTTCAGCCCACTCTTTCACACGATGGTTGATGGTTCATGAGATTATGAACATACTATAAAACAGTCATTTTTTTATTCCGTGTGGCACACATCCCAAAAAGTAATTGTAAAATAATATTTGAGTGTTATGTGTACTATATGATTTATGAGTCCATTTATTGGGATGTGTGCCATGTGGAATAATAAAAGACTATATAATAGTATGCCCACAATCTCAAGATCCTTTGTGTGAAAAATTGGAACTGAAAATAATCTCCATCGTTGATTCAAAGAAGTCACTCTTGAAATTAATTTTTCCCTAGGTGAGATTACAATTTGACAGGGTCCAAGTAATGGCACCCTTCTCGAATTGGCAGGTCATATAGAGGTTCCCCATTTTATAATCACAAGTGGCCACGCGTACATAAATATCAATGACATAAACGTGTTGGTGGTCCCTGCCATGCAACCGTTTGTCTCATTCATCCTTAAACAACTTGATTTAATAACCGATTCATATCGGCAGATCCACTTGAGTTCCAAACGGATACGTATCAAAGATATATCGGATACGAGTTGGCTAACCCAGCCGATATTCAAATGCCTTTTTAATTTTAAAAAATATATATAATAATAAAATTATCCAAAGGGCATTTTTGATACTATATTCGGTTCATATCGGCCGGTATCAAATATGGCTGATATTTAAAACCATGTTAATGGGTCACACCAATTGGACCATCGTAAGAGTCCAATTGAGATCCTATGAAGGTATTATTCATAGATGCTGCGAGTCTTGTGACAAAATCTATTTTTTAATTTGCTGAAGTGCACATTTTGTTTAGTAAAACTAGCAGAACAATCCAAGGGTGAAAAGCCGAGGAAAGATGAAGGGTAGAAAGCTGCGGACTTCGAAATTCGGCTGCTTGGTACCTTCGAGGCAGCGACCTATAGTGTGAGCCATTACTTGCACATATTTTTCAATTGATTGCACCAAATTTAAAGAAAGATTTGAAATTTTAGAGACATGTGATATGTAAAAATATAATATGGGCTGTCTGATTTGAAGTTCATGATCAATAGATCTCTGGTACATAAAATTGTAGCAAAATATGATACTTGTCATATAATCTATTGTAGTCAACTGTTGAATTATATAATAGCCTTTGACTCTATTTAATCAAATGATGAAAATTATGTTTTGTTCTAATATTTTGCAATTGATATCTTTAAATCATGACCTTCCAATTAAACAACATAGTTGGTGTTTTCACATAGTAAAGATCGCCAAACTTACAAGTCTTTCTTTTAAATTCGGTGCAATCCGATACAATCACTTGTAAAGGGTGTGCAAGTAATGGCTCCCGAAGGGGATTCGTCTCACCATAAGAAGCTTTAAGTCGAACTTTTTTATTCCCTTTCAAGCGTCTGAGCAAATATAAAGGCAACTAACTTTCATGCCATCATTCATATAATGGGTTGAAACCACCTACTTCGATACTCAAAGCAGAATTAGAGTTGAAGATCTAAGAGCAAAGAGCGGTGGGATGTATCACTTTTTACAATGACATAGGCAATGTTTGGGATTGCTCTTTGCATCAATGTTTGGGATTGCTCTTTGGATGCAAAGAGCAGCTGTGACGGGGCCAATACTCGAGCTTGTAGCATGGTGTTTGGGGTATGATATGTGGCGCCAAGAGGGCATGCGGCATGGGGCCAAGAGGGCCTGACGACATGGTCGCGCTGCGAGGACGTGACACGGTCGCATGTGGGTAAGACGCGGGAGCGACACGGTCGCGACACGGACGCGACACAGCCAAGCTAGGCTAGCAATGCGGAGGCGTTGCGGTATGTCAAACCAATAGGTTTGAGGTTCTCTTGCCATTCTAGCTGAATGACTGTTTTACCCTTCTATATGGGAGAGTTGGTGGAGACTGTCTCCCGCCCATACGGGGCCTTGTGTTGTCAGAGGGGGCGCAAGTGTCTTCTAGGCTTGAAAGGATGAGCCTAAGACGTCAGCACAGCGATGCCGTGTGGCACCCAATGCAAGGTTGAAGTTAGGCCCTGGACTACGCGTCGCAGTGCATACGGTTGGGCAACCTCGTGAGAACACCAGAGCATTACGTGAGACTCAGTTGAGTACGACAGCATGTGGGCCAAGGATGAACAGATGCTAATAATTCGGAACGCATACGAAGGCAGGCTGCGTGGGACTCAATTAAGTACGCAAGCGCGAGACACAAGGCTGTGGGCTTGGTTCGGTATGCGGGCAAGAAATGATGGCATGGTGAGTTGCATGCTAAGACTGTTGAGAAGCGAGGTACTAGTGTAGTGCATGTGGTAAAGCTTAAAATGCCAAGTTTAGCATGAAGCAGTGCAAGCGAGAAGTGTATTGGGGGAGTTCCCGCCCTCTAGGCTAGTAGTATCAGAGCTGATGTGTAGATGAGTTGGCTTCGTTGCATGCGGTAGCGAAGCACCGTGCGGGTTGGTAACGTGTTGAAGGACGCCCCGCGACTGTTGGTATCAAAAGTAGGCTGACTTAGCGCAGCGGGCGTTAAGTGCCGCATAGGCTGTCACTGCTAGGAGAGTGATCCCGTGACAAGCCGCCAACTTAAAAGAGCAGATTTAAATTGCTCTTTTAAAGAGACTCAAATTCAGTTCTCTAACTCTCTGAAAGGGCTAAGAGTTCTTATAACTAAACACAGTCTCATATTAAAGTGCTCTGCGCCAAAGCAGAGAGCTGCTCTTTGGAGGCAAAGAGCAATCCCAAACACAACCTATGTTCATCTTTTTTTCCAAACAACTAAACAAGCAACAACAGTTCCTATGGAAACTTGAAATTTTGTAACAACAATCAGACTTGGAAACTTGAAATACCATAACAACTAAATGTCAATCCTAAATGAATTCGATTGATGATTAGTCAGGAGTCAAGGTATAAAAAATTGGCCGATATTGATACGTATCGGTTTCTTGACAAACCGATACGTATCGACCCGATACATATCGGAATCCCAACTCGGGTATCGAATACCATATCTGGATCGACCTATAAGTCTCAGTTTCAGCCGAGACGTAGATTTTCTTTTATTTATTTTTATTTTTAAATAGGCCGATACGTATTGGTATCGGCCGAGTCGTATCGGTCCTCGGCAAAACGATACTCGAGTCCGATACCGATTTTGATACCTTGTCAGTGATATTTAATTTTTTCTTAATATTATGTTGATTTCATTTCATTTTATTTTTTTAATTTTTTCAATTCTTAAAATTTGGATTTTGGTGGACCGATGTATAACGCCATGAGATTATGTTTTCAATCTTGTATCACCATTAGTATTGGCAATAGGCTTCAACTACCATAGGTGGTGATACTAAGTGATTTAATTATGGGTCTAAAATTTTATCCATCCACCGACTTATAAGAGGAGTGTGATATGATAGATAGGTTTTGTGTAGGCAAAGAGCAGGCGGCAGGCGTGACATTACATAATTGGCTGCAAGGGCACTGAGACTCAAGCCATACAGGTTGGGGCAGCCAATTATATCACACCATGTCAGCCGCCTGCACTTTCCATGCACAAAATCTGCCCGTCATTTGCCATTTGCTATTTGCCATCTTATAATTTGGCAACAAGAGCCGGTGTCCAGTTCACTTTCCTACCGCCAAATAGGCAAAGCGCGAAACCTCAGCAGAATGCACAAATATTTAAGAGGGTTGAAAGAGGGAACCGAAGAAAATTGATGTGTAGGGCAAGGATGAAAATATAGGGTAAAAGTTCAGTTTTGGACATGACCAAAACCAAAAATTTGAACCGAAATTTCGGCCCAAAACCGATAATTTGGCCAAAAATTTGACCAAAATTTTGAGTCTCATATAAAATATGACCGAAATTTTGATAGCAAGGCACTGAAAAATTACTAAAACAGGGAGGAGTATGGAGATTGAAGGAAAATTAACCAATTCTAATAGGAATTGATCTATCTGCTAACTATTTTGAGATGGAATTTTTTAGGGTGATATGTGCCACATGACTTAGAGTCACTCTTTGGGGATCTATCTCACCCGGATTAAAGATTGACCGTTTGCTGATATGCATGGTTTCAACATCAATTGTGTGGAAGATCAGAATGAAAATCAATTTATGTTTTGTACGCTTAGGTGTCGGTTGAGTGGTTGCTGATTCACTGCCCTCATCTGTCCCTCCTTTTTTTAATAGAAGTTTTTAGATTTATAACCGAAAAAAGGACTCGGCTCTCCTGACTATCATTTAAACACCATAGTGGTGTTTAGATGATCTTACAGGATCAATGGCTTAAGATGTTGATCCATACTGTCAAAGTCATAGATAATAGATTGAAAAACAACATGCCCAAAAATAATGTTTTAGGGAGATTTAAGTCATCCGGACCATTAATTTTAGCTTGTATGGCTGATATTAAAGTTCATCAATTGGACGGTTCACATCCACTTATAGGCATATTTCTTTGAGCTGATATCAATGTATTAAAATCGGAATCGGTATTGGGTATCGGTTCATGGAGGACCGATATGACTTGGCCGACACATATCGGTCTATTACAAAAAAAAAGCCACGTCTCAGCCGATACAGTATCCGATGCACGAGTTGGGATACCGATACGGTATCCTATACACGAGTTGGGATACCGATACGTATTGGACCGATATGTATTGGTTTGCCGAAAAACCAATGCGTATCGCCGATACGTATATGTATTGATATCGGCCGATTTTTTATACCTTGGCTGATATATGTTCCAATGATGGATTGTGACAATTTATATTTTTCACTGAGGTGCGCCACATGACATTATTATATATCACACTTCAATGGTATGTGATAAAAAGTATAATTTTAATAGTATAAGATAATGGACACTGTTATAAGGTAGGCAGTCTTTTAAGGACAATTTTGTAGGCGGCTTATGTGGCTCGATGTGACTGGCTGCACGTGCAGTGTGGCCCAAGCAATACCGCCAATCATGCCACGCCACATAAGCTGCCTGCAAAATTATCTATAAAAATTGCTTACCATTTATAATTTTCTTAATATAAGTTAAACGCCATTTTGGTGTTTAAATGTAGGTCGGGAGCCATTATCCCAAAAAAGATGTAGAGCAGAACAAAGAGAGCAAATACCTGCACACGAGATTTATCCTGTGGCACACAACTTACAAAAATAAATCGACTTCTTTCCACAAAGAGCGTCGTTTTTATTACACACGGTTAGGGGCGCAAGTTCGGTGTACGAAAACGAATCAAAACTGATTTTTTCGGTATTCAGTTTGTTTTTTTTTTCTTCCAAAACTGACACCGAAACCAAAATATTTTAGTTTTTTCAGTTCACTTTCAGTGTAGGTATTTTTATTTTTATTTTTTAAATTTAATTTTCTGTTTTTTAGATATTTTTCGGGTTTTTTTCTCGGGTATTCTCAACCTACCCCTCGATTTTCGGTATTTGCCACCCTAATCTGAAACCAAAGTGTACTGGAATTGGTTCAGTTCGGTATTTTTCAGCTTTCGGTCTGTTCGGGCCGATTTGGGATCCTCGGTTTTTAGTTTGATATGGGGGTTGGATTTAGGGTTTGCATCCCTACACGGTCTAGAGAAAATGCTCTCTTCTTTCTCTACTCCCCAAATAGGGTTAGTCTACATGAATAAAAAAAGTGCATAGCAACGGATAAAAAGCCAATTGTTGATAACTTGAACCAGCCCTACTGATCAAAGTCTCTCAGAACATCGACCCACTGCTTATCTACTGGAGATATCACGATTCGTGGGATCAAAGTCACTTCTCTTAAATTCCCTTTCACTTTCTCAAAGAATGAGATTCACGAGCTTGCCTATAGGGTTCGATTAAATTGCACGAAATTCGAGGCTTAATCCACTACAAAAAAATTAGAGTATTAGCGGTAGCTAAAAATTGTGCGCTAAACAGCCGAAGAAAATATTAGCGATAATATTTTGAATAACGGCGGCAGTTTTTGGCTCTGCTAATAATTTTATATTTTGTAGTGATATTATATTTAGAGAGAAATTGGAGATTTGTGATTAAATTCCAGATGGGTTTTGTGAATTGGATGAGACGGATTTGATTTTTTTGAGGATTGCCATGGATGACATTATTGGAAGGCTTGGATGCTTTTTTTAAAGTTTGGTTTTAGAAGGGAAAAGAAGAGTACCATGCTAATCCTACCCAAAAGATTTCTTTGTGGACTCCAAGGCCCTGAGGATTTCTTTGAATCCTTGTCCTTTGGTGTATGAGCAAAGGGTAAGTCGTATGCCTCGGAACAAATCTAGTGTACGAGTATTCGCTCATGAGGAAAAACTTGAGTTTGAGCAATTTGGAAATGACAGATTGATTGATTTACCTATTTTGGTGAAAATGTAAATTGTATAATACAAAGTTTGTTTTTTGAGATGGTCAAACAAGGAAAGCGAGCATGAAAGAGTAGACGATTGGGGGATGTCCTCTTTTTATAGAAAAAATAACACCTTAATGCCCTTCTCCTTTTGTATGTTTAATCTTAATAACTAAATCATGAGAATTTTCGTCATAGGTAGCTCAATTCGGATGTAGCTCAATTATTGAGGGCACCTATGTTGAATCTCATTAATTACTTTGAATAAGATGATAGAGATTATTTTTTATCTCAATCAATCACATAATTTATCATAAGTCTCGCACATTCAATCAGGCAATAATTTTTTATCCTATGGGGGCACACATCTAACAAAATGACATAAAAATCATGTGGCACACTCAAACGTGATTTTCATGTCACTATTTGGGATGTCTGTCACGTGGATACCCATGGTTCAAAATCCCTTGTGTGGAAAATTGGGACGAAAAATAATCTCCATCATTTGATTCAAAACAATTAATAATTTCCAAAGGTATCATCAATAATTCGGTAGTTGCAAATAGAGGTACTTTTTTTTTAAAGAGTCTTTTGATTGATCTTGGTCACATTTAGGTGTCACCTCATCGGCATGGTTTTAAATCTTGTCCGAGATAAAACATCTCAGCCAAGACGTCTCGCGTCTCGGGCCTCAGGGAGACGAGATCTTGCTGTGATTCATTCTGAGATGAAACATCATAACTACTATTTTTATATTATAATTTATATAAAGTGTTAGACTTGTACACGATTGAAAGTGTATTACTTATTCTCTTTGTACATACAACACTATTTTATTTTATCATACCCTATCTATGTGATGATCTTGTGAATAGCTATCACGATGTGTCCAAATCTATGCACCGAAATATATATTATTTTCATTTTTTTAATGGCTAGCATTGAAGATCTTTGATCGGATGGTATACAATTGACTTATAGTTGTGAGTATTTAATTAAAATGTGTTCTAATCACGAATATCAACTTGGACTGTATATGCTTATCTCAAATATTTGCCACATGGCATAATCATAAAGTATTCTTTAATGGTATAAGATCAAACACTAATTTAATGGTGTAAGATCATTCAAAAAATTATTTTTGTTTCACGTTATCTCACCGAGATGCGAAACGTCTCGGTCTCAGAGCTGTCTAAGAAAACTCGGAAATCCGAAATTTCAAACCATGCTTATTGGTGTTGTTCCAAGATTGAAATATGGGATGATATCCCAGGCCTTTGGTGTCTACATCTGCATGAAGATGCATACCAACCCCTTAATAATTTTCTAATATGTTATTTGGGGAAACATTTGATACCTCCTCCCAAGAGCTAGAGTTGGATCCCATGATTTGGATGCATCAAGCCATATGTTTATACATTCATCAATTGAAAAACAATAATATTTTTGTACCTTATATATTTTGGGATCTCCATGATCAAGACTTACTAAAAAAATAGCATTTATGTTATTTGGACTCTAAAAACAAGAACAATAAGATAGACTATCATTGTTAAAGTCTCATTTGTTAAATAAATTACAAATTAAGCTCTAATCATGATCTTTTCAGTCATCTATGCTCACCTACCAATCTTTTCAGTCATCTATCAGCCGATATGACCCAATAATTTTTATTTTTTTTCGATGGGTAATTGAGGTTAGAGGGTCCTCACCCTTTCAATAAAAGAAAAAAAAAGATTACAGATGATAATATATTATAATTACATCTTCTTGTAAATGAGACTACGTGAAAATGCAAAAAAAAAAACAACTGTCTAAAACAGTCGTTTTCCAAAACAACGACATTTTTTGGCCGTCGAGTCAGCCATCCAAAAAAAGCAGTAGTATTTTTTAACGACATATTTAAACCGTCGTTTATGTCATTAAAATAACGACTATTTTCGACTATCAACCACAATCGACTGTTTTGAGCTATTATTTTTTATGTCGTTTTATTGAAAAAGATATGACGTATTCCCCCCATAATCGACATATTATGACTGTCGTTTCGCTTTAAAATAATCACATTCATGAAACAACCATGGTTGTGAGCAGTCGTATTTTTGTATTTATATATATTTTAAAATATTTAAATTTTAAAAAACAATAATTTTTTAATGTCATTTTTTAAATAATTTTCGTCTAAAATCTAATGAAATCTATAATCATCAAAATAAATAAATTGATAATCATCAAAATAAGTTCACATCTTCAAATAAATAAATTAATAATCATCATCCTTAATTACAACATTCAACTTTCAATTTTGAAATAATCATAAAAAACATAAAACTTAAAATTCCAAAAAAAAACTACTAAGCATCCAAATCCATTAAATGTCTATAACCAAATAAATCTAATTTATATTATGCCTAACAATAATCATATAAATTGGATAAGTCCCTTTGGCCAGATAATTGTATCCCCAATTGTAATATCTGCTAATGTCCCTTCACTTGCATACAGCTCGGCGGTGATATCATAAATATCATCTACTATGATGCTAAATGAATCTGTTGATGTTGTCGTCTCTCTATTAATACGTCCCAGTGCAACAAATTTTTTTCTAATGTTTTTTAATAAGCAGCGCGTGGATGATTGATCCACTGGTGAATCAGGAAGAACTGATGAATGTCGTTGTGCCTACGAAAATAATGATAACTGATTAGTATTAAAAAAATTATAATTTTAAAAAGGAATTTGGGCCTTCATGAGATTAAAATTTGTACCTGAGAAGAACCTAAATCTGACATATGTGTTCCTTGAGAGAGAACTTGACTCGATAATGCATTGACTTTTTCCTCAAGGGTCTTGCGTGCCTTACGGTCCTCATCAGATTGTTGAATAAGTAAATCAAACTTCAATTCAATGTTTTCACGTGCTCTCTTCTCCCGTTGAGCGTTCTCTCTACAAGGCGCTGATGCTTGAATAGCAGTCTTAGATACACCTCTACCCATGCCCCGTACACAACCTCTTCCATCACGGTCACAAACCTAAACAACAAAATATTTTAGAACTATAAATTCCTTATAAGGAAAAGAAGAAACAAAAAAGGGAGGTGAGTATCATTTACTTTAGCAACAGGGTCAGTATCTAAATCGTTATCCCCTAGAAGAGGATTGTTCATAATGATTCTTCTAATATCATCCTGCAAAAAATAAATATTAATTAAATATTTTAATACTAAAATTCTGAAGTAAAATGAACTAAAATAATAGTCTTACTAGTTGATTGCTCATAGCGGGAAAAGGACAAGTCCCATCTTTCTTGGTATGAGAGGCTATATATATTTGTATCCTAATGACTCTACCATCAGAACTCTATTTTTTCTATACAACAAAAATTTTATGTAAATATTAATATTTCAAATAATTATATACAAATAGAATATTGGATATATATTACCAATTCCTCTGCCATGTTAACTGCTCCTCGTCTACCAGTAGTGTGTGGATTTTTCATCTTTTCCCTGGAAGACTTTCCTTTTTCTCGATGTGCTTGCTCTTGTTCCGTCGAACACATATTAACAAAATTTTTCCAGTCTTCTTTCTTCACACGATTTGGTATATCATTTTTTCGTTTCACATTTGTCTGATGTTTATCGTAGTATATGCGCAGGTCATGTTTCCACTGTTTTCAAGAAGTATTAGCTTTCAATAAGACCATGCTTTTGTGACTTGTTGAAATATCATATTTAGCCTGTGATAATAAAAAAATTATTAGTAAAATAATTAAATTTGATTTTAAATGATTTACTTCCACTCATAAAGACTTTACTCCATATAATAAAAAAAAGATTAAAAAAATTATTAGTAGAACAATTAAATTTGATTTTAAATGATTTACTTCCACTCACAAAGACTTTACTCCATATTTGCTCTTTCATGATAACTGGTACGTCACGCCAAGTACTGTATGTAGGTGGGCAATGTGCCCTCGCCATTCGACCTACAAACGTAGAGAATTCTGCTGAACCTTCTCCAACAGGTTGCCCATATTCATTGAAATGCAGTGATTTTTTAGGCTCCCCTAAATGAATAATATCTTGTTAGTAATCTATTCATAACAATTATTATATAAAAAAGAAGAAACAAACTAACCAATCCCTTGAATATCGCTTTGTTCAGACTGATTTTCTTGAGCGTCGTTTTGTTCAGACCCATTTAGTCGAGACTCAAACCCACTTGTTTCAGATTCAGATTGTGCCATCAATTCTTTGCTAAAAATAAAACAAAAAGATCTATTCATTGGTTGCTTACTTCATAGTCGCAAACAGAGCACGTACATTCATTGTCTTCACAATAAATATTTCAGAAAAAATGTAATTATTCTTTTTAATATTGAATAAACAATTATATTGAATGATATAAACCCTATTTCTGGTGAATGATATAGTGTGCATCGATATCAAGTTGTCAATATGTGAATGATATGTGTGGATAGAATCATAGAAGTATATAGGTATGAGGCATTGACGCAACTTACAGTAAGTTTGTATTAGTTTTATTAAAAAAAGAAATAAATGCAAACTACTACTTTTCAGATATTGTGCTAAAGAATCCAAAAGAGTGTGCTGCATATGACATTATTCTCTTCAAATCTATTTCTAAAATAACCTAGCTAGATTGAAGCAATATATTGTAAGTATAGTCGGGATCTCTCTCACAAAATTTGTCGCATTGCTGTAAAATAAAAAATAAAATAAAATAGATTTAAAAAAAATATATACGATTCAGCTAGAATCATGGATCGTATCGGATTGTACGATCCAGGGGCATTTCCGATCCGGTCCTAGGATCGGATTGGAAAACTCTGAAATAATACTGATCGGGATTGCATATTTCCTTCTGATCGAGCCCAGGTTGTAGAAGGTTGTGCAGTTTCTCACTACCTTTCTCTCCTTTCTCGGTGCCTGATCCGGTTTAACCATTGTGGTCGATGATGTATTTCTGTAGCTTGCGTTTTTTAATAAATTTCTTTGTTATCATTTAAAAAAAATAAAATATTGATGGCTCATTCACATCGATCAAGTGGTGCACAGGCCCGTTCACCTGCTACCAATTCCTAAAAATTTCTCACCAGATCATTAGTTTGATCAGACGGTCTAAATCCAACTTGAAAGTAACAAAATTTATAAACTGACTCCTTCATGGGCTCCATCTTATGAAGTTAAAACACTATAGCCTGGGTTTTAGAACCTACAACATGTAAAATGCTGACATTTACAAATGTCAGAGCCACCTAAAATTTGTGCATATAAGCTTTTGCCATCATTAGATTTAATACCTTGGTTTGGGACATATATGAGGTGAAGTGAGCCTTGGTGGAGAGTAATGAAACAAGCAGAAGTGTGTCGTTGATGCTGAAGTGAGCCTTGGTGTGGGACATATATATGAGGTGAAGTGAGCCTTGGTGTGTTTGTTGGGCCTTCCATGAGCCACGATCGTCGCAGAGGCGGATTGGATGCACGTTGTAGGGCCATATGAGGAATGGTCTGGGGCTACAACCTAGTCATTGAGAGATTTCTCCGTGCCATAATTAGAGGTCTTGCAAGGCATTAAAAATGGTGAAGATTGTTTAAGACCATTCGAGAAATGAACCCGTATGGAGAGAGACATGGTTAGCCAAGGAGTACTATGGCAAGCTAGTATGTTTGAACAATAGTTGAGACATAGGAAAGTTACATGATGGCCAGAGTCACATGGATGTTGAAATAGGATGAGTTGGCTTACGATGGCCCCGTCTACTACCGTTGAGTAGGGCTCAGATATGTGGCTTGGCTCGGATGCATGTAGACTCATGAACGGTGCTTGTGGTAAGTTAAAGAGATATGCTATTTATAAAAAGAAAAGAAAAGAATGAAGTTAAAGAGATAAGACTTATGGTCCTTCATGTGGACACCGTGGTACACATTGGTTCAATGCAGAGGCATCCACAAGGGGCCCAAATGGATTGGTAGCTCACTAAGAGGTTGGTGCCTCTACCAAGTTTGAGGGATCTCCTTGGGAGTGACACGGGAGGCAATTGTGTTTGTCAGCCGCTGACATAGAGGCGTATGCAACTAGTGGTTTGGCATGTGCTTGAGAAAAAGGACCGAGACCTCAAGTGTTGCATTGTGATGGCACGAGAGAGTCACACTACTTTGTTTGGTATGGTCGATAAAGCATGTTGGAATGGGGCAGCAATAGGAGCTGCATGCCATTGTCAATTGTGAGGGACAAGTGGATGAGGCACATGGTGAAGCAAGCGGGCCAAACATGGCTAAAGGGTAAGCCTTTAGGCACCAAAGCATGGAGGTACTGACATGGTTGATGGGTCGATCGGTATGTGTCTTATACTCATTTCTGACTGTGATGTACAAAAAATGAGGTTACAGCACCAAAAAATTAACACGTGTAGCGTCTGATAAGTCACCATGATCCAAATATTTTTCGTGTAAAAAGTTGGGACAAAAATTGATCTCCATTATTCAATTCAAAGCCGTCAAATGACATAAAATTAATGGCTATCATCTAAATCCAACATACTTTTAGATGGCGTCTGAATGCATTGAATTAGATGATGAGGATCATTTTCATTATGGTTTGCTACAAAATAAATTCCCAGATCATGAGAATCAAATCACATGGAACACATAATAGTTCCATATGACACATCCCACAAAAGGACAAGTATAAAAAGGCAAATCCAAAAAATTGACTTTGAGTGCTAAATATCTTATCAAATCCTTATAAAAAGTGTTAAATACTCCTTATAAAAAGTGTTTTATTTAAGAAGTGTTTTGCGTCGAGTTGATAGCTAACTATAAATATTTTATCAAATCCTTTTGAAAAAACATTATGTGAATCTTTCTTCATTGTAAGTAATTGAGGTCAGGGGTTCAAATCCCATGCTTACTAATAAAAATTAAAATAAAATAAAATAATAATAAAAATCTACAGGCTCTTGCCACAAAATCAGGTTGAAGAGGTTGCGGTTTGGGGGTGGGGGGGTCTGTTTATCAGCCCAAAATAGGGCACTACCACAAAATCAGGCTAAAGAGGTTGCGGTTTGAAATCGAGTTATTATCTAATAACAATTGCATGTGCTTGAGAAAATAAATTCTTGAGTGAACTGAATCATTGAGTGAAATGAAGTTTTTATACACATTCATAAATGATAAAAGGTAACTGAATACTAAGATGCAAAATGTCAATCTAACAATAAGAAAAAAGACACCGAAGAGATAGTGCTATAAACTAATCTCCATCTTCTTCCACAACATTAGTCACTAATGTTAATGCTAAAGCATCTGTTGTTGTTGTTGCCTCAAATACTAAGGGATCTTCATAAGCATCGATATCCTGATTCAATCTCTTTGGAGCATCTAAGACGACATACCAATCATCCCTGGTTTGATCTTTGCAGTAAAATACTTGAGTGGCTTGAGAGGCAAAAATAAATGGCTCATTATCCTCATGCGAAGTCTTCATAAGCCTTCGAAGATTAACAAACACTAAGTTTGTTTCTGGATCAACTACACATCCATTTGTTTTATCCTCAATACGCACCCAATCACAATAAAAGACGGTTTCCTTAAAGCCATCATAATCCAATTCTAGTATTTGTTTGATAATGCCATAATAAGTGACTTCTTCTTCAATGATGTTCTTATCCTTCGCACTGGATCTGAAACTAGTTAAAGCCTTCATGGAGACCCCACTATTTTGTGTGCTTGTACTCATTTCTGACTGTGATGTACAAAAAAGATATCCATTGACTGCGTAGGCACTATATGATATGACATTAAAGTTCGGACCATCAACAAGCCTCTTTAGCATAGTAGGTTGTTCATTTTATAATTGTTCTCTTAACCAAGGAATATAGTTGCCCCTCTGATGCTTATCGCTTGACTTGTGGCGTTGAAGATAAGCTTGATACTTCCTATAAATGTTAAAATTTAATTAGATTAAATATCTACGTATGAAAACTAAATATACAATTAAGAAGATGTAAAAAATATATTACTTACGCCTTCCATTCAACATTTTCTGGTGAATGTTCTAGAACCCATCTACGCACTTGCTGATATTGCACGTTTTGAAGACAATAGGTTTTACCCCTTTTATCGATTGGGTACCCACAAGAAACATCGAGGCCCACGAACAACATTTCTCCTCGCTTATGGCTTCCTTTACTACCATCCGGCATGTACTCCATGCAATACTTCATACATTCTTCCATGAGATATTGCCCTGCAATAGACCCCTCTGGGTAGGTCTGATTCTTTACGTAATGCTTATATGTCTTCATCATCCTACACATTATTATTTTTATTTAAGAATTAGTATTTATACTGTTAAATAAAATAATTTACCAATTATATAATTTGAATTTACCTCTCAAAGGGATACATCCATCGATATCGAACGGGTCCACAAACCAGTGTCTCCTCTGCCAAGTGCACAACAAGGTGGGTCATAGAAATAAAAAATGAAGGTGGAAAGTACTTTTCAAACACACATAGTGTTTCGGCTATGCGTGCTCTCATGTTCAATAGCTCAGCACGTGTTATGACCTTAGAACATAGGACATTGAAAAATAACGATAAGTGTCGAATAGCGGCTCTCAAAGGCTTTTCTTTTTTGAAAGCATGCATCAAAAGCACTTGCAGCAATTGTTGCATAAGAATATGGTAGTCGTGTGACTTCAGACCCTTGAGTTCAAAATCCTCCAAGCTTATGCTATATTTCTAATTTGCACTGTATCCAATAGGAACTTTAAGGTTATGCAAGGTTTTACAAATTATTTCTTTTTCCTCTCGAGACAAGCAAAATGGAGCTCTAAGGTAATGCCACTTGTCATTCTTTTGCACGGGCCAAAACTTCTTCCTTATCTTCATATCCTTGAGATCAAAACGGGCTTCAATACCATCCTTAGTTTTACCCTTTGTGTCCATAATAGTTACAATTAAGTTTTCTGCAACATTTTTTTCCACGTGCATTACATCTAAATTATGACGAATGGGTAGATCCTACACATATAAAGTATTTATGCTAGTATTCAAGGGATGTACATAAGAGATCACATTAATATAATAAAATATTTTATTTATTACCTTCCAATATGGTAAGTCATAAAAGATTGATCGCTTTGACCATGCACTATTCTCAATCGTGGACCTCTTTCTCTTCTTTCCTGCTACATTTTCAAAGTTGGTCTGAATAGTTTTCATTTTGCATAGTACTTCAAAACCTCTCAAACGACGTGGATGTTTTTCATGTTCTTCCTTCCCATTAAACTGTGACTTTTGGGTCCTAAAAGGATGACTTAGATCTATAAGAAATCTTCTGTTGCCCATGTAAGCAAATTTCTTCCCATGTGATAACCATACTGAATCAACTCCTTCACTGCAAACAGGACAACCATAATGTCCTGATGTCCTACAACCTAAAAGATGACCATATGCTGGAAAATCATGTATAGCCCACAATAAAATTACTTTCATATTGAAGTTAGACTTTGTATACGAGTCATAAGTGTTGACTCCGATAGACTATAATTCAGTCAACTCTGCTACCAATGGCTGCAAGTAGATATCAATTTCATGACCAGAACTTTTTGGGCCAGGAATCAATAGTGTTAGCATTGTAAATTTCTTTCGCATGCACAAAGACAGAGGAAGATTGTAAGGAACAATCATAACGGGCCAACAACTATAAGAATTGTTTTTGTTCCCAAAGGGATTAAATCCATCTGTTGCAAGTCCTAGACGAACATTACGCGTCTCTATAGAAAAGTCATTCCAGCGAACATTGATTGATTTCCAACATGAAGAATCCACAGGATGACGCATGTAATTGTCATTTTCAACTGACATTGCATGCCATCTCATTTGCTTTGCAATCCACGGAACACTATACATTCTTTGCAGCCTATGAGATAATGGAAAATATCTTAACTTCTTCCACGGTAACTGTTTAGTCTTCGGCTTCGAAGGATCCATTGGTTTCCATCTACATTGATCACATGTAGGACATTTGTCCTTATTTGCATGATCTCTCCAGTATAATATGCAGTCATTGGGGCATGCATGAATAATTTCTTGCTTCAGGCGCAATGACTTGATTAACTTTTTCGAATTGTAAGTGCTATCCGACAAAGTATTTTCTTCAGGAAGAATTTTTTTTATAAGATTCAGTAACTCCGTAAAGCTATTATTAGACCATTAATGTCTAGCCTTCATGCTCAATAACTCAATTGTGATTGACAATTTCGTATGATTGGGTTGACATGAAGGATATAGGGGTTCTAATGCAGATTTCATCAACTTATCGTACTCCATATTCTCTTGTAATTCATGTGGTGCCTGACCATCCTCTTCATCGTGAGCTTCATTTAAGCATGCATCTAGGTCTTTAGGATGAACACGTCCAAATGTATCATCCAACATATCTGTCAGTCTTGTGGATGTATTTTCATTTTGGTTAGTAGTTGATGCACTGGGAGCCCCAACGTTGACCTTACTTTTCAGAAATTGTTCCTCGTGATAGTTCCATGTTGTGTATGACTTATCTATGCCATCACAAATTAAATGCTTTGATATGACTTCTAAGTTATGTTTTCTAAGGTTACGACAGTTGACGCAAGGACAAAAACACCAATCAACATCTTCTTCATTTTGTTTTGCGAATGAAATAAAGGATTGGACTCCTTCCATGTATTCTTTAGTCATGCGATTTTCCATAGCCATCCACTCTTTGTTTGGAATTGTCGAAGCCATCTTCTACAAATAAAAATACACCGTAAGACAATATGAGATTAGTTAGTTAAATAAGAAGATATATAATTCTATGATCATCCTTGATATCCCTACATTGGAAACAACTATCCATAAGTGATCAAGTGAGGCAGAGAAAATGCTGAGATTATAATCTCGGCACCACCCCTCACCTAATCATTTAAGTGATCACGTGATAGGGAGGATTATCGAGATTAAACACTTGACCTTAACATCATGTGCAAGCTCAATATTGATTTTAAGGTCACTTTTTTGGGTGTGTACCACATGAAATAAAAAATCAACCATCTGATGGTACGCCCATGATCTCAAGATCCATCATGTGAAAGATTGAGACGATAAAAAAATTCCATCATATGATTCAATGAATTCAATGTGTTCCAACGTGGGTGAACTCAAAGATTGGGTGATGGATTTAAAGGTACTCTTATTTAGAATCTTTTCTTAGTGCAACCTACCCTATTCCAAATCTATAAAAAACAACCTACCCTATTCCCATCATGTGCAACCTACCAATAGCAGTCGCAGTAGGCCGAGATGGACAGATACCCGATAACGTATCTGTCTTGGCCGATATGCATCGGTTCAAGATGAACCGATTCCCGATACCTGATACCGAGATCGGTTAAAAATTTAGCCATGTTTTGGCTTCAATTTCAGATAATATTTAGTGTTTATTTTCATGCGGCTGAACAGGCTTCAAAAAGAGTCATACATTTGTATTTAAAAAAAAATACCTTCAAGGACTAATTATAGTTAAAAGGGGTCTCTAAGTCATCAATGTCCCTGCCCAACCTGACCTATAAGAATGAATAAAACAGAAATGGGTCCTAAGTGACCCATTAATTTCTAATTAAATTTAAATTGGATTTAACTAACCCGTTAATATCCCCTTATCCATGGCATTTGAGATTGACCTTATCGGCCCATGTAATTTTTAACTGGGAACCCAAATCGGGCCTCACCAAACTTATTAGCTTTAAATAAAGCAAAATTTGGCCCGGATAATAAAGTTGCATTGATTCTAATTATGGAACTGAATCTGATTAGAATGGGACCTGACTGATCCTTTAATGTCAATGAAACCGAATCAGACCCAAACTGGTCCACTAAATAAACAAACAACATACTTATAACTAGATTCAACCTAACAATTCAGCCATACGTGGCCCAAATGGCTTAAACACCATGAATGCACAACTATTTATAAGAACAAACAGATCCTAACTTATTTCAAACACGAGAACAAAACTCTATGGTTTACCAAAATCATAATGCTAATATAAAAATTTAGATTCGATAAAAGGATCAAAATACTTGCAAGCAAAGATCACAGAAAGAAACCGACTATCCACACATTTGCTTGATTATATTCAATGAGGATCAGATACTTGCCTGGATTTCGAGTCAGCTTGGAACCCCAATGTGAGCTTACAGAAGGTGATATACCAATCAGTGATTGCCTGGGCAGGAGGTGTGTGCTAGCTGAAGGACTCTGTCAATAAATAAATAAACAAATAAAGCCCTAAAATATATAAATAAACAAATAAATAAAGCCCTAAAATATACAAATAAACTCTAGAAAATAGAATAAACCTTAGAAAAATACAAAGAAACTAAAGCCCTAAAATATTGAAGAAGAATCACTCCCTATTATATTTTTTTGATAGTAGAATCACTCCCTGGCTATTTGGGATAGAGTTGACATTACAATTCAAGATCCCTACCAAATAAATAAACCGTAGACAGTTATTGGTCCAGCATATTTTTATTATGATTCTTTAAATTTTTTACAGAGTTTTTTTTTCCCGGTATTGAGGTCGGTTTTGTCTCCCTACTCAACCGGCTTTCAGTTTGCAGCACCCAAAACTGAACTGATCCAAAACAGGTTTCGGTTTTGGGTCTGTTTTTTCAGTTTGGTTTCATCGTTTTTATCGTTTTTTTTTTCCATCCCTAGCTCTACATGGCCTGAAACTGTAGCTTGTAGGTTTGGGATTTTAACCTAGCTTGCCTTAGCTGCCAAATTTTATAGTGGGCACCAATTGTCAAATGGAAAACTCACATATAAGAGATAGGGGGATCATGCCTTATTTTGCATGAACACTTAGAACTGCCAGCTTGTAATGAAAATAAGTAAAGTATAAGATTTTTCTGCATAAACCCCCTAAAGCACTGTACTTTTAACACAGAAAAGAGAATAAATCAGAAAATAAGTAGGAAGACATGATGTGAATGGTCAGATTCATCCAAATAGGAAAATATGAAAACTCATGAATTTTTTTATCAAGCAAGATCACACTTGTGAAATCAGAACCTTCTAATCCAAGTGAGAAAAATTGCCAATGAGCGACCAAAGCAGATGGGAAGATGCTTGTGGAGCAGCAGATGGAGCTTCAAAAGCGTGATTGCCATGGAAGGTGGTTTAGAGATGAAGACATTGAGTTTGACTGGGATGAGATACTTGAAACTTTGAAAGTATATGATTATCACTTTCGCTGGAATTTTTAAAGAAATATAGCATGATTCTATAAGATGTATATGATGATCTGGACCATTCAATTAATTGACTACTTGGGTATGCAAAAAAAAAAAAAAGCACGATTCTATAAGATGTATATGATGATTTGGACCGTTCAATTAACTGACCATCTGTTGGACACCAATGGTCTGAAGATCCACTGGGTGGAAGATTGGGACGAAAACGATGTCTATCGTTCGTCTGATTCATAGCAATCAATGGTTTTTAGCATAGATTCCCTCAGTAATTTAGTAGGTGTGAATAGAGATACCCTTATAATTATTCTCCTATATAGCAGCCAATGGTTTTCAGTGTAGATTCCCTCAGTAATTCAGTAGGTGTGAATAGAGATACCCTTATAATTATTCTCCTATATTATTCCCTACATCAAACAATTCATGCTACATTTGTATGCTTTAAATTATATGAATAGGGAACACTTATATTTTTTATAATTTTTATAATATTTCTTTTTTAAATGGAAATTCGAACAGATTTCATAGACCATTGTTGTCGATTGTCTTTATACATTGATTAGTTAAAATTTCTGATCTTAGTTCTTAAATATTCTTTGATTTGAATCCATCCCTATTCCCATGATGGTGTATTTATGTTATTGCAACTGATTTTAAAGGCTGAGGATAGAGCTCACAGGCGAGGGCAAAGCAATGCAGTCAACATATACATCTTCTGTGCAAAGGTCCTTCATCCTCCTAGTCTATTTCATGTTTCTCTGAAGCATTTGCTACCTTATTACACTTTGCTGGTTAAAATGGTTAATCATATGCCAGGATACTTCAGATGAATCACATTTGCAGAATTTAAACAAGAGTCTATACCGTGTTTCATCTTTGATGAACGGAATAAATGATGCAATACAAGAGATGGAGGTAATAGGTTTTTCTAATCATTTCATGGTTTTTGTTTTCCTGCTTTGGCATTCATTTACTGAAATGACAATTGCTTTGCAATAAAGTTCCGTGGATGCTTTAACAAATAGTCACAAAAGTCTCCGACTTTTTCAAAAAATCGGAAAAAGTCGGCGACTTGCAGTCATCCCAACATTTATTGCAGATTAATCAGCCAAGACGCGACTCGACTTGCAGTCATCCTGTAATATCCCTGATATTTTCGGCATATTTTCGTTTACCTCGGTAAGGGTGCCCGGAAAATACTGTAGAATATTTTTGAACTTTTGGTAAGCTAAGGCTTTGGTAAGACTAATGGCCAAAGGATTTGGTCTAGAGAGGTGTGCAAGTCATGAAGTCGATGACTTATACTATTGGGTTGGTGTTGGTGGTTAACACTAGATATACTCTCAAATTAAAAGGATAAGTTGTAAAATGTAAATATCTAGATTTTGTATGCTTTGTTAATATATTATAAAGAGAGAGAGAGTTTAGAGAAAATACACTTCTCTCTTTCGGTTGGAAAACATAGAAAACCTTTTGGGCTGCTTGTGATCTTAGATCTTGGAAGTTTTAGAGTTCCTCTCTCCATCTCAACCATTGATCAGAGTAGTGCCTCAATTCTGATCAGTTTGAATTAATTAAAAGAGAAGAGTGATGTGGAGAGGGTGAAAAATCTGTGTGATTTTATTGAGTGAAGTGGCTGTAACCACCCTTCTTAATGGACTGATTTGAAGATCTAAAATCATTGAGCTTGGAGATCTTTCCCGGATGTGAATCGGTTCAAAGAAAGCAACGCATTAAGCTAAAAGAGGTATGTCTTAAAACCTCCTTATGCAAAATTGTTTGATTTTTGTTAAGAATGTAAGTTTTGAATTCAATAGAAATGATGGAATGGCTGTGTAGGAAATATGCAAAAGAATCCGAGCATGTTAAAAATTTACAGCCAAAGTGCCTGAGAAAATCGACCATCGATTTTCAAAATCGACTGTCGAAATTGGAAATCGACTGTCGAATTGGAAATCGACAGTCAAAAATGGGAGATTAGCTTTAAAACAGAGTTCTGAAATTCGATGGTCGAATTTCAAATCGACCATCGAATTTAAAATCGATGGTCGAATTCTGTCCAGTTCTGGCTTTTAATTTTTGATTGGATTTTTTTGTTTTATGAGCCTTTGGATTAAATTTTGGGTTGTATATTAACACTTAGGGTGTTAATATATGTAGGTTTTGGTCAATTGGGAGTCCTTGGAGAGGATTGCTTAGGAATGCCTTTGATTTTGCTTGGTTAAGGTAGGGGAATCCAAACTATTATTTGCATAAATTATAAGCATAAACAGTCATAAATCAGGTTATTTTTAGAAGCATGAAATATAGAAAATTCATTGCACACAGTTTAATTAAAACTTTGAACATATGATACAATCCGAAAATTTGTAAACCTTGTCATAAATAAGAATCATTAGAAATCAGAACCTCAGTTAAATTTGAATCAGAACCTCAGTTAAATTTGAATCAGAACCACAGTTAAATTTGAATCAGAACCTCAGTTAAATTTGAATCAGAACTTCGAATCAGAACTTTGAAAATCAGTATATGATATGAATAATAAGCTTGGATATGTGTTAGCATTTGCATTTGATTTTGGGTTCATAAGTACGATGCCCTAGATTCCACCAACCGTGTTGATTGGTAAAACTTTGGCGCAAGTTTCCCTCATAGCGTAGGGGCTTGTTGCATTTTGAAATGGGTTCATGAGCCGATGGTCAGTAGGGTCTTCCCATCGGTCACGTAGTCTGCTCTCATGCTATAGGAAATTTGGGAGATAAAATTAAGTTATAAATTTAAGACAAGAAGCATGCTAAATCAGAACATTTTGAACACTTTAGATTTTATGATCAGTTTTGACTCGAGATTAGGCGGAGATTTAATTTGAAAAGCATCATTGAAAAACCATATTTGATCCGATTAGTCTTTTGAAAACTTTTACTTATAAGAAATGCAAATAGATCTCTTCCCTTATTGAGCTTGGTACATTAGCTCACCCTCGACTATCGTCACAGTCTTTGAGGCCGATTTGGGATCTGAAGATTTGGAGGATTCTGATTATATTCCTGAGGAGGAATTAGACTTGCCTGCTGAGGAGTTCTTCCCTTGACCTTTAGATCCTCTATTTTTTTGGTATTTTGTCTGAATATTGTTTTGAATATTGGGCCCTAGGCCTTATTTTGTTCTTTTTGATATCACTCGAGGAACCATTATTGTGAACCTCTATTTTAGGTGATCGGATTGGCCATCACCGGTGGTTCTTTTTGGTTCCTCACAGTGATATAACTAATTTTGTTATTTGAAGTATTGTTTTTTTTGGATTAACTATGTTGCCTCTGTCTTTAGACCTTTGTTTATGTTGCCGGCTTCTGTTTGTTACGGCTTATTGAGAAATCAATAAGTTGATGAACCGGCCTTTCCTATACCTTAGGGATTGGAAAAGTCGGGTCGTCACACATCCCAACATGAGCTAACCTTTTATGAAAAGCCCAAGCCATACAAAGTGAAATTTCCCAACAAGTAAATGTATTTATCAACCCTTTTACTCTGTAATCTCAAAAATGTTCTCTTTAAATAGGAATTTGTACCATCCTGGTATAGGCTTTCATAGAGTCCCCCTATGGTCATATCCTACCCCTATGAATGCTTTTGCACACATTATTTGTATGGGCCCGGTAACTTAAAACAGAAAAGTACCTTTGTTTCTTGCCTCACTTTTTGTCCTTAAACTGCATTTTTACTAGATTAACAGGTTGACAGAGTTTTTTATCTAGATCTGGCAAGGGAGTCTTCTCACTATGCAACTTCAGAATGCAATGCTGCTGGATGATGGGAGTTGGAACTTCAGATCTGAATTGTATTAGTACGTCTGGAAATGCCTCTGGTTGAACTCCCAAGATACTGCAATAATTTGGAGCAAGCAAGCTATCAAGACATGTTGTGTAGCATCTGAAGAAAGTGAAGCTAGAAGTAATGAGAAGATCGAAGCTCAAGCAAGCTTGAATCAAATCGTTACACAGAAATTTGAGGTAAAGCCTAGCATTTAAATTATTTCTTGCCTCTAAACCACATTAGCATTAAATTTTGTTTCTTGCCTCTTATCATTAACTTGTATTACACAGTTTTTGGGGATTTTTGTCAGATACGTTAATCATCTTTCTTTGATTTTGAATTTTTCTGAATAAATATTCATTGGATTTGCAGGTGGATATGGTTGATGATCCGGACACAGCAGAGCACTCTCCATATAAAATTTTAGAAATCAATTCTGCAGCTATTGAGACTAGAAAAACACAAAGAAACTAAAGCCCTAAAATATACAAATAAACAAATAAATAAAGCCCTAAAATATATAAATAAACAAATAATTAATGCCCTAAAATATACAAAGAAATCAGAGAAAGAAAACCTAAACAGTTACAAAGAGACCCTAGAAATTTTGGATGACATAAGAAATTAAAAAAAAAAAACCTCTAACCTCTGTATGCTCGGCCGCAAGGATACCTGTTAGAGAAAATGGTGAGAAAAAATAATCGACACTCCAATGAAATGCTTGGAGAGAGTTGGAGAAGTTGGGGATTCGAAGGGGGAAGAAAGATAGTTGTTGGAGAAGTTGGGGATTCGAAGAGGTTGAGCGTGCTGCGGAGAGTTTGTTAGGAAGGTTTAATAAAGTAGAATCTTTTTTATTTGCAGCCACAATCTTTGAGAGCATTGCAACCAGTCTTTTTGACGGCGGCTTCGCCCAAACACATTGATTGGTTTGAATCGAACGTTAGAGATCATTTTTTAGGATCATCTTCCACTCACTAGATCTTGACATAATGAGTATACCATATGACGGTAAATTTTTTATTTCTATTTTGAAGGCATCCAAAAAAATTGAATAAAACTCATATGCATGATATCAATCTCAAACACGATTTTCATGTAACTTATGCCATATGAAATTTAAAATGCACCATCTGATGATAAGTGTATGATGTTAAGATTAATTTTATGAAAGATTGGGGCAAAATATGATCTCCATCATTTGATTCAAAACAGTTAATATGTTTTTGGCTTAGGTGCCCAAATATTTAATAAGTGCACATAAAAGTAACATTTCCTTTATTTGTAATGGAGCGTGTAGCCACAAATTTCTCTGACGCGAAGTAACAACAACACAATAAACAACAGTTTTAGATAGTGAATTTATTTACAAGTGTTTTTGGCCGTGGTTCTTTAAAACCTATTAATGTTATTTTTTCCTTGTTTTCAGTGAAGGAATTAAATTGGTGTTGCTTGTGTTCCATCGGACGACAGAAGCTTCATTTAGACCATGCTTGGCTCGGTAGTCGACAGTTTGATTTGTTTCCTGCCAAATGTGAGAAAACTTAATGGCTTGAAACTTTCGACTTATATCTCGGATCTGCTCAATAACTATGCGATGTCTCCACTGAATATTATTGGATCCCATGATACTATAAATGGCACTAAGAGAATCAGATTCTACATGGAACGTCGAGATGGCTGAATCATTGGTCACCATTAGCCCATGAAGAATTGCAATGAGTTCAGCATGGGTGATGTCATGGGCAGCAATAGGACTATGGAACGTAGTGATAAGGTTTTCATTAAAATCTCTCAAAATGCCTCCAATGGCTTAGTTATTGTAAAGGCAAGAGGCATCTGTATTCAGCTTGATTGTATCAGAATTCGGCGGCGTCCATTGGGCTCACATGATACATATTACACCTGATATTTAAAACTAGGACAATGCTATATGGAGACAAAGTACAGGCGGCTGATGTGACGGGATGCAATTGGTTGTAAGTGAGGTGGGGTTCAATAAATGCAGGTCGGTGCAGTTAGTCATGTTATGCTAGGTCAGCCACTTGCACTTTGTCTCCAACAAATCTGTCCTACGTTTATAATCTTCTTTTAAAACCATGATTGGAAGAACAAGATTTGTTTATCACGTTGTATTGGCATAACCGAAATAAACTATAATTACTATTACACACCGAAAGAGGAGTTTCTGATTATTTACACCTAAATTTGGAAGCTTGATCTCCCTTTACTTATTAAGTCATCCCTGACGAACAACTCGAAATGATTGGCTACGTGATCGTATCTCTCTGATAGGAACTTCTCAACGTCTCTTGAAAGCTTTAATACCTCCACCTCCGCACAGAAAATTGCTTGAACGGGTCTATGATCAGATAATCTAGATTCACCTCTATTATATTGCTTCTGCTTCAACCCTTTTCCGCGCCAAAGAATCCTGTCACACCTGCAAAATACTTGTATGATTTCATAACTATATAAATTATTTAAGGGTACTTCTATTTACACCCACCAAAACTCTAAAAGCAGAACCTCCTCCGCAACTTAATTACCAGCAAGAGTTGGTATTGTCCCTATTGGTCACTGATATAGGATTTGGAGTGCAAATAAGGGAAAGAGATTGACCTAGGCTCCGCCAAAAGTGTTCCAGTTGAGTACCTAATAGGTTACAAACAATTGGCTACAACGTACCAACTCTTACAAAAAATTGTTGCATGTGCTTACCTATGGATCGACCGTCCAATTGATAGGCCATAAGGACCATATCTAACCCACTTGACTAATTGTTTGACCTAATTCTCCAATAAATTAAAAACTTATTTAAGTTATATATAAAATATTGAGTTATTGGGCTATCACCGACTCCAATCGATCTCACTCGTAGTTAGAGGCCATTACATTTTAATTTAATAAGATAGAGCCGGTGGTGATACAAAACAGTGGTTAAGATACCAGACTTCTAAAAAATAGAACTATGGAGAATAATATCTGTTAGATATGGGAATAGATTGAGCATTAATCGTATGAGGTGATCATTTGGGTTGTACCCCATGCAAAAAGGGCCCATAAATTGAACAATTACGAATCGGCAACCGGTTACAATGGGGAGCTCTCAGCATATACTGGTAGGGCAGTGCGCCATACCATGTCACCCGTTATAGGTACATGTCAAGATCACTTACCAAGCTGGAGCTCGCCTTTTTTCGCCCTTTTTACCTCCGATGTGCCCGTAGTAATCATTGGAGTTTTGATAATATTTGTAAGTGGGAGCAAATCCGATAACCCCCTCGTGCCAACCGTCAAATGTTCGACCGTTAGAGAGTTCAAACTTTAGCTGCATATTCAATAAGGCCATGTCACTAAGTAAATTTGGAAATCGAATCCTTTTGAAGAGGGTTGGCAGTGGGAGAAAACCTATAATAAACGTGTTGGGTTTGGGCCGGGTCTACTGGGAAGCCACAAAAATCTAAGCCCAAGAGCCCCATTGCCACCCCTCCTTTTTGAATGAGTTTATAAAATTAGTACCTGATCATTATCTAATAAGGAGTTCCACTCCATTTTTTTAACCAGTGATCTAGTCGTAGCTTCTGGTAAGAAGATTCTATAGTTCAAATCGCCAAGCAAGATTATCCGACTGCATGAAAACTAATATGGTTAGAAAAAATCTTCAAAAAAAACAACAATACCAAAAGTCCAAATTTTTTTAATTATATAGGTTTAGGGGCTTTGGTGAGGTCCAAGTGGTTGAACTCAAACCGTTGGAAATGAGGAAATCCTGACATTCATGACTCTACACCTTTGTAGGTTGATGTGAAAGTGCTTTTCATGGCAGATTCTCTTGTATCCAAAAGGGCTTTAAAAACCCTTAAAAGCACCATATAGAGTTCAACAAGTTGAATCTGAACAAAACCCTGTAAGTTGGGAATTGGTTACGTAGAACTATAGAATCGTATCCCAAAAACCATTGGATATATGGGAATCTAGACTTTCGTGGCTGCAGGCCTTCATACATGAAAGTGCTTTCCATTTCAGATTCCCTCCCATCCATGGGAATCTATAAGCATTTCAAGACCAAAACCTTTTAGATTGGACTTTGGTCAGATCCAACTAGGGCTGTCAGACCCGGTACTTGACCAGCCAAAACCCTTGGAACTCTACAAGCATTTCAAGACCAAAACCTTCTAGATTGGGCTTTGGTCAGATCCAACTAGGGCTGTCAGACCCGGTACCTGACCAGCCTGATCTGTTTTTTTTGTCGGGTCGGGCATGATGCATCTTATCCAATCTTCAAGTTGGTTCAGGTCGTAATTATATATATATGCTCGGGTCAGGTTTTCAGGTCCGGTTGGGCATATAACCTTGACCCATTAGGTCGGGTCAGACGTATGCCAATTTCCCATTTACAGCCCTAGCTAAGTCAAACTGATAGAACCCCAAGACCCTTGGAAGCAAGGGAATCTGAACTTTGGAGTTCCGGCCGAGTTACTAAGAACAGCTAAAAATAAAGAAACAAATTCGATGTTGTCGGCCCAATGGTTTTGTATAAGACACAAAACATTCAAGCATTACTAATAGTTAAATAATTTAGGTGACTTAATCGCATATTATGATAATCCAATCTTCAACCCTCAATAGTACCTTTAGCCCAAATAGATCAGACGAGCATCGCAATAAGATAAATACTTACATAGTTGAGCTACTTAGCCTAGAAATACAATTTTTTTATTCACAGTGGTTTCTTTTTTTTTTTTTCTGAAAATTGTTTAATTTATTGATATAAAAACTTGGCAAGTGCCTCGGAATGCCTCATAAAAACACTAGCAAGTATCTCAAGCATTGTTACCTGAAAAATCAGACTTCTCGGAGAAAGCCAGAGTAGGTAATTGAGGAATGTAAGAAATCCAAGTGAAACGAGAAGAAACCTACATTATGAGGAAACCAAAAAACCCGGGAAAAAACCTCCAAGAACAAAAAATAAAAAAACAAAGAAAAGAAACCCTTCAATTAATAGGACAGAGTCCTATTAAGATACAAAGCAAGACCCCCCTACAAGGTATTTAGAAAATAGAGCAATTGTTCGGCATATGTCTGATCCTTCACTGACACGTACCAAATTTTGTGGTGCATCCACCTTGAGATTTGCATGTCTCATGCTCATGCAGCGCACGAGCTCACATACCGTCTACCTGTGATTGGGTCGGTCACCCTATATTATATAGGGCTGTCAATAAGACTTTTATCAGCCTGTCTAGCCCCCTAAAATCTTAAGGCTAAGGCTCATATTAGGATAAAAGGGATGGGCTAGGGCCTTACAACTAAAAGTTCGCAGTAGGTCAGGCCAAGGGCTTAACAAGTTGAAGTTTAAGCCTGGCTCATGTATATCTACTATTTAAATTATATGTTATATATATAATTAAAATAAAAATATTTAAATTATCAAAATAACTATCAATCTTGTTGTTAGATTTACCGAACAATTGAATTGAAATATCTTTATCTCTATTCTGTAGACTCCAATGCAAAAAATAATTTTGAAAATAAATTTTGAACTACTTATAATGATTTTTCCAATGAATTTTTTTTACAAGATTTTTTTTTAAGAAATAAAAAACACTAAACCCGAAGCCCCAGCCTGTCCTAACCTGCCTAAGTTAGGGCTAGAGTTGGGTATATCAAAGCCAACTTAAATTAAGGCCAGGTTAGATCCTAGCCTTGGCCCCAGGGACAGCTAGGTTTTAAGGGGGCCGGCCCTAATTAACCAGGCCCGCTGAACCCTTCCATAAACACTTCTACACAGTGATAAATTATTAATGGACAGTTTATACTTTGTATTCGCCCTTCAAGGGTTGTCATAATCAACTTATGATGCCATAATCAGACGGTCGTTGGAGGACGACACTAGAAGCCTGTGCATGGTGAGGCTACAGAATATGGCATTTCATAGGTAAACTTACTAGTCGCTTTCTCCCAACAAGAAGAAATCAGTGTCTTCCCTACTTACCTAGCCAAAATTATTAGAGCACTGCTCTTATAACTATAATCTAGTCTAATCATAACTCCATGCATCTCTAGGCGGTCGGTGATTTCCAAAATAAATATTTGACCTTCATGAATCCCAACAACATCCTACCCCTTGAACCCCGTGAAAGTCAAATATTAATGTATTACTTACTCATGATCTAGAATCTTTCGAGGCAGCCCAAGTGATGCACCACGAGGGAAGCTGGTCCTAGAAAATATTTGAGTGGCGTCTGAGTTTCTGTGCACTTCATCTCCTTCTTTTCCTCCCGAAGACAAATGACCACACACGAAGCAAAAGCTCGTTTCATGCAACCAAAATCTAACTGACACCGATCCCTGCATATCAAATTCCAAAAAAAATTAAATTCTATGAATTCAAAATTTGGAAATTATGTCTATAAAACCAATTATTTATTCATTCCACTTGTAATATTAAATGGGTACCATTAGCTATGAAAATGTAATCCCACACCAACTAGTAATTACACCAAGTAATATGAGCAGTAATTAAAAGTCGCAGACATTTTTTTATGGTTCACACCTCACTCTTTGCACGATATTCCGAACCCTGTCCGTGGATGGAAATCGAGACTGTTGCATAGCTGTCACTGGGCACCCATCGATCATCTTTACAATCTAAGAGGTCTCAGGACATATAAGAAAATATAACCTATCGGATGGATCTTAATTCCTGAAGATAGACGACAATTACCGAGACTGTTCTATAGCTGCCGGTGGTTCTTTACCGAATGATCTCCGGACATATCACAGCATAGAACCAAGGGTGCGCTCTATAAATTCAGTGGGGTGAGAACCTTATCAGAAAATACCCTAAATATGGGCTTGAGCCTGTAGCCCAATGGAAGGTTGACAATATTGCAAACTTTTATTTTATTTTATTTTATACGACAATATTGCAACCTTAAGGCCGCATGTTCAAGCCTATGTTACCTATGAAAAAATGAAAAACACCCTCAATATCGACTACGCGTGTTAATCGGGGTGAGATTGCAGTTTTACAGGGTGTAAATAACGATACCCATATTAAATTAAAGGTGTGAGGCACCTTATTTCCTAGGCAGCCCATGATGCCACAGCCTACACAAGAGACACTCAGATGTTGAATGTATCGCCGGAGATGGCCTCGCACCCAAACGGAGATGAAAATTCCGACCATCTGCTTATTGATGATGCACTCGAAATCCTGCGCGAAATCCACTGATGGATTGCTGTACTTGACTGGATGAATTTTTTGTCTTTCTTCTGCCTTGACCTCCTGGTTTTGAGTTGAATTAGTGTTATTATTATTATGATTATTATTCAAAGCTGCTCGAATCAACGAATTCCATTTCGTGGAAATTTTGTTGTTCTTTGCACCTAGAATGTTTCTGGCTTTTAAGGGAACGATCTCCTGGAACCTATCCCAAAATAAAATCTGTGATTAGAAAATCTCTTTTAATTATTTATTTATAATTAAAATTGATTAACAAGGTTATGAATTTACCCAAGAACATAGATGTCACTTGAGTTATTGTTACATGTGTCTAGCCAACCCTCCATGTTTAGATCGTCTGGTGGTGCAACCCCTCCAACGTTCCACGTACTAACGAAGACCCTGAACATGAAAAGAGCACAAGAGAAAGCAACAACCCTTGTTAGAAACGAAGCTCGAATCTCTATAGAAAATTTTGGTGTTTGAATCATCTATAAGAGATTCAAAGAATGGAAAACTTATAATAACTATATGAATGAATTTAAGAGAATGGTTGAAGAAAGTGTTAGTGAGATAATGATTTGGAAGGTGTTTGTGTTGGTATATATGTGGCCGTGAATACCTCATCCAACGGTTGTAATGGCATCTTAATGAACATTTAATGAAATATAAATAGTAAAAAATTGTTATACACAAGGTGATTAAGAGGGGGATTATAGGCTCTTAACGGAAATCCATCGGTTGCAATTGCTTACTTATATACGCAAATGTCAAGGCACGAAAAGTGTGCGTGGACACACAAAAAAAGCAATAGACGAATTGGACGAGCTGCAATAAGCAACCACCAGTCTAGCGACACGGTCACCCTCTTGTTGTCATGTGTAGCATGGATTTTGGGTTCCTTCAATTTTGAACCTCCATCAAAGTTCGATCAAAATACGAATATATACATGGATCTTTGTCTTTGGAGCTTACTTGTACTCGTCTATATCTTTTTGATCATTGCATGGTATCTTCCGAAAGCCATGTTGGACGAATCGATTGCTTCTCAACCTCGTTTGGAGCAGCTTATTAGCTACAAATTTAAGCCAATTGACCTAAAAATCATAGAAATGTGCATCAGTCATTCATTCATGCAAACTACACAAAAAAAAATAAGGAAAAAAAAGAGGAGACGCTATAGAAATCAAGGTTCCAAATCCACGTATAGGAGACTGAATAATTCGGTGCCAACAAGGATAGTCCGATAGAAATTTATTTGTATCGGATCCAGAAAGTCGCTTCTATTTGAAGAGGCACTTACTTCTCCTTGAACTCCTTGCATGGTGCATGGAGAAACGTAGGAGGTTTGTTTGGTTAGAGAGAAGGGTCGATACAGAAGGCACATAAAAAAGGCATGGGAGAAACCATGGTCAAAAGAGTTAAAAGAGAAGAGTGTCCCACTAGCAATAGTTTAAATCAAATGGTGCGAATATTTTCATGAGCAAAATAGTCGGCTGGAGAATGACAAGGGAGCCACTGAAACAAGGGTCTACAATTTAAAATATTTCAAAATGAGCTCTTTATTTGTTGGATGAAGTTACATAACGGATTAGTTTAAGGTGAAGCAGGCGGCTTGCTGTGCAAGTTGTGGGTGTCCTGTGGGGTCTAGGGTTAGGGTTTGGATATCTAAAAACATTATTGCGTTAGTTAAGTTTGACATTAATTTATTTATGGGTTTCATTATTTTCACTCCCTCAAATAGTAATCTCACCTCAACCGAAAAGGTAATCTCACAAAAAGGTCAGTTTTACATCCAATGGTTCTTTCTTTTCAACTCGGGTTTCACCTATTTTAACCCTTTGATTGCTTTGAGTCATACGATGAAGAAATTTTTCGCCCCAAAATTTGGTAGAACAAATCTTGAGATTATAAGCATTCCATTAAATAGACAGATTTTGATTCGATGGGGTAAACATCCCAAAAAATAACAATTACTACAAAAAAATAGATTATTAGCGGCAGTTTTTAAAAAACTGTCACTATTAACAAAAAACTATTAAAGGCTATTAGCGGCAAGGGTATTAGTGGCAGTTTTTTGTTAATAGCGGCAGCTTTTGACTGATGCTAATAGTCTTGTTTTTTGTAGTGAATATCATAACATACATGATGAGTGGTTTCTCCGATCAATTTTTTGGGATGTGTTCTTTGTGAATTCAAAATTTAGCCATTTGATAATAGAAAATTGATCTCAAGATATGTTGTGGAGAAAATTGGGATGAAAAATGATCTCCTATCACTACAAAAAATAAGACTAATAGCGGCAGCCAAAAACTGCCGCTATTAACAAAAAACTATTGCTAATACCCTTGTCATTAATAGTCTTATTTTTTGTAGTGTATCATCTTATACAAAGAAATCATAATTTAAGCATGTGAAACTTCAGTTAAGAAGAAAGAACATTGGATTGAAAATAAAGGCACCCTAGCCTTTTTTTTTTTTTTGGCCATAAATGCATTCATACCCAAGGTATCAAAACCGGTATCAGTCTCAGGTATTAGTTTGCTCAAGACCGATACGACTCGACTGATACCGATACGTATCGGCCTATACAATATCGGATACCTGAGTTGGGATAACGATACATATCGATTTGCCAAAAAAGAGCCTGGGTGGTAGCTTCATAGAATGCCACATACTTTGTTTCTATAGTGGAAGAGGTGGTAAACATTTGTTTTGTGATCCTCCATGGAATGACGCCTCCAACAAGAAGAAAACTATATTCTAATGTTAAATATGGTTTTTCCAAATTAATTTTATTAGCTCCTTATGTCTTTCAAAATAGAATCTCATACTCTAATAGATCTCAAGGTTAAAAGGTACCATGTTTGAGGCTCCAAGTGAAATTCTATTGTTGACACACGTGGTTAAAACGCAATGATTTTTTATTATAAAGATATCAGACCCGATGGATGTTGGAGAAATTGAAATATTGATCCGAAATAATACATGGAACCGGTTCGAGACACGAGAAATATCGCTGTCTTTAAACCAATATTTGCCCCCACCACTTCGACAAAGTGGTCACCAATAGGTTACCGGCAAACTGGTTTCAGGATATAACTAATCGACTGTGTATTCTTAATTATTAAGGATTTGATGAATCTATTCACGCTATCCAAACACCATATAATGCAAAAACTCTCTGATAAAGACCTTTAAAGATATAACGAAAGAGAAGAAAGAATACTTTTTGTGGTACATAAAATAATGATTTTAGGTTCCTTAAATAGAAATCAAGTGGTGCGTTAATGCACCTTTTTCTTATGAAAAGCTGTAACACGCATCCATTCGGAAAAGACACACCACTTTGGAATGACCCTTCATTTTGAAAAGACACACCACTTTGGAATGACCCTTCATTTTGAAAAGACACACCACTTTGGAAAGACACCTCAATTGAAAAGACACACCTCTTGAGAAAAGACAAGTATAATAAACTTTTAAATATCTAACAATCCCCCACTATTTAAAAGTTTAAATATCTAACAATCCCCCACTATTTAAAATTTTGAAATCAGAGCAAAGCCAAAAATATATGCATAAATGAAAATGTCTTATAGACTTGAATTTTCACTTTAGTGGAAATAACTTAAAGTTTGTCAAGATCTTTAGTGAAACTAAGTCTTGAACTAATAATCATATTCGAAAAACTGAAACTATTTCATACACATATTTCATATATTTAGTGTTCAATAAATTTGTTAGCACATTTAGGTCATATGCTAGTACCCTGATTTTCATAAGTGTTTATAAGATAAAGTCATGTTTCATTGAAGGCGGCTTCACCCTCACACTTATATAGGTAGGCCTATATGAGATATCCTTGTAACTTTAACATCTCAACAGATTGTGTTACAGCGTCTATTAAGAGCAATGCTCAACCTCCCCTTATCCATTACAAGCAAAACACTACCCTTCCTGGGATGTTTATGAGAATTTAATTCTCATCAATGTAGTGCCCCTTTGTCCATCACGGATTTACGACTTGTTCTTCCCTTTGAACCTAAACATTAACCAAACAAATATTAGGTAGGGTTTCCATCGTAAGTGACTATTTGGGTAAATGACTTTAAACCCATCTCGATTCTTCTTTTAGGCTAATACTTTTCATAATTGCTCATAATTACAATTATCAACACATTTAGTGTTTCTTCAAATATTTTTACCTGAAATCATATATCATTTATTTTCTTATTCATTGACAAGAAAATAAGTTTTATAGTGAACTTAGAAGTTTTGACTCAATCTTTGTTGGTACGTCTACTAAAGGACCCTTAAGTCAATTCATTTCTCTACCTATTTTGATATAACTAACAAACTTAATGAAATTTATAGTTGCTCTTTAATATCTCTTGTAAGATCATGATTCCATTTCTTAAAGGAAAATCATCTTTAAATGATTTAGATCTCCAAATCTAAATCTATTATCTTTCCTAAGATAATTCAATCAAAATCATTTGACCATCTCCAAATAATCCTAACAATCTTTTCATGACAACTCGAAGTGGTGGGTGCATTCAAAAATAATTGCCCAAGTAAATAAAAGTCTTCACTTTAAATGATTGGTTGAAACAACTTGGTAGTGTTTTTCTCACACCCATTAAAATGTCCCACATTCTAACATGAGGGTGTCAATGGGTGCATTCAACCAGTCAGTCAGTGCCATTAAATTCACCCATAAAAATTAAAAAATAAAATTAACATACCTCTTAAGCATGTCGTTACCCAAAGAAATACCTCTCCACGCCTTCGTAATCGGGTTATAAATAAAGAGTTGGGTAGTGTTTTTATGTGCCATCGGATCCGAAACCTCTAAATATTGTTTTAAAATTGTTGGAGAAATTGAAATGCTAATCCGAAATAATACATGGAATCGGTTCGAGGCATGAGAAATATCGCTGTCTTTAAACTAATATTTACCTCCACCACTTCGACAAAGTGGTCACCAACAGGTTACCGGCAAACTGGTTCCAGGATACAACGAACCGACTGTCTATTCTTGTGAAGGATTTGATGAATCCATTCACGCTATCCGAACACCAAATAATGCAAGAATGCTCTGATAAAGTCCTTTAAAGATATAACGAAAGAAAAGAAAGAATACTTTTTGTGGTATATAAAACAATGATTTTAGGTTTCTTAAATAAAAATCGAGTGGTGCGTTAATGCACCTTTTTCCTATGAAAAGGTGTAACACACATCCCTTAGGAAAAGACACACCACTTTGGAATGACCCTTCATTATGAAAAGAAACACCACTTTAGAATGACACCTCAATTGAAAAGACACACTTCTTGAGAAAAGACAAGTATAATAAACTTTTAAATACCTAACAATCCCCCACTATTTAAAAGTTTAAATATCCAACAATGGATCTATCACCTGATCTTATATACGCAAAAAAGGATCTAAAAAGAAAGGCTAAATATCTCTCTGGTTTCTAGAGAAAGAGTAAATTTAAAAAAAACCTCAAGTGGGCAAGTGGGCTACCCATTTCGAAAGTTGTCATCCATGACCCTTCACATTAACAACCTCATCAGGGATTGCCTTTAAACTGTTTGCAAATGGGGAATTGCTGTCGGGATTGAAGACCCGTCAATACTAAGCATTTACAGATTCGAGGTCGAACAGTTGCTCTCTTTTCTAAATACCTTGTAGGGGGGTCTTGCTTTGTATTTTAATAGGACTCTGTCCTATTAACTGGGAGGGTTTCTTTTCTTTGTTTTTTTGCTTTTTGTTCTTGGAGGTTTTTTCCCGGATCTTTCGGTTTCCTCCTAATGTAAGTTTTTTCCCATTTCGCATGGGTTTCCTATATTCATCAAGTACCTATTCTAGCATTCTCCGAGAAATCTGATTTTCCATGTAGCAATGCTTGACGTACTTGCTAATGTTTTTATCGGACATACCGAGGCACTTGCCAAGTTTTATATCAATAAAATAAATAATTTATATATATATATATATATAGGTGGACTATAAAGCTAAACCTTAAGTTGGATCCCATTCAAGAGTTTAATTATAATAATAATAATGATAATGAAATCCAGTTCAATACTTTGATTCTCTTTCATGGTCTTGGGTTTGGATTTCCTAAGGGTACCTACACTACAAAAAATAAGACTATTAGCGGCAGTTTTTTTTAATAAAAAATTGCCGCTATTAGTCCTGTCGCTTTAAAAAACTGCCGTTACAAAAATAATAGTGACAGTTTTTTGTAGCGATAAGACTAATAGCGGCAGTTTTTTAATAAAAAACTGCCGTTAATAGTCTTATTTTTTGTAGTACTAATGCACATGACTTGCAGGTGCGCATGCATTCATAGGAGATTAGTCCTTACAATGAAGGGCTTGGGATACCCTAAATCATAAAGATAAAATAATAATAATAATAATAATAATAATAATAATAATAATAATAATAATAAGAATAATAAGAATAAGGTAGTAGTTGAATTCTTCACTCTCAAGTGCCAGTGAGTCAACTTCCTAATGCTAAAGTGGCCAAATCTTGAGAAGTGCATAATTATTTATGAGCATTAAATTAGTAAAAGTAACGGCTTTGCTATTTTAGCATAGGAGATTGGCCCATTCTTCATTTAGAACGGGAGAGTCAAAAATCAAGTACCAACTAATTTTAATAATAATAATAATTATTATTATTGTGATAATAAGTTGTTATTATTCTTTTCGTTAAAAATGAGGTTGATTGTTAAAGTTTAGTCCCACATTGAGGAAATTATAGCCTTGTCTCTAGGGGCCTTCAGCCTAAATCATAATAAATTTGGGTATTCATCTCAAAATCAATTGGCTATTAGTGGTGGGGCCCAACATATTATACGGGAGCAGACAAGACTATAATTTACCCGGTATGGGACTGTAACAACCCGATTTTTTTTAAATTTCATTTAATGGTATTAGATATGTTTTGCACTATGAATAATGTTAGCTCTCTACACCGGAACCCTATTTTAGAAAACTCTATTTAAGTATGTAACTCTCTTATCTTCTTCTCTTCTTTTAAGAAACTCTAGCCTTTACAAGCTCTCTTCCTTAACTCATATTTTCCAAAACTCTATATTCTCTTCCTTCCAAAACTCTCTAATGGCTTCCCTCTAAACTCTCTAATATCTTCCCTCTAAACTCTCTGACTTCTTCCCTAAAAACTTTCGTGTATTCTTCCATAAGAACTACCGTGTATTCTTCCATAAGAACTACCGCAATTTATTTCCACCGACGAGATCAAGGAGGAAGAAGAAGAAGAAACCTGCGATGAGCTATTGCTTTGGATGTTGATCTCTCTAACCCTAATCGCCGTAGATCTACCGTTCACTCTTCAATAGGTGGGTACCCATCAATCCCCTCTGTACTTCTCAGATCCCGTTGCGTAGGGTGCGTTCGATCGCGCATCAATGGCTAAATAAAAATGAACCTGTTTATTTCTTTTTATATAAATATTGTTATAAAAAAGAACATAACTCATTCTAACTATAATTTTATTCTATTTATTTTCTTATTATTGTTGGGTCTTATTTCAAATCCATGAGATTAATGCGATAATGAACCCATAAGACTTAGTATGGAAGACACTGATTGATATAGGATCCGATGTCACATTTTAAAAGTTTAGTAGATAAAAATCTATAATAAAATATATTGGGATTGCACCATTATGAACTTTCGGGTCTGAAATCGCGGCCACGAACTTGAACTCACGGCCACGAGCTCAAACTCGCGGTCACAAAATCGAACTTGCGACTATCGAGGTATTAGACTCGGTATTTTAGCCATAACTTCTTACTCTGACCCCAGATTAACGCGATTCTTACGGAATTGAAAAAAAGATAACGAACTTTACAACTTTGTGTTAAATAATCATTTCACGAATCTGATATTTTAGAGGTCAAAATAGAACGACAAGTCAGGATCAATTCTGAATGATCCAAGGTTTCTGATTTTCATGACCAAAATTTATGTATATATTATATCTTACTTAAGGTTTTTCAATCTATGATCATGATAAATCTCTACTTAGAAATTATAAATAACCTTTAATTTAGTTATTTAATTATAGTATGTGTGCGTGTGTGTATATATATATATATATATCAATTTTGTCGCTTCAACGCGATCTCCGTGATAGCATAAAGATTTAGAAACTCGATGCCCTCATGAAATCAAATTCTAACCTTCATGTTCTCGATGTCATGCTGATCGTTTCAAAGTGTGTAACCTTGCAAGTGCACAATATCGTGACACACGGGCAAGTATTACGGATGTCGAACCCAAGGGAAGCAAGTAATTTAATTAATTCAAATAAGTATTAAACCTAAATTTACCAAGGTTAGAAAGAGTTTTTCGTGATAATTTAATAACTGCTCAAATAAATCTAATTAAATTTCAAGAAATAACTATGCAAAGTACAATTGATGATTGAAATAAAAATGGTAATGAGATTCAAGGACTCGACTATACCCTAGATGTAGCGACCCAAAATCTCACAAAGGCTAATTGTAATATGAAAGTCCGTACTTTCATATCGTGAACCATAGAAACATAATAAAGCAATAAAAGTGTCTTAAACAACGAAAGATAAAATTTTTAAAAGCATTAATGCATTGTAAATAAAACCTGACCATTTTCTTATTCCAATTATAAGTCCAGCATAACTAAAAACTTAAACTTTTTTAATGAAGTACTAGTTGATCATAGTCTCATACATTTAAAGCCCAACAATAATAATAGAAAAGGAAATAAATAATTAGGCTATGAAGCCTTCATCGTCATTCATTTCAGGTTTTTGAGTACCACGTGCAGTCTCATCACCATACGTTATCCTCAGCTACACCTGTCTCACTTGGTCACCCACATCAATAAGGGGTATAAGTTTACACTTGTATAGATTAGACATGCAATTCATTGTAACATAAAATATCAATCATAGTAATATAAATATTTCTGTATATTTCATGTGTGTGTGCTTGTGACATGTATAGTCTCAATAGGCTGAAATGAACTGAACATAAGCATGGATGTAAATGTTGCATGAATGCATCCTATCTTTTCATTTCATCTTTCTTATTATTTAATGCAAGTTAGACTCTGTCTTGTTCAAGACATTGGGTCTAATCCTTCATATCATTTATTGCACGTCAAACTCCGTCCTACTCAAGACGCTGAGTTTAATCATGCTCATCATATTCTTATTTAGTTAGACTCTATCATACACATGATGTTGGGTCTAATACTTTCTTAGACTCTATCAGGTACAAGATGTTGGGTCTAATGCTTCTTATTCATGTTTAGTTAGACTCTATCAAATATAAGATGTTAGGTCTAACAACTTTTTATTCATATTTAGTTAGACCCTATCATGTACAAGATGTTGGGTCTAATACTCATTAATCATTGTTTGACATTTCATCATATTTTATGTGTCTTGATTGTGTATTATATAGATCATCATAGAATATATAAAGTGCATATGAGTAGAATCATAGTACATAAGTATTGAAGTGCATTTAATCATGGTACATAAACATTGAAGTGCATACAATCATTGTATATGACATTGAACTGCATATATAATCATAACATATAATAATGAAGGGCATATGGATATAATCATGACACATAAACCTTAACCTTTCTTGAAGCATTTGTAAAAAGAATTGAGAAATAAATGTGACTGTCTTGAATCGATCAATCGAATTCCCAAAGCCGATCGATTGAATCCAATCCGTGTATTTTCAAATCATTTTTTATTTATCAGTATCTGCTTATACTCGATCGATCGATTTTCCAGAATCAATCGATCAATTCTAACACATGAGTATATCAATATAGATAGCATCCAAAATCGATTGATCGATTGCCTAGACTCGATTGATCGATTTCGATTCGTGAGCACGCCCCAACAATGCTTCAGATCTCATGGTGGGGTTTTAACCCATCTTCTTTTAGCCAAAATTATCAATATTAAAAATCATTAATCATAGCATGCATCTCATTTAATCCTTCAATCATTATTCATGAAATAAATGCATTAAGTTGCGTAAAAACTCATTTTAAAACTAATATTTTAAGTTCAATGAAAAATATGATTTTTTCATACCTAGATCGATTGTATCACCGTGATTAGATCAAAATTTCAATAATGATGATTCTTGAAGGAGGCGAAGGCCGCTTGGGAATAAGCGCCAATATCTCGCCAATCTTCTAAAAGAAAAGTTTTAGAAAGATAGATCTAAATCTCTTCTCTAAGGTCTCAAGGGTTTGCTGATGGCTCTATTCTTAAGAAAAACTTTTGAATAGATTATGATTTAGATTTCTCGTAAGACACCTTTTTATAATATTTTGAGGATTATTCGGTGTTAAGCTAATACACTAAGGAAAGATGTATAAGCTTTTACTTTAAGGTCCAAAATAAATGTTTAAAACCCACATAGCAAGGTTCGATCCTCTGACCTCTTATCTCTAACTCAAGCCTCTAACTAATAGGCTACTGCATAGCTTATGTCAATTAATGATAGAAATAAAAATAAGAGTTTGAAAATCAAAACATATATTTTTAGTAAAAATATTTTGAAAAGTCAATGCATGCGGTGTATACATTATTAGGCACATACACGTAATTTAGGTATATCAAAGACGTGAAATTTATATCACAACACTAGATTTGTAATTTCTTCCAATCAAATTAATCAAACGCCTACACACAAATGTTCACCCTTATTTTACTAAAAGCAAAATAATTCGAAGGAAAATGATTAGAGATTTCTGCATATAATATCCTAACACTATGATGCATTTGCATTGACATGAGTCACTATACATATCAGAGATGATAATCGCAACAGTAAAAATCAATCATATGGCTCCCTATATAGATCTATAAGATTGATATAGGTTGAAAATAATCTCATTTACAATCATTGATCTATAAGATCTACGGCTATATATGAGAACACAATATTTCAAAATAATCTAGCCATGTGATTCAACATTTGAAATAAGGAATGATTTAAATAAAAGAAATTAATTACTCATTTAGGGATTTACCTCTTCCTTGAATAAGAGGTTTAGTCTCTCATTTCAGATCTACACATAACACACAAATCCGATGCCATCAACATAATGCTTTGATATCAATTATTGAATCTTTTTGGAAAAAGATCTGAAACTGTACAAGTATTGAATGAGAAAAGCTTAAAGAGAAGAGAAAATTAAAGCCAAGAAGATAAAATGCTAGTGAAAGAGATTACAAGCTAAAATGAAAGATGAAAAGAAAATACAAAATGAAGGATGGTCGACCCTAATTCTTCTTTTTCTTTATATAGGCCTTGTCTTGGAACCCTACTATTTTAGAATCGATCGATCCAATTCAAATTTCGATCAATCGATTCTAAGACCAATCTTTGGTGGATTCAAATCTATTTAATCGATTGATCGATTATGAACATGAGGTTCTGATGTGTTTTTATCTTTGTCAGACGTTTGATCTATACCTTAGCATCGATCGATCGAAAGTGGACAGGTTCGTTTGCAGAGAATAGTTTTTTCAGCTTCGATCAATAGATCTGAGGTTCGATCGATCGATTCTTCACAAATTTCCGTGCTTGATGTTTCCATGGTTCAGTGTTCGCATGTTTGTCATCTTGTACACTCTTTTATGCTATTGAATCATCTAACGGTTAGAATTACCTGAAACTAACAACACTCCACAAAAGCTATCAAATTATTTTTATCGAATAGTTAAATATATGTCTTAGGATATAAAATATGATCATATTTCGACGCAGATCACATACACTCTGATAACTACCTTACTCTATAGTTGTATTGAGATATTATATAAATATATATATATATATATATATATATATATATATACGTATTAAAGTAATATAGTCGTGAAATTAAATCATTCTATTTAAATATTGCTATGTGTTCATCTTGATTATGTAGTACGTGTTAAGGATAAGTTAGATCATGTACGTGAATGTATGAGAGCTAGCATGCTTACGCTTGGGCGTGGTGTTTCGCTAAGACGATTTCGACGCGGGAATCACACCGTATTTGCATGCCTCATAATTTTTGGTGGTATGGGACATCATGACGAGTGTGATGTGAGAGAATTCAGTATAACCTCGTACACGGTGCCATATATGGTGATCATATCATCCCTGAGTTTGAAATATGATAGATTAAGTTAAAGAGTATAATATAACATTCGACCTTTAAGTATTAGTTATGGTAGGGTTCCTTTCACGGTCACGTGAAACTCGAAACATAAACATCCCTGTACAGATGTAACACCTCTATGGTAGTATGAGTTGTCATATAAAATATATTCAGGTTACTATGGAACCAATAATTTGGGAAGCGTGATTGGTGAAATTTATTGCACCATGACTCACTATAGATTCAGGTGGTAGGAGTATATTAATATATAAGTATGATAAAAACACACCGTTGTGTAAGCCGGCATAAGATTAAAACTTAAGTCTATATGTGTCGTTTCTTATGCAGCCACCGACGGACCACCGTGTCTTACAGCCATGGCGAGTCTCTGAGAAGACAATATGTTATGAGTTACGATTGGCCAAGTCTCCCCATAGGCTGAATGGGGTGTATGAGTATGTTATGAAGGGAGTCATGCTATTGTGGTAAGCTACTATGATGACTCTCACATGGTATGCTCGAGTAGCGACTCTAACACATATTATATTAGGGTTTATGAGTATGTAGGTATGCTCATGTGATGTATAGACACATGTGACGATAAAAATAAGATATATTATATTATGAGGTATGGTGAGGTACTTTAGGACTAGAGTGTATCTAGATCATGGTCTTGTATTTATTATATGATATGAACTCTACGATATATATAAAAATATGTTATTTCTTCTTTTAGATTATACTATCATACTATTATTATGACTCTCGAGATGCACCTATAATGCACTTGAGTAGTGTGGGGTGGATTGATGGTGTATCCATTGAGTTACGCGTTATTTAGCAATTCAGCCCTCATGACATTCATTTAATTTAGGTGATTATATCGATGGAGTGGACGTTGGCTATATATTTTGATTATAGTGGCGTTGATTTCGTTGACCCGGTCGACGTAGAGTATGAAGAGTTTTGGGAGGGCGACGTCGTTGAGTACCAGGAAAACCTTGGTGCTGATTTTAACCCGAGTGCAGACTATTGATACATAGTTGTCACGACCCAGAATCCTTACCCGACCTCAAGGGCCTAGAATTCCGTGTTATGACACCGCAAGCTTGTTAAGGCGATAAGCGGACATACACATAATTCTTATACCGATTTAGCATATGGATCAAGGCATTTAATAGCATCATTTAAAAATAAATTATTCAAGAAAACAACAACGGAAAACGTAGATGACGTTAATTCAGTGATAAATCCTAACCATGCATCTATAATCGAAAGCAAGCAGAGGTTTTACGTAGAATAAACAGTCCCAACGCAAACCCAAAATTGGTGCTGAAAAATAAAAGTATCTAATAATAAATCTCCCCTGAAAATAATAAACTATGACTAAGAATCTCTCAATGCTTAAAGTAGTCCGCCGGATCTATTCCCTCGTCCAGATGGTAGCCGACGTCTTCACGCTCTTGAGCCGCATCAGGAACAGCAGTATCCCCATCCTCAGTGATGGAAAAATCAGAGTTCTCACCTGCAACTGTTAGTTTTGGGGAGGGGGTGAGTTTACTCAATCACGTAAACTCAACAGGTTGCACAATCGATCCACCATAAAATACTCAGGTGATCGTGTGTGCAATCGCTTGAGCTGCGATACATTTTGAAATAAATCAAACAGCTATAAATGATTACAAAAATATCTAAGATCTCATATCTATCATAACAAAACTGAAAAATATAGCATAAAAAGAAAAGAAGTAACATAAAATGAAAAGACCTGACATAACATGAAATAAATATGATGCATCAAGTTCTGATCTCCTTTTGTGTCTGCTTTGTCGACTTTTCCTATGTGGCATATCTTAAGACTTAATATTGCTCCATACGCCTACACAACGTACTTCACATCTTACCTAATTTTCGTATACGACCTGTGCCAGGGCCGCTGCTCGAGCCTATCACGCGAGGTCCACGTGTAGATAACCACCTAACCTCCATATCATATCGTATACCACCATCCAGCCTGATGAGGTTGCATGCATTTAAATCAGTGTCCCCTTACATTCGGGACACTGTCGTATCATATTGTCCTTAAGACCCGTCTTGGCTGCAGACGTTAGATCTTGCGGTGGCACGCAAGACATGGCACGTGTAGAAACTTAATTTGTATTTTGCTGGCCTTCACAACGTAACTTAGTTATCCGTATTCGTAGCTTACCTTATCTTACATATCATTTCTTATTGTTTGCTGAAAACTTAATTTGAAGTGAGCCACGGTGCGATAAGATTCACAAAATCACGCTTTCCAAGGGACGGGTTCCGTAGTAACCTAGATGTACTTCGTGTGACAGCCCATACTCCCATAGAGGTGTTGCATCCGTACATGGATGCCTACATTCCAAGTTCCACGTGGAGTGGAGGAACCCCACCATGACGAAGGCTTAAAAGTCGTGTGATATAGCTTATTTCTTTTTAATTGTGCGTATGCCCTATCGTGATTTTTCTATGTGGTGCATGCTATATGATGAAAGGACTAACTTGGCCCAAAGAAACTATTTCATACACCTTACATACTTGTGAATATAAAATAATAATTAACATTTTAACAGAACAGATATTTCATACAAAATTTTTTTGGAGAAACCTTCTATGGGCCGTCAGATTACTGATCGGACCTTCTGTTTTTAAAGTTTTATAATATTTGTGCAGTCTTAGTATCGACACCTTTTACTAATTTGACCTAAGAGTGGGTCAATGTGGCAGTCAAATGATCCACTTAGCCTAGTTATACAAGGGTTAATATCCCTCACTAAATTTTCCAATTTGTGAGCCTCAAAGCGCGTCCTAGAAATTTTAGTGACACTTTCTGATCCATTAGATTACATTGAGTTACTATTGAGATCGTTTTGAAGTTGGTCCTATGGGCCACTTGCGCCTTAATTCTCAAAAATTAAGGGTCAAAGGTAACCCATGTATTATTCCATGTGGCACCTAAGGCTAAAATAAGAAGGCACGAACTTTGAGTCATCTATCCTCTAATCTGAACCATTTGATGGTTAGACAATAAAATTTTACCTAAGGTTGATTCTTTTGTCCCGATCCCGATTCGATCTCTAGCACACTAGATCTTCCAGTCAACGTTTTACAAGATCTAGCAGTCAAGTGCACACTTAGTGTACCTACCATGTGGCGATCAGATTAAACAGATCTGAACCATCAGATATTTAAGAAAAATGATTCTAAGGTATTAGGTCATTGGGCCCAATTTATTTTGACCTCTAAGGTCTCAAATCTAAGGGTCAAATCCTTCATGTTCACTGATATCTAAATAACCTTTTAATTTTCTTGATTTGTGGGCCAAATTTTCGAGTTCTGAACCGTTAGATGTCTCGAGGATTTCAATTAGTAGAGATGGACCATCTCTGTTCTATTTCTTGGGTTGGGCCCACCAGGTCCAACCTTGAATCTATTTCATTTGAAATCAATGGTGCTAAAAGGATGGTTGCACCAAAATATTCATATCAGGTAAAATTCTTCAAAGTGCCCAACTACAATAGTTGGCACGGGCAAGTTATCACCGGCATTGTCGGCGTTTAGTTGGGCCGATCCCCGAAATATATCTTATCCCGACCCGAAACGTCATATATATATATATAGCCAAACCAGTGGCACTTGAGCGCTTCTTTCTCACATCTCTCTCTCTAGATTTTCATTGGGTCCTCTCTCTCTTACTCTGAAGTTTCTGTTAAAAATCACCTCTCTCTCTCTCTAGAATTATGCTAAAACTGTCTCTCTATTTTCTCTCTGCTCTTGAAGTGGGCACCGTCTCTCAAGGTCTACGTAATACGCAAGGTGCATGCCACAGATGTGCGTTGGCCATGCACCCTATTGCGCCACCTCTTAATAACAAGAATTTATCTACAATGATCAGACCGCTCATTGTTGACAATGAGCTCGCTCGCGCGTGTGGTGTCTGAGCTGCACACTGCATGCATGAATCATAAGATGCATCAAGGCATTAAAAAAAAAAAACATGCACATTTCAGATCACAAGTGTTACCAGACGTGAACCTTTTTCATGTTTGCAAATATTGGTAACTGTAAAGCTAAAAGCGTTACCCAAGGTGTTACGTGATATCAAACGTTGCAAATATTGGTAATCGTAAAAAAAAAAAGAAAAAAATGTTACGCGTGCCTAAAGTCTTACAACAACAGTTGGCATTAGGTTGATTAGACTTGTGCGCGAGAGGTTCATAGATAAATCGTGTGTAGTTAAACCAATCAAAAGTTTTAGAGGCCTTTAAATACCTACAACTCCCCGAGTGTTTCAAAGAGGGGCCCAACGGCTACTTCTTAGGTTAGATTTAGGCTCTGTGAAAAAAATTAAAAAAAAATAAAAGATACGGTAATGATTGTTATGTGCTATAATCTCCATCTTTACCATTAATAATGGGACAAACTTGTTGGCCACAGATACTGGTGGAGAAGGAGGTTGGGCACCATTGTATACCATCATGTATTCATCAACATAAATCAAAGCTAATACCTATTAGGCAACAAATAAGCATATATATTTATATTATATATCTATATATAGTTTATTATTGTTTATTTAAATTTATTTATTTATTTTATTTTTATTTTGTTCTTCTTCGTGGCTATCAACCATTAATAGAGCTCTGTAAATAATATATATAATATATATAAAAAGAAAAAGAAAAACTGGATATTTTAAGATCGATCGAGGAGCACCCACCTGTTGGAGCGTGTACGGGTTGATTCTGATCGATTCGGCGACACGATAGCTTACGCGTCGATTCAGCGATGCGGCAGCCTGTCGCTTTAGCGATGCGTTTTCGATGGTGGGTCGGCGGGTGCTAGGCTGGTTGAATGCGAGAGAAGGAAAGAGATTATCACAACATTAATGGTGCCGAGATATTAGTAGAGAAGGAACGAGTGGCGGAGATAGATGGAGGAGGAAGAAGCTAGGGATATGAGAGTTTATAGAGAGAAGATGAAGACTTAATTTGAGCATGGTTTGCCAAAAAGGCAAGAGTTCAAAGACCCAAATTCCCTTCTAAAATTAGGGAATCATGGGGCATAAAAGGCTAGTTTTTTTTTTCCTAAAATATAATATATTGCTAGCTAGTAACCGGGTCCAACTAAAATTATAAAGTTTCTACATTAATGATTGTGTGTGTGGGTTGGGTTAGAGTGTGGAACACTCACACGAGGCTTGGTGATTCATGACATCTAAAGTCATTGAATGCCCATCCTATGATCCGGGTCATAACAATAGTAGATTCGGTACTGAGTTTTATTTTATACTGTTATTGTTGACTTGTAGCCTCGTATATCGGATTTATTTATGACTCTTTCTTCTTTGATTAATAGTTATTACTTGAATTTTTATTGCATTTATTCTTTATTTATGATTATTTTTATTTCATTATTTTATTGTTAGATTTACGAATTTTTGTGGAACCATATTTTCGTGAGAACTCTGATTATTTGTATGTCCGATTAGCGTATTTGGGATGCGTGTGGGTCATAACTCGAAATTCTAAGCCCTCAGGATGAGAAAGAATTTTGAGTCGTGACAGTGACCAAACTTCAACATTGACTTTCATAATAGTAATGATCATAATAATTGATAAAACTTATACTAAGTATGGTAAATTTCCATTTGAAGCTTACTTTTAATAGCATGATGAGTACCCTTAAATATTTAAAAAGCTACCTTAAGATCCTGATGCTCATCTGTATTGGAAAGGGAAGGAAGCTCATGTCCTAATGATGATCTCCTCACGCGTTCAAGCTTAATCTAAGAGGTTCAATTCCCACGCAACCTTAAAAATTAGCGTAAAAATGTATCACGCAATTACCCCGCGCTATGTATCTATTTCTCTTATAGTAGTTTTTGTTGAAAAATTAAAGAGGCATTAGTCCAGTTGGTATACTCCCTCTAATGTGAGAGAGTAGGTCGTATGCGTGCCTCCTCCTCAGTTATAAGGGTTGTCTCCGCCGAATGGCCGTATAAAAAAAAGTTTTTTTTGAAATTAATCTATAAAATTATACTTTAAATGTTGACTGAGACATGTGGTATCTCCATGTATATTTAGGCTATGTATTACATATATAGCTCTCTGCTAGCCATTGCTATAGCATAGTTCACATGCTTTAGCAAGTTCTTATATTCTTTGCTAACATCCTACTACCTGCTTTAGCAGGTATCCCTTCTCCTTGATAACTCCTTGCATAGTAAAATTTTATTCAAGATTTACTTGTTCAACAATTCTACCCTCCTCTCTACTCACTCCTTACCAAAGCAGATTTTATTTGCTATGGTAGGAAGTTAGTAGAGAGCAGGGATGTTGCTGCTAGAGCAGGTTAATCCTCCTTTTCAGGGAGTTAGAAAAGTGAATGGGAACCAACTAAAGCAGGTGAACTTTGCTATGGCAGAGACTAGCAGAGAGCTACACCATACACAACCTTAGATTCTATGATGGGTTTAAGTTCAAATATGATTTTTTTGTTACAAATAAGGTGGACGTCCTCCCTCTCCCCACACAAAAGCTGCAATCAACTTCCCATCAAGGAGAGTGCAGGCAGGGGCGTAGGCGCGTAGCCAAGATTTTCTTATGGTGAGGGCTAGTGATGGTCAACAAATGCTAATAATTGTTTTACTACAGATTTGGAGGCTGATACACCATAGATTTTGGGGGTTTCTACTATACAAGAAGCCAATTTTATACATCATTAAATGAGGGCTCCAGCCCCCACTCTGCTATATGTGGCTCTGCCCCTGAGTGTAGGAAAATTTAGGGTAGAGCCATCCCTTCATCCAAGGATCAAAATTTCGGGTTAAATTTCGGTTTCTAGCATGACCAAAACCGAAATCGAAATTCAAAAATTTTGGTTGAAATCTGAAATTTTGGATCCCATACAAAAAATCTGAAATTTTTTATTTCGGTTTCGAATTTGGTGGGGACCGAAACTGAAATTTCAGACAGTTTGGCCGAAATTATGATCCTTGCCTTCATCTTCCTCTTCTCCTTCCATGTGGATAAACGGTAGCATGATTGAAAGCAAGAGTTCATTGACGATCTTCAATGATGCAAGTTTTTTTTTGATTCAAATCTTGATAAGATACATAAAAAAGTTGATTTTTGTTACCTAGGCCCTAACGCCTTAGCCTATGATCGTGGAAAGATTGAAGGCGCCACACAGTCTGAAAGATAGCTAACAAATCTATGTAATTTTTTTTTTTGCTCGGTGAAAGATTGAAATTTATTGCAAATTAAAGAGAACAAATTACAACCCGATCGGTTGAGCGAGAAGCTCAGCAAAAAAGACAGAAAAACAAAAAGAAAGAACAGATGGCTCCAAAAGACCATTGAAAATCAAAACACGCAAAGAAGCACCCCCACTAGCAACAACCAAGGGAATAGATGACCAAAGGCCACCCACACCGAACCATACCCCAGCTCATCACCCTGCCAGGTTTGCTCCACCAATTGGCCCTTCATCATCTGCACCACTCCCCCAAACCTTCCTCTAGCAAGATATTTCTTTGCATATCAAATCTATCAAGCAAGATACAGATTTGGGCTTCCCTTCAAAGATCCGAAGGTTGCGCTCCCCCAAATTATCCACAAAATAGTGAGAGGAACTGATCTTCTATTCATATGTCTAGACTCAATTAACAAACTCCGCAATGACATTACCGCAAGACCCCGACATACACAACTGGTGCCCCATCGATTTATGAAAAAGAGCCAAATGGTATTAGCCACATGGCAATGAATGAAGAGATGGTCGGCAATTTCCTTACGTGATTGCAGCAGAGAATGCAACGGTTTGGCATAGTGATTCCCTTACGAATAAGAAGACTCACTGTTTTTACCCGCTTCCCAAGTTGAACATGCACCAAGCAAATTTTGACTCTGTCTACTTACCTTAGCACTATGGTAAGTGATCTCATTATGAAATGGAAGGTGCTTTCAGGCACCCATTTTGCAATAGAACAAGGGTCCTTAGGGTAAGCCCAAAATAAATGTCATGGCATAAAAATATAATGAATTAATAGAAAAAAAATGCAAGGATAAGAATGAAGTGTTGCCTTTTCCGTTAGTCAAATTCATTTAAACAACAAGGCTGCTAATATGTTACACAGACAAAGTGATAGCCAAGATAAAAGAAAATGATTAAGTCTAAAATTAGCCATAACCTTTCCTTACCTAATGGTTAAGTGGACCACTGATAAAGCCCTACTTTTACAAAACTTTTGGCAAAGAAATGACCCAGCTGTGGACAAGGTAGAGATCAGAAAAATAAAACTAAAAATATGGACTGTTAGAAGAGGGAAAGGAGATCTTCATATGGATCATACAATGATATCTTTAATATACAAACATGAATTGAGAAGCTTCTAGGGTAGGGTTTGGTGGTAGGGGATAGTGGGTCCTAACATCTAGGCTAACCTATAAGCTATTACTGTGGGAATTATAGTTTTTTACAGGCCGAGGAAGTGCTTGTAGATGCAAGCATAGTCACCAACGTCTCCCAATTTTTTAAAAACTTCCTAAGTCAGGAATTTGAGGAGGTTCTGCAAATTAATCATAAATTATTTGTGAACTCTTAAAAAAATCGTACGTTTTAAAAATTTCACAAAGTTTGCAAATAATTTATGAATTTATCAAAAAATCATAATTTCTAATATTTTTATAATATTTGATCTTCTTTTATTTATTATTATTTTTTTTCTCAACGACATTTTCTCCAAATATTTCTCGACTTGCCAAATTTTAACCTTGCTGAATTATTACAAATGGATAGAATTTCCTTAAGGCCCCGCTTGATAGCCAAAATTTATAATTCATGGATGCAGATGGACATAATTTCTTTAAAACCCTGTTTGATAGCAATGAAACTCCAAAGTGGAAATGAAATTAATTTCTTAGTTGATTTCCTGCGAAATGATTTCTTCTAGAAATGGATTTTCCACTGTTTGATTAGTGTGTTTGAGAAATGAATTTCATTGGAAATTGATTTCTCCTGTTTGATTAGTATCTTTGAAAATGAATTTGAAAATGAGTTTTTAAGTTTTGATCATTTATTATTAAAATCATAATTAAAGCCTAATATTAACCAATAAATTTTTTAATAATATTCTAGTACGTTACAAATTAATACCATAGTAATCACTATTTTGATTAAGTCAGAGTTTAAAAAGTCAAACTCAAATAAGAAGTCAAACTTTGACCAAACTTAAAATTTTGATTAAAAAAATATGTAAAGCTAAATAACAAAGTTGTAAATGCTAGTATCTAATATAAGTTTATACATTGAAATGAAATTAAATTTTTACAAAAGTCAAACTTTGACCAAAATTTCAACTTTGACTAAGAAAAAATTTACGATGTACCAATAAGTTATAAAAGTTCAAGTGCAAATTAATATAACAGTATTTATATACATCTTTAGGTTACACTAGTCAAAATTTGATCAAATATCCACTTTTAATAAAAGTCAAACTTTGACTAAACGTAAAACTTTGATTAATAAAAAATTTTAAGACTAAAGTACAAAGTTATATAGTAAATGCTAGTATGTATTATAAGGTTACATATTGAAAAAGAATTCAAATTTTAAACTTAAAAGAAATTTTAATTTTTAAAAAAAGTCAAACTTTAATCATTTTTTAAAACTTTGACCAAGAAAAAATTTGACAATCTACCGTCAACCTACAAATTAACATAACGTATTCGTATCCATCACTAGGTTACACTAGTAAAAAATTTGACTAAATATCAACTTTTTAAAAACTCAAACTTTGACCAAATAAAAAAAAAAGTAAAAAGTTTTTTTATAATGTACTACAAAGTAATAAATAAAAAAATGATAATTTCATTGGGGATACAGAAGTTTAAAAAAATCAAATTGTACTAACAAGTTAAAGTTTGACTAAATACAAACTTTGACTGATAAAAATTTACATTACCAAACTATAAATAACAACAGTAATAATCACTATCTACTGTCAAGATACACTTCTCAAATTTTGACTAAAGTCAAAATTTGAATAAAATTCAAACTGTAACTAAAAGTCAAACTTTGACAAAAAAAAATGAGGCAATATATTTTCAAGTTATAAATTAAAATAATGATATATATTTTTAATTATAATATTTTACTAATAAAAATGTATAACATTTTATATCAAATTAAACTTTGACTAAGAAAAAATTGCACTGATACGGTATAAATTTATGTAGTAGTAGACTCTATCTATAAGCAGGTTTCAAGTTTGACTAAAAATAAATTTTGTGTAAAAGTCAAAGTTTGACCAAAAGTCAAAGTTTGACAAAAGGTCAAAGTATTGACTAATACAATTGCGAATCTAGTATCAAATTATATATCAATACGGCAGTATCCTTTTTTCGCCATCAAATTATTGGAGTCAATGTTTAAGAAAAAGTAAATGTTTAATTACAAGTCAAAGTTTGACTTTAAATTCAACCTTTAACCCCTAAAAATTTGATAATATATTACTAACTTACAACTTATTATCATGTTTTAGTAGTCAAAGTTTGATCAAAATTCAACTTTATATAGCTTATAAATCCAATTAAAGTTTGATTAAAATTCAAACTTTGACCAAAGTCTAATATTAGCTGAAAAGAATATGCTGTAGATAATGTGATCGTCATAATGATCGTGCTGGTATGATGGTCATAGAAATTGAAGTTACTTTTTAATAGTTAAAAAATAATTTTTTTTTGCTTTTAGGTTTTTTAAGTAACTTTAGATTTGCAATGACAAAAAATTATTATTTTGTTAGTAGGAAACTCAATTTCAGCCACTTAATAAGTTGAAATGGTTTCATCCTACAATGATTTGGTGTATGGAAATTCAATTTTCATGCGAGGCCGACTTAATTTCATTTCCATCTCCTTAAATAAGTATTAAACAACAATAATTGGAAGCTAAATTTTTTTTTCACTATGAAATTACATTTCCATGATATCAAGCAAGGCCTAAGACTCAAACTTTTCAACTCCTTTAGGAATTAACGAAAGTATCATTTTTTTTTTTAATGGGAATTAATGAATTTTGACTGAAAGACTTGAGCAATAAAAAGAGTTAGTCACTTAGTCTACAACGAGTGTCCACTCATTATGGGTGGACACACCAGTCCACATTATTTGGTGTATGATGACATACGGACTTCAATGCGCACGGAATTGGCGACACTCATTGTAGACTAACTCTAATAAGACACCCACTGTAGACTAACTCTAATAAATCTGCCAAAGGATAAAGTAGGGATTGGGATGAAAGGTCACAGATTTCAGGGTCAACAGATCAACCAAATTCAAACTAGCTTGACTCTCGCCTCCACTTAGCTCCCTACGATATAGTAAATTAAGAAGCACAATCAGAAAAAAATGGGGCTGCTCCTTGCTCGGGTATGGTTGACCTGTATGTACGCCCATAGGAAAGGCTTCAATTCATGTATTTTAAAAGGGAAAATTATAATTAATGGACCGTAAACAACGGACTGCTAACATGGCACAGTGCAAGCAGAGGCTGCAACCTACATTGTTAGGGCCACACTGCGCTGCCATCACACCATGTAAGCGGTCTGTTGAACGATTGATCATTTCCCATCCGCCATATATATATATATATATATATATATATATATATATATATATATATATATATTCCTTTTAAAAGTCAGACTCTCATAATTTTGGGTCAAAGGTTGAACCCGTCCATACAAAGTGGGGTGTCGAATGTAGGGTCCTTTTAAAAGTCAGACTCTCATAATTTTGGGTCAAAGGTTGACCCGTCCATACAAAGTGGGGTGTCGACATTCGTATGTACATATCCATATTTTGATTGATCACGAGTCTAGATTCTTATACAAATATTTGTTTAATGGAATCGAATGATCCAAAACTCTTAACCTATTATTGTGCACATAGGCATCCAAAGTATATATCGCTATTATATAAAATATAGCTTTTATAGCCGGCCTCAAATAGATGGAACAAAATAACAATGATGAGTATATAAATATAACCATTATATTAATGCATAGATACTACCTCAGCTCGTTGAACTTTGAAGATAGAATCAAATATATTCATGTCGATTTGCTCCTAGTTAGAGTAGCATGATGGCTACAAAACTAACTTTTCTATAATATTTTCTTTACAAAAATATTACTTACTGGTGATAAAAAGGACAGAAAGGCATTATTATTAGTTTATTATATGTTTTAAGGACTTAAAAATTCATATTCCATAACAATATCATTTTTATCGATTAATTAACTACTTTCATAAGCCAGTCTTTAATTAGCAGTTCCTTACTCATTAGTGGGGACCTGAAAGTAATATATTATTAGTTTAATACCCAAAAATATAAAAAAAATTGGTGCTTATAACTTGGATTATTGGAATGTCACCATCACCCGCATCATAAGGTTATCAAGCAAATGAAACATCATTTAGCCACCAAATCCTTTTAATTTTATTGGATATGATGGTAGTCACAAAAGTCTCAATAAATTTCTCAATTAAAAGTGTGCCAAATTTTCTCCTATATTATCGAAATTAATTGAGACGAATTCCATGCATACACACTAATATAGTTACATAGATTATGTAGTTACACCTGCTGGCATCCAACACCTTATAACTTAGGGACAGACTCTCTTGGTCGTCATTTAGTACTAAATGGTATTTAAACGATTTTATATCATTTATTGGCTCATGATCTTGGAAATTCATACCGTACGTAAAAGTGATATATTATCAATCGAAGGGCTATGCGTTTAAAAATTACACTTTTGGGAAGATTCGAATCAACTTATCTAATACCAATGGTTGTTCTTATTTTTTTATGGCTGATATTAAAGTTCATCGAATAATTTAAATCCACTTAGAAACATGATCCTTTGACTAGGATATGTTCCATTGATGGATTATCACTTCGACAATTTAGATTGATAATAGATGTGTGCCACATGATACAATGATTCAAGTGTGAGATAAAAAGTGACATTTTAGTAGTATAAGATTATTTAAACATTATTTGCTGTTTAAATGTCGATTAAGAGCCATTACCCTTATAACTTGATTATATTTGCTTATTGAATTTATTGAAAATTTTCCGAATTAACCTTTCAGAATCAGTGCCTTTATCACGACTTTGTGACTAAGGATATGATGAGTTAAAAGGTGCTTCTTAAACTTAATAACCTAATGAAGCCGGTGAAGAGACTCAATCACTCATTACCGCTGATATATAACACTTCTTTTTTCGCTCTTATAATAAAATGCATACTTCTTACTCTTAGGCCTCTTTCAGGTGTTTTTTGGTTTTTCTCGGAAAAACTCAGATTTCTAGATACTCAGATTCTTAATTTTTCCCATATGCGTTCTTAAGTTACTTAGATTCCTGACAGATTCTTATAAAACTCAGAATCCTTAATTTTTAAGTTCCTCTCAGAAAATCCTCAGAATCGATTCAATCAGTGGTTATAATATGATCGTAGAAACGTTACGTAATCATCGATTTATGTGCCGTACTCGGATTTCTCTCAAAATTTACAGGCAACCAATCGAGATGGGGCTAAACATATTTGACGGAGGCTTTTTTCGAATCTGATTTAAGTCAGTTGCTTATATATATATATATATATATATATATATATATATATATAGAGAGAGAGAGAGAGAGAGAGAGAGAGAGAGAGAGAGAGAACCTTTAAATCCACTCACCGAATCTTTGAATTCACCACGTTGAAACACATTGACTGAATTGAATCAAATGATGGAAATCATTTATCCCCCCAATCTTTCACACGATGGATCTTGAAATTATCAGCGTATCATCAGACGGCTAGTGTTTTATTTCACACGGAAAGCATCTCAGAAAAGTGACCTTAACATCACGTGCACGCTTAACATTGATTTTAAGGTTACTTTTATGGGTGTGCACCACATGAAATAAAAAACCAACTATCTGATGGTACACCCATGATCTAAAGATCGATCACGTGAAATATTGGGACGATAAACAATTTCCATCACCCGATTCAATGCAGTCGCTGTGTTTCCGCGTGGGTGAACTCAAAGCTTTGGTGGGTGGATTTAAAGGTACTCTCTCTCTCTCTCTCTATATATATATATATATATTATACCATATAACAACAGCGTTAAAAGTGTAACACAACAGCCTCTATAGATTATTATATATATATATATATATATATATATATATATATATATATATATATATATATATTATACATATAACAATAGCGTCAAAAAGGTGTTTCTTCTGCGCACGATATAAGAGCAGCGTCAAAGGTGTTTCTCCTGCAGCATAGGATAGGCGCCTTGTCGACGGTGACGTGAGATTTTAATGGAGTAAGCGGCACTTTTGTGACGGTCCAACAGGCCGGCCAAAGGCCCTGAAGCCAGGAATCGTCCGGTACCGGTCTGATAGCCGTCCGGTGAGCAAAACACGCCTACCGGCGACGATTTATGCAGTATTTTTCTCACTGTCATCTTCCTTATGTTTTTCCTGCAATTTTTATTTTTTTTTGGGTTTTTTAGCAAACGAGTTGGGATCTAATGTATGGAATTTTGATAAGTATACAATGCAGCTAAAATCTGAGCTCCGATTCTGAGTTATTCTGATCAAATCGCTCGGACGATTGGCTATCATTTTCAGTCGAAAATGACTCAGAATCCCATTTCCCCAAAAGAACTCTCGAACACCAGATTCAGTCGAAAAACCTCAAATTCCGACTTCTTTCTAAGTTTAAACTCAGATTCTGAGTGTTTTCGGACTCCCGAACGAGCCCTTAGGGTGCAAGGGAAGCTGTTGGAATGAAGGGCAACACAAGTAGCATCGTAAGCATGACTGCTGCGTTTGGGTTAGCTCTTTTGGGGCAAAGAGCAGCTCTTTCATGTTTTGGCTCCGGCGGAAAACTACCTTTACATTTGGGAACAGAGCTCATCGCCCCATTTACTCTAACGATGAGCTGCTTTAGGTGATAAAACTGCTCTATGCTTGTTCTATCCCAGAGTAGATTTTATTTACTCTGACAAAGAGTGGGCAAAGAGCTGCTTCTGCTCTTATAAGAGCTAACCCAAACACATTTAAGGGTTATAAAGTACCAAAGAGACTATAGCTTTCCTGCTCAACTCTCTTTTACCATTAGTTTTATTTAGGGTACAGGTTTTTGCAACAGAAGATTTGGTCTTCGCAACTGATGAATCTACCGTTAACACCATTGACTTACTTGAATCAAACGATGGAGATCATTTTTCATCCAAATCTTTAACACAAGTGATCTTTTGGCAGAAAGAAAATGGCAAGATGTGATCATTTGGTGGTCACAGAAAACGTGTGGCTGGAATTTATCGATATAAGGAGAAAATTTATGTGCATTTTACAAGCGATTTTGATATGTATTTTTTCTTCTAACAATGTTGTCGCATTTGAACATTTAAAATAAAGAAAATAGTTCAACTTAACTTTTTTTTTTTGTCATCGTGGACAAATTTACATATATAGAAATGGATAATTGGATATATAATCATGGTATTAACTATCAAGGATTGGCCGATACAGATACCAGTATCAGGGTTATAGTGGCCGATACTGCAGTATCGGTCGATTACAACTTGAGTATTGTCTGTTACCTACCAATTTTAAAATTATTTTAAATATTTATTTTTTATTAAAAAAAAAAATCATCTAGTAGTTTAGGTTACAACCATTCAATCAAAACGATAACTTAATATTATTGTTTCAGTAAGAGCATTTTGGTATTTTTCTTCCAGCATTTTGGCATTTTGGCCCGACCAAAACGATAACTTAGTCTTATTGTTTCAATGCCGACCTAAACTGATATAATTTGGTCGATAATTTAAATTATCGGCCGAAATTTTGAACCATGGTTTCAGCCATCCGATCTTCAACTTTAATATATATTGTTGGTGTATATATGATTTGTTATTTGAAAAATAAAGATAATTTTGTGACATTTCTTATGAAATTTAATCTATTAATTTTAGTGATCTATAAGTGTGTTATGTATGTTTGTGCATAGGATTGCATGAAAAATCCTTTTTATCAATTTGATGGAAAGGTGGGGCAGCGATCTGGCGACTTGGGTTTGCTCCCCAAGGTCACTTGTTCGAAATGACTCCCCTTTTGTAAAGCAGGTGTAGTGGGTGTGTGTAAACCATGATATATATGGGTATTAACAACTTATCATTGTCTTAAACTCTTGTTTGTTTTGTAGTTGAGAAACATTGCACCCAAATCATGTCTAATAGAAGATATCCTTGTATTAAATTCTTAGTAACAATTTTAAATTATATATAGTAAAATAGAATATAAGTATTATTTTATTTGTCAAAAAAAATTGTGAAGAATTTTTTATATATTATAAAGTAATATGAAACATGGGCCCCATTTCAGAAACTTGCCTTGGGCCCCCAAAATGTTAGGGTTGGCCTTGTCCATATGGCACACCTTCCAAAAGGTGATCATATATGTACACATAATTTTAGGTCACTTTTTAGAATGTGTGCCATATGAAATAGAAAATTGACTGTCTGATAGAATATGCATGATCTCAAGATCTGTTGCGTGAAAGATTGAGGCAAAAACGAGCTTCATTGTCTTATTCAGAGGTAGTCAATGTATACCGGTTAGAGGAGCTATAGGGCGAAGTCACAGAGCTATGGATTGTGCAATATTATGCAAGCCGTTCACTTCAGGGTTAAATGAATAATATCCCATAAAGTAGATTTTACATCATCTTTTAAAGATGAAGTGAACAATTATTTTAAATCATATATGTGCCTTTTTTATAAATAAAAAAAGTCTACTATGATAAAGCTAAAATGCACATTACAAGAAGGGATTACTTTGAAATGAATGTGCCCTTACTAAAAGGAAACTACAAACCGTTGTGCCCTTCTTTGGTTATTGCACCACCAACAAACCTCCCCTCCCATTGAGGGAGAGAGAGAGAACTAGGAAAGGAGCCTGAGTGCAAAGTGACTTGATACCAATGATCAAAATTTCGGTTTTCATTTCGGTTTTAGAGGGGACTGAAATCGAAATTTTGGACTGAAATTTCGGCCGATAATTTTAATCTCATACATTTGATGACCGAAATTTCGATCTCAAATTATCGGTTTCGATACAACGATAATTTCGGCAGAAATTTCGAATCTTGCTTAGTACATGGGTCACTATATGAAACGTGCCTCACTTGGAATCATCATTTGTGATGTTTGATGGGTGCCCCATAATCGTTTGTAGACATGATTGGGATGAAATATTATCTCAATGTGCTAATTCAAAGTGGTTAAACTTTATAATAAAGTAAGTGGCTATCATGCAAATCAAAAGTATAATTAGTTGCTCCTTCATATATATATATATATATATGTAATTAGTTGCTTTGAATTAGAGGACGGAGAGTTGTTTTTTTATCGTAATCTTTTACATCATAGATCTCTTGGTCTTTGCACACCCATTAGCCAATGGACATGATAATTCACACATCCCAAAAGGCCCCCGCTTACTTAATGCTATCTCAAAAAGAATCTATTTTAAAAATCAGTCACTATTTTCAAAAGGCATTGAAAAAAATATTACACTTAAAAGGATCTGAACCGGATTAAAAATTTATGTCCGAAGCCAAAATCGAAATCCAAAATTTTGAATCCCATATAAAAAATTCGAAATTTTAGTTTTCGGTCACCAAAATTAAAACTTTGGACCGAAAATTAAGTCATTTTTTTATCCTTGATCTGAACCGATTAAAATCAAAATACACCAATAAAGATAGTTAAATCGTCAATTATGGGCATCTAATTGACATACTCGGATTGATCAAATGTGTGCCACGTAAGTGGTTCCCCTGCAAGTGGACGGTCATGGGCGACTCTGAATCTCTGATTATCAAATTATATATTTATATGCGAGGAGGCAAAATGGCTCCCATTTTTTTTGCAGAGATGGACGGAGGAGAATGAGTCGGGCTACAGAGGAATGGCTGCTTCATGTTTTGGAAAGGAAAATTATAGGGCACTTTTCAAAAAGAGAACTTATATTGGTAAAGTTTTTCACCATTATACCCTAAGGGAAAGTTTCTCATATTCAGAACTGTATGGATTTTCTTGGTACAAGGGAAAGTTTCTCATATTCAGAATTGCACGGATTTTCTTAGTACAAAAATTTGAAAAAGTCAAAAGTTGAGCACATGTGAGCTGTCTTGTAAAAATGAAAGGTCGATTTTACCCTTTCATTTAAGACGCTAAATTCAGCCATTCTTTCATTCTTTCGATGGGTTTTTTTGTGAATGTCGATGGAACTCCGTTTTCTTCTCCGACGAAATACTCGAAGAACGATGCTTGGATAACTCGATTGGATAACTTGATCAGAGAGCAAGATCTTGAGCCGCAGCCATCTTCTTTCGTGTGGTCGACACAGCTGCCAAAATACTCGAAGAACGATGCTTGGATAACTCGATTGGATAACTTGATCAGAGAGCAAGATCTTGAGCCGCAGCCATCTTCCTTCATGTGGTCGACACGGCCGCCAACACGGACCAAGAGACCAATGATCAAGATACTTCGCCGTCTTTAATGTCGTCGCGGTCGTTATAGTTGTTTATCTCTTGGCTTTTGACGTTTCAGGGAGGCACAGGCAAGTTGTCTCTAAGGTTTTCGCTGTTGTGCTTCTTGTTTTAATGGCGCTGCCTTTGGTGGTACCTTTATACGCTGCGTTTAAGTCGTCTAGAAGTTAAAGTTCAGATATCGAGCAACGCGAACCTCTTTTGATTCAAGAAGTTGGAGAAACCCTAGTAGTAGTAGTAGAAGAAGAAGAAATTAGAGAAAAGAAAGAGATAGGAAGAAAAGCTCTCTTGGGAAGCCTGTGATCGGAGAAGATCACACGATTATGTGTAAGAAGAGATTTATAAAGCAGGGTATCAAGGTCATTTCACTTATCACTAAAAAGTATATTTCATGGATTTTGAGGACTCCGAAATACGGTGCATCCTGATTATGAGAAACTTTTGATTTCAGTATAATAGTGAGAAACTTTTTTTTTTCTAATCCTGTTTTTATAAATTTCCCAAAATTGATAAATGGAGGACAAAATGCAGGCGGCTGACATGGCGCGGCATGGCTAGCTGCACCAACCTGCATTAGTTGAGCCCCCCACCACACTTGCAGCCAATTGCATCATGGCACATCAACCGCCTGCACTTTGTCCTCAATAAATCCTCCATTTAACACAGTCCTTCTGAAAACATTATAACTACCACCGGCTACAACCTTATTAGCGTAAACCAATTATAAAATGTAACAACCCGAATTTTTGGACTTTCTTTTATTGGTGTTAGATTGTGTTTTATACCTTGCATGGTGTTAGTACTCCACACCGGAACCTACCCTAGTTGAGAAAATACACATTTTAGTTTTTCAAAAAGTGTTATATTTAAAATTATCTTTATTTGACACAAGTTGTGTGGTGGCCTAGTGGTTGAAAGGCTTGTCTTATAGACAAGAGGTCTAAGGATCAAACCTTACTACGTGAGCCTATACACCCTTATTTGGTTAATGCTCATATCTTATAAATAAGAAAGTTACGAAGAACCTAAATCATTATTATAAGAATTCTTCTTAAGAGCCCTAGTCGTCACTCCATCTTCTTCTATAGCCATCTTTTTCTAAAAATACCCAAATCTCTTGTGTGTTCTTCCACAAAGAACACCGTGGTGTTTTTCTACCGTCAAATCGTGGTGGAAGAAGGCGGAGTAATCGTGGACGGACCATCATGTGGGCGCCGATCTCTATCACCCTAACCGCCGTCGATCCGCCGATCACGCTTAAAGAGGTGGGTACCCATCCATCCATCTCGTCCTTCTCAGATCCCGTCACATAGGGTATGATCGATCGCGTACCGACAGGTTAAATAAATTAAACCCGCGTATATTTTTGTGTTTTTTTTTGCGAAACCTGAACACTATCTATTTTGCTTTTACCCATATTATTTTATTTATAGTAAAATTGGGAACCCAAATATCATTAGTGTATAACGCGCTGCTCACTAGGTTCCACGGTACACAGTCACCGTGTGCTTAAAAGACTCATTGTTACTACACAGTACAAACGTTGTAGCTTCACGCTTTAAAAGATATTGCTTATACTTTTAGTTTTGTGGGTTAAAATAAAATAAATTATAATTGATGTAGCCTCAACACATTATACAAGACGTTTTGTTTTTTTTGTTATTATTATATTTGCAACTCATAAAACTTGATGATTGTGACTTTTTGTTTTATTCATTATAATTACATCTTATAAGATGTTTTGTTTATTTATTATATTTGCATCTCTGATTGTTTTTTTTTATTTTTTTATGTGGTGCTTTTATATTTGGTGCAACTATTTATATATTATATTATATGTAATATAATGTAATATTTGAATATTATATAAATGCCCCTATTACTTTGGATTGGAATTATAAAAATACATTATATTTTATAAATTATTGTCAGAGAATAGCCTACCTGCCTGTGGTATAGTGTGATGAAACTCTCGGTGGTCTTCATTTGAAATTACACATTTAATAGAGATATGATAATATGTTGTCCATTGTTAGCTTATAAATATAGTACACTATAATAATACACTTGAACTAAGATTTAATTGAACACAAAAATTGGTCATAAATTAAAGTGTCACACACATAAGTTTTGGCTCATCATTTTTCCACCATTGGATATAGACTGATGCCCAACACTACAAAGAACCAACATAATAAGATGATATCATATAACACACAATCTTTTCTCCAATGTTAACTCTTAGATGAGAATTTAATTATTCCATATATAATAACTTATATGTGAACTACAAGTGATGTATATACCAAACAAGCAAAAAGTACATAGCTTTTGGTTGATGTTGAAACCGGTACACATTTCCTATTGGGATTGGGCATACAATTCAATGTGTTGTCAATTTGCATTGATGAGTCAAAATAAAATAAAAATGAGGAGAGTATATTTATATAATACTTGACATGAGTCTCTTTTCTTCCCATAAATGCTAGTGTTATGATTTGACTCTTTTACCCTTGGGAAAAATGAATTTTTCTACCATATATATATATATATATATATATATATATATATATATATATATATATATATATATATTTGGAGAGGATAGATAGGGTGTGATGGGTGGTTGTAGATGATGGTCCTTAGCCACCTGATTTCTATGATAATAATGGAGAGGAGAGGTTGGGTTATATAAAATATATGGGTTCACTAAGTTTATTTTATTCTAAAGTTCAAAATTACTCTATAAAATAGATGAACTACATTTGACGAGGGTCTTGTATCTTCGATGACAGTCAAATATTGAACGACGGTCTCATATATTAGATGGTTGTATGATATGCTTGAGAAAACTGAAGGGTCGTTTGATATATCTTAAGGACCCGCTAATTACCCACTAAACTAATATAAAAACTAACTGTTATATTATAAAATAAAGATAGAGTTATATTATTATATGCTATATAAGTAAATAAGTACTCAAGTGCTTTAGTATTTTATTAATATGATCTATTATTATAATATAACTTGGTTATAGTCGATTCTTTCATATGTTCGATCAATTGACTTTATATCGATCGACTTTATACAGGACTAAACCATTGCTAGTTTTAAATCACTTTTAAATTGATCGATCGATTTCGCAAATCAATCGATCGACTCACGTCCGAACAAACAATCTTATTTACACCATAATTTCACTCAAGCACGACCAACATAGTGTACATTAATCATTTGCACTTTTCGATCGATGGTCGTGATGCACTTAATTTCTAAAATAATAATATTTAATTTAAATATTTTATAATAATAGATAATAATGTATTTTAAATATCACTTTTATCGCTTCAACGTGACCTCTTCGATAACACGAAATATTAGAACTTCGACACCTCGAGAAAATTGAACTCTGACCTTCGAATTATCGAAAATACATAATTACGTCCATACTCTATATTTATTGGTGTGTTATGTAAATAAATATAATAATAATCTAAATGAAAACCTTTTGTGCGTGTGATGATTCTGTACCTCTACTTTGATCATGATATAAGTTAAGGTCGTGTTAGGTCAGATGATGTAAGAGTGTATGAGATTATGCCTATGCTTGGGCGTGGTGATTCACTGAGATGGTATCGAAGCGGGGAATACATCGTATTCACATGCCTTACAACTTATGGTGGTATGGGACATCATGACGAGTAGGGTGAGTGCGAATTCAGTGTAACCTCATATATGGTGGCATAAACGGTGACCCTATCACCCCGAGTTCTAATATGATAGGATAAGAAATGAGTTGGTAAGATGAGATGTGAGTCTGTATGATATGATATGAGTCAGTATGATAAGATATGTTACGATAATAAAACACCGCTGTATAGGCCAGCAAAAGATTAACAACTTAAGTCTCTGTACGTGCCGTTCCTTGCGTAGCCACCGTAAGGGCAACAACGTCTTTCAATCAAGACGGATGTCTCTGGGAGACATTATGAGTTATGAGTCACCGGCCGCCCCTGTGACTGGATGGGGTGTATGATATGATATGATATGGAGGGCGTTATGATATGGTGGTATGATACTATGGTGACCCACACATGGTAGCTCGAGCAGTGACTCTGGCGCAGGTCATTTAGGATTTTATGAGTATGTTAGTTACGCTCATGCGATGTACAGACGTATGTACAAGAATAATAAAATACGGTATGATATGAGGTATGATATGATATGAAATATGGTAAGGTACGTTAGGATGTAAGTGTCTAGATCATGATCTCGCATTAAGGATTAGGATATGAGCTTACGATATGCACTTGATTTCATTATTCTGTTCTGATTTCTTTGATATACTATGTTATCACTCACTTGATGCACTCACAATGCACCTGAGTAACATGGGGTGGATTGGTGGTGTATCCACTGAGTTTACGTAACTGAGTAAACTCATCCCACGATAAACTAACAGCTGCAGGTGACTATACTGACAGTGTGAACGTGAGTTTCTCTGATTCGATTGGTGCTGAGAACGTCGACCCAGTGGACGTTGATTATCAGGGGCCTTTGGAGGGTGACGTTGCCGATTATCAGGAGGACTACAATGTTGATTTTGATCCGAGCGCCGGATACTAATTTTATAGACTCGGTATTAGATTTTGTCTTATGTTATTATCACTGACTCTATGATTTTATTTTATCGGATTTGTTTCCGACTTGACTTACATATTATTTGTGGATTCATGGTATCCTATCGCATTTTATTAAAATTATCCAACATTTATGAGTGCTTTATATTCCACTGTTATATTATAAGTTGACTTTCACGAATTACGTGGAATCGGATATGCGTGAGAACTCTGATTAAGTGTATGTTCGCTTAGCATATCTGGGATATGTGCGGGTCATAACTCGGAATTCTAGGCCCTCGGGATGGGGTAGAATTTCGGGTCATGACATAAAACTGGTATTTAAAGACGCTCAGAGCCAAGGCACCTCCTGGTTTAGAGTGAGGGAGGGAACACCCCCACCATCTTGGGTCTAATTTGCAGACCTTGATGTAAATACCATAGCATATGTTGAAAAGTTTGGATTTAGGCCCTACCCTACCTGGGAAAATTCTTGTTTAACCATCCCATGAGAAAACTAATTAATGGCAATACATCAATGTAACTAATATGCTTGAGGGTTGAGACTGAGCAGGGATTTAAATGCCACTACTTATCGAATATATCAAAGATAGTGTTATATGAAGGACAAATTTTATGCAGATAAAATACAGGTAACTGATGCGGTGCAATGCAATTGGCTGCAAGTGCGGTGAGGCTCAATTAATGTAATTTGGTGCAGCCAGTCACGTCGCGCCACGTCAATTGTCTGCACTCTGTCGCCAACAAATTTGCCCTACGTTTATAATTTTCCTATATCAAATATAAAAGAATAAATTAACTATATCAGATGTGAACCGGATCCGATAGGAGATTTTATCGTGAGACTAGAGATCGTCGATAACGTGAGTGTATTGCCGTGCACGGATATACTCTTGCAACCTTAATCTTATCTTTTTCAGATCGCACTGATAGGTGGCGAAAAGCTATTGGTGCGCAAGAGATCTTCTAACGTTCGGATTACTCGACATTATGGAAAAACTATTTTCTCCTATTAATCTGGCGTCACATCGAAAGTGTCCCGAGTAAACGAGACTTTGTTTCCAATTAAGATAGCGCACAATGGATACATGGGTAAGATTATGTTTCCCATTACGTGAGTGCCCAACGGATATATGGCCACACGTGCCAACATCTCTCACTTGGCCATGAAAGCCGTTAAAAAATATATATAATATTTTCTCCCACTATTTTTAATGCACATTCTATGAAAGTACTTTCAATTATGAGGTTTTTCACGCTCTTGGCGGATATGCCCTTCACAACTAAAAATTTATATCATGAGATTTTTCACGCTTAAAAAAGGATATGCTCATCATGATAAAATAGTAAGTGCTTTGTATTTCCATGATTCAGACGTCCCTAAGTCCCATTAAGCTAACATGCTTTAAAAAAAATATCTGTACTAAGACTTTTAGTTAAAGGGTCAGCGATCATGTCGCTTGAAGGTAAATGACTCACAGTCACTTCACCTTTCCCAACTACATCTTGAATGTAGTGATAATGCACTTCAATGTGTTTACCTTTTGAGCTATTTGAACCACTTTCAATCAATCTAATTGCAGTTTTATTGTCACAAAATATGTGCACCGGCTCGTCGGTTATATCTAGCTCCATATCAGCTATAAAGCGTTTTATCCAGACGACATAAGTGCAAGCAGTACTACAAGTTACATACTCAGCTTCCTGAGTATGACGGGCAACACAAGCCTGTTTCTAACTAGACCAAGAAACAACACCACCTCCAAAGAGAAAAATATGAGCTGAGGTAGATTTTTCGTCATCCTTATCCCCAGCATGATCAGCATCCGAATAGTCTTGAACTTTAAGTCCATTAACTTGAAAACATAGTTTAAGATGCTTTGTTCCTTTTAATTATCTTAGTATTCGTTTTACTGATTGCCAGTGCTTAAGACTTGGGTTACTTTGGTATCTACTAACCACACTTATTGCAAAACTAAGATCGAGTCTAGTACACATCATAACATTGGCATCTACTAACCACACTTATTGCCAAACTAAGATCGGGTCTAGTACACATTATAACATACATCAAGCTCCCAACGGCTTGAGCATAAGGAACATTCAATTTATTTTGTCCATCTAATGGACTATGATTTTTACTTAATTTTAATCTTTTTTCTACAGGAGTTGATATAGGATGGGAATTGTCCATATTAAATCATTTTAGAATCGTTTCTATATATCTTTCTTGGCTTAGGTATAATATTTTAGCTTTTCTATCTCTATTATTTTTATACCTAGAACAAATGATGCCTCTCCCATGTCTTTCATCTCAAATTGAGAACTCAGCCATGATTTAGTTTTCTCAATTATTTCCAAATCATTTTCAGCTATAAGAACGTCATCTACGTATAAAGACAATATGTAAAAGTACTCTCACTTTTCAATATATATACACAATGATCAAATCGATTAACTATATATCCCATTTTAAGGATTGCATATAAAAGGTCAGGTACTACTGACGTGAGGACTGTTTTAACCCGTATAAGAATCATTTTAACTTATACACCTTATCCTCATGCCCTTCAATCTCGAAACCTTCGGGTTGTTTCATATAAATAGTTTCTTTTAATTCTCCATTGAGAAATGCGGTTTTGATGTCCATTTGGAACAGTTCGAGATTGAAATGGGCAACTATCGCCAATATAATTCTTATAGACATAAATTTTGCTACAGGGTAATATGTGTCAGCATAATATATTTGTTGATAGACCCGTCAGATTTAAATTTCATTTTTAATACCAATTTGTAACCTATGAGTGTTTTATCATCAGGCAAATCGCATAGTTCTCATATTCAACCTACAGGTTCCCACACCAAACACTTTAAAGTAGGTGTTATTTCTCATATAGATCTATTTTTTTTTTTAAGTTGAAATTCATAAAATTCAAAAAGTTATTTAACTTTCACCCTCAAAAAAGGGAAGCCAAGCACAACTTTTTTTTTATCTTGATTCGTAGTGAAGGCGTTTCCAATCTTCCAATTATTTCCTAAAAATTTGTAGGCATAAAGATTTTCAAAATAATTAAGAAATCCATATTTCATGCGCTACTTATCTTGGTAAGAGATCCTATCCACTTTCATAGCCTTAATGAGTGTTTTTTTTTTTAATTAGCCCTAGGAACAACCTCGTATTTTGGCCCCTTTATTGTAGCATAGTAACGTAGACTTTTGTTGCCTCTTCTTGATAACGCAACTTCATCCTCTCCGTCTTAAGATTTGAATGTCTACCGAAATTTGAAGATAGTAAAGGAGAAATATCCACTTGGGCTGCTAGAGATGCAATTATGGCCTCAATACTTTTGATTTTCTTCCTTGGTTCCCTGTAAAATTCTTTATTCCGCTTAAGAAGTTCCAATTTTATGTAGTTTCTCCCTGGCAAGTAAAAATGATACATGTTCCACTTTTGGTATTAAATTAGAGGAAACAAAATCTAAAATAGCAGTTTCCCTAGTGCTCCTAGGTGGGCTATATATTCCAATCTTAGCAGTCATTTTTGCGAACTATGGATGCTTCCTCCATGGAAACCATAACAAGAATTATTTGAGTACCGATATCCTTACTAGATAATAGACTAAAATCTAAGTCGTTCCCAATAAGTGAGCTCATAGCATTCTCCATCAAGGAAATACAATGTATTCGACGAGCTTCCACCCACGACAATAGAACAAATATAACCAATTGTGGAATGAAAAAACAAAGTTATATAGTGTGCAGTTTCTTATATTGACGGATTCCTCAAGCGATTAATTTAGAGAAGGATTCACTATTTGTTGTGCCTCAAGTATCCTTGGGCAGGTCGACCCAGATGTTAGGGCAGAAGCATCAGTTGGGTTCTAAAGTAAATTTATTCACAATACACTTGTAGTAAGTCTGTGACGCTTAGAAAACTTTAGAATTGACTTCTTAACATTATCTTTTTCTAGAACTTCCTTTATATACTGACCTCTTCTAGAACAATCTTAGATCAATGACATTTGTGAAAAATCAAAGAGTGGTTTTAAAGAGAAAGAGGACAATGCTAGTTCGTCTTAATGAACCAATAAAAGTTGTATGTTTGTTAAATATCCAATAGTCTATTTAGGAGCAATTTCTCTATAAATTGAATCTAGCTCTTCGAAAGTAACTAAAAAAAAAATATTAGTCTTGACTCAATTCTATTCAATTGATTCCTCAAACATCCATTAGCATAAAAAAATCTTCAGTCTTTCAGTTAAGCCGTTTAATTTCTCAATTTTAGAAGGTTTGTGAACGACTATGTGTCATTTTGTATAAAAAAATAAAAATCTAATTCTTTTATATTGCTCTTCAAATAATAAATGAATAGATAAGGGTTTGCGAAGGCTGACCAGAGTTCGCTCCAAATAAGTTACTGATCGAGTGTGAGAATGATCTTTTCTGATCCAACGATATAACAGCCTATGAATATTGAATCAGTGATATGGGTAGATGCGTCTCGGTTGCAGAAGTCCACAGGTTCAAACGGATCGAAAATCCGTGTTTTATAACCAAAGATATCACCCAAAAACTGTTCACTTTCCTATAGAAATGAATTGGATTTAAATATGACGGCCAGAAATCCGATGGCCAGAAAACTGACGGTCAGAGATCGGACGGCAAAAAAATAGGGAATGCGTCTCGTATGGCCAAAGATCGGTTTGGCTGAGAGGCGTCCAAAGATTGGACGGCAAAAGATCGAACAATAGACCCACTATCTTTCGGATCAAAAACTTTAATCTTAATCTGGCGCCTTAAAGCAAAGCTCTGAAACCAGTGAAAGAATAAATTTACTACGTCAGATGTGAACCGGATCCGATAGGAGATTTTATCATGAGACTAGAGATTGCCCTGCCTTAATCTTTTCTTTTTCAGATCGCACGGTGGCGATAAGCCGATCGCACTTATAGGTGGCGATCAGCCCCCTTTTATTGGTGCGCAAGAGATCTTCTAATATTCGGATTACTCTGATGTCACATTGAAAGTGCCCCTCGAAAGTGTCCTTAGTAAAGGGGACTCTGTTTCCTATTAAGATAACGCACAACGGCTACATGAGTAAGATCGATTCCGTTTCCCACAGTGCCAAACGGCTATATGGCCACGTGTGCCGATAAAATAAACTAGCCAATATTAAAGCACATTTTTTTATTTTTAAAATATTGAACAAATATATAAATAATTTAAAATATAAAAATATTGCCAATATGACCACTATGGTTACTAATATTTGACCCTCTATCAAATTAGGGTGTATATCATATCAGAGAGGGTCGAACCGATTACATATTAGCTTATATGTGTCGGACGTGTCGATATTTAAAACCATTACTGAGTTTATGGCTTTAGGCAAGGAATGTATCTACAGTGAGCCACCGGCTCATTGCAGACTCATCTAGACAATGGGTTGATATCTTGTTGGCTGTGCATTCATTTGGGCTTTGAGGTGTGCATCGATTTCTATGCTCTTATGGTTTGTGCATATCTCGAGGGCCACTCACAATCCCACTGACAAGATACAGCTCATTGACAGCAACGAGCCGTTGGCACATTATAGGTAAATTCGAAAGTTTAAGAGCGGCAAATTCCCCAAAGCACATGCCACAGCAAGAGCAGAGTTATGGACTCTCCCTATGGACATTATAAGGCTTCTGTATTGCCTTTTATCCACCTAACCCTTCAAAAACAAACTTCACACATTTTCATGAGCCCTACATATTAGAACACAGCTTTTCATAGGACTGATTTAGGATGAAGGGCTCTTAATAAGCTGATAAAATTCAATGCTCCGACGCCAATAGGATTATCTTACTACTATATAAAAGCACGAATGGCCAAATCCTATTTCTGTCGATTTTGATGTTTTTATATTTTTTTAGGAACAAAATATCCCCATATCACCTTATATACCCCTAACATTCACCTTATCTACCTTTCCCATATTTTCTCCTATTTTTTTTCTTCATAAAGAATTCAATAGACATCCTAATCCAACCGAGTCTCTTCAAAATAAAACTCTACCATATCTAAAAAATCCTATCCGTTTAGAAGGATTCATATAACAAATTTTAGGTCCTTTTTGATCGATTTATTAGCGTTATTTCCTCAAAATAAAACTTTTAAAATAGCTCTCCGTATTCTTCCTCTATCAGATTTTAGGTCCTTTTTGATCGATTTTCTAGCCTTATCTCCTCAAAATAAAACTTCTAAAATAGCTCTCCATATTCTTCCTCTATCTAAGAAAACACTTTCTATTTGCTTATACGTGGCTGGTTGCACATATAGTAGAACACTATAAGAAACTTTCCCAATAGTAGATTTTGAACGAATACCAATCCCCATGAAATTTTTGTCCACATATGTTTTAGAATAATTTAAGAGAAATAGGAAGAAACTCATAAAAATCATGTTTAAGATATAAACTGATTAAAAAGGGTGTTTTAATTACATTACTAAAGTTTTGTTTTAAAAAAGTACGATTTTATTATTTATAAAGAGGTCACGGACTATACGCCCAGGGTAGAGATTTCTCTACACTCACCATCAAATAGTCATCATGTGGCGTCCATCACGAGGATCGGGTGCAACGACAACTTAGGCATGATAGGTCAGATCCGATTCAAAAAAGAAAATTTTCCTTTTATTAATTTTTCATCATTAAAAATATGGTTAAAGTTGTAAAAATCAATGCACAAAAGTTTTAGGGCATTACCTTATCTTTGACACATCAAGCAAAGGGCAAAAAAGTTTTTAAAAAATATATTTTTTAAAGTCACATGTCTCATGGATGATCAACCCAAAACGGGATTTGTTTTAGGTTAAGGATGCCACGTGGCATGTGATCTGGCCACCGGGCGCGCAGGTCATCCTGTGTACTTGGGCATATACTCCCAAAAGCCTCTTAAAAAAAAGTACAATAAAAATGTACTTTAAAAAAATGCTAATTTTATGGTGTGAAATGAAAAAATTTCGGAATCGACCACCATTGTTTTGCATTTTCCAGCATTGGACCTTTAATTTCACCTTTTGCATAACATACCAGCTTGAAGCCAAGCTAAGTTTAAAATGTCGTAAATACCTTTGGACAGTTCTAAACACCTTAGCATCATTGATTGTTTTGAATCCCATGATGGAAATTATTTTTCATCCTAATCTTCGACGGGATTGATCTTAAGATCGAGGGCGTATTATCAAATGATCAATTTTACTAAAAAATTTGAAGTCATTATAGAGGAGCGTTGGAGCTCCTCTAGAGGAGAGCTGGCAATCCCTAAAGGAGCGTTGACGCTCCTCTAGAGGAATGTTGACGCTCTCCTAAAGGAGTGCTAGAGGAGTGTTGACGCTTCCCTAAGGGAGCACTGGCTCCTCTAGAGAAGTGTTGACGTTCCCCTTAAGGAGCGCTGACGCTCCTCAATGGAAGTGATATCGCTCCCCATTATTTTTGTCCCCATTTTTTAGCAAAATAGATCGTCTAATGGTACGCCCATGATCTCAAGATCAATTCCGTAGAAGATTAGGATGAAAAAAAATCTCCATCCTTGGATTCAAAGCAATTAATGATGCTAAGATGCTTAGAATCACCCAAGTTTTTGTCACATTTTACATACCTTGGGGGTATTTACGACATTTTAACTTGGCTTGGCTTCAAGCTGGTCGGTTATGGAAAAGGTGGAAACTAGAGGTCAATTCTGAAATTTTCTCATTAAAAATATATCTTTTAAATTTTTTAGCCTTTCAAATCATAGGTCAAAGTTAAAGTGATGCCCACTCAACTTGATGCATTGATTTCTATACCTTGAATATATTATAAACGGCGGATAAGTATCCTTTCTAATTTATTTTTGCAGTTAAAGATTCGGTCTTTGCAACTAATGATTCCACTATTAAAATCGCGGACTAACTTGAATCAGATGATGGAGATCGTTTTTCGTCCCAATCCTTCACACAATAGATATTGAAACCACGTCCCACATATCATGCATGTTCATTCTATGTGTTGCGCATCCCCAAAGTAATCGTGATCATGACGTTCTATAAGAAGAGTTCTTAGGTCACTTTGGGGATGTATTCCATGTGGAATAATATTTAATCGTCTGATAGGTGGGCCATGATCTCAAGACATATTGTTTAAAACATTGGGACAAAAAATGAAAAATGGTCTCCATCATCTGATTCCAAGCAACCATCAATTTTAACGGTGGAACCATCATTTGTAGAAACCGAATCATAGGTTGCAAAAATCCTAACCTAATAATAAAAATAAATAATAATAATAATAATAATAAAACTAAAAAATCATGTGTTGCAGACAAAGTCATCTTCCATATATTTTACTACTCTCTCAAATCTACTTTAGCAATGCAAGAAAATAAATATTAAAAACAACTTTAACAACAAAATAAGAAATACTAACAAACTTCTCTTTCATCTTCACCCTTTGAGCCAAGTTAGTGCCAAGTCAGATTTTCTCTGGTTCTTTATCATCTCATTCTCGTTCAACCTCTTCTTCGTTCTCTCTGCAACCACAATAAAAAATCATTGATCTCATTCTCATGACACACCTATCAGACGGTTACATGTTGATTCCATGTGGCCGATATCGATACGAAGACTGATCCCGATATTGTTCGAGGCCGATACATATCGGTTGGGCAAAAAGCCAATACATATTGGTATCGGCCAATTCTTGATACTTTTCTTATGACCGTAGTGACCAAATTCGCTGACTTATATATATATATATATATATATATATATATATATGAATTCTTTACGAATTTCCCAAATTATATTCGAAATTTATGACTTTTTTTCCCGAATCTGGTCAAAACTTTTATTTTTTCACTTTTATAATTTTTAACTTGATATATAATATCGTGTGCCACATGATTTCCAGTAATTTTTTTGGATGAAAGATTAAAACGAAAATCGAACTGTCCTATTTACAGTGATCGAATTTTTAACGGCACCACAGCCGAAACCCATTAATTGTTTTAAATCATCTGATAAAGACCATTTTTTATCTCAATTTTTTACATAATCGATATTGAGATCATGAGAGTACTGACAATTAATTATTTACCTCATGTGGTATACATCGCAAAAAGTTAAAAAATCATAATTGAATATGATGTGTGTCACATAATTTTCAATTACTTTTGTGGAATGTGTGTCAGGTGAGATAGAAAAATTGAGCATCTAATGGTACCCCATTGATGTAAGAATCCATTATGTAAAAAATTAAAACGATAATAGAAACAGTTTATTTACACCCATCAAATTTTAAAGGCACTACAACCAAAAACCATTGACTGTTGTGAATCAGACGATGGAGATATATTGTTTGTCACCCAATCTTCCTCATAATATATGAGATCATGGGTGTACCAACAATCAACTTTGTATTTCAAGTGTTACACGTTTCAAAACGTGATAAAAAATCATGTTTGAGCATAATGTCTGCCACATGATTTTCAGTTACTTCTTTTGAATGTGTATCACGCAGATTAAAAATTGACTGTCTACTGGTACACCATTTACCTCAAGATCGTCGTGTGGAAGATTGAATTGGAAATCAATTTTGAAAGGCACCATAGCCGAATACTATTGATTATTTTGAATCAGGCAATAACGATATTTTTTGTCCCAATCGTATCCATAATGGATATTGAGATCATGAGTGTACTGACAGTCAATTTTTATTGCACGTACAAATAACACATCCCAAAAAGTGATCGAAAATCATGTTTAAGTATGATGTGTTTCACAAGGTTTTCGATTACTTGTTTGAGATGTATGCCACAAGGGACCATAAATTGACATGGTTCACTATTAATCTCAAGCTCCATTATGTGATTCAAAGCAGTCAAATATGGATGCATTGGTGGCCTTTTATTGTGTTGAGTAATATGATAGAGATAGAAGATCTTTAGAATGTGATATTTAAATTCGATAGTGTCTCCACATTTATATTAACATGTGCAACGGACGTGCACTTTATGGTATCAAAGACTTTGATATCCCTGAAATCAACTTTTGACCGGATTTAGTGGCTAAAAAGTGCTCAGGGTCCTTTCCGGGAGAGTAACCCCTCGGGAGATTGGGCCACCTTCCCGGTGCCCTTCATTTTGCTCTGCCGCTCTTTCTCTCTTTTAACTTGCTTTTCTCTCTCTCTCTCTCTCTCTCTCTCTCTCTCGGTCTTCGCTCAGTTTGATCCCGGTTGTATTTTTTCATCCTTATTGAAGATATAACCTTATCGATAAAATAAAAAGTGCTTCCTAACCTTATGATGCCTCTACAAAGCAATGCTAATAAAACCAGATTTTCATGTCATTGACTAGTCTACTTCAACAAGTGTTCGCCATTTAAATAGCAAATTACAGATGTAATCAAAGTTCATCAAACAAATAAAAAGACCAATCTAAATAACCCCTCCCAGAAATCTCTATCACCTAAACAACCCACCTGATACAATGCAGTGGTTACATGCAAATTTGAGTACAAAACGTTCCCTACAGTTCACAAACATTCTAACATCTACTTCGGTGAATCACTGAGCAGTGAGTACCCTTTCACATGGCAATAAGGTAAAATTTTCTTGCGAAACCCATATTTGCAGATTTTTTTTCCTCAGTTTTTTTCTTTCAAACCCAGTCTAGAGTTCAACCAGTCAATGATATCTTTGGTGATATCTTCTCGTTCAGGTTCGAAGAGGAGATCATGTAAGAGACCTTCATAGAGTTTGATGGATTTGTCTGTCGAGGATGCTTCATCATACAGTTTCCGAGATGCTTCTGGGTCAGTTACGGTATCTGCAGTGCCATGGAGAACGAAAATGGGCACTGCTACTCTTCTTAGATTCCGTTGCAAGTATGATGATATACGTAGGATCTCGGAGCCTGTCCTGACACGAATGGAACCTGTAAATACAAGCGGGTCAGAATACTTGGTCACCAGTGCTTCTGGATCACGCGAAACGGGCAGTCCTTGTTTGTTTGCGGCACTGAATTGGTATTTTGGAAATAAGAAGGCGAAGATTGGTGCAAGTACCTGTCATTGATATTAAAACAAAACCATCATTTGTTATAATGTGCTCATCCTTCTAGTAACTTTTCGATTAGTTCCAGCCAGAAACCAACGTTACCAGGCTCGCTCGGTTCGAATTCAGGCTTGCAGTTTGCGGTTCGCCACTATTTAGTGAACCCGGTTCGCTAGGGGTAGGACGAATTTCAAATGAAAACATTAAAAATTTATAATAACATTAATCTTTATCATAAATAAATGTTTGGCCAAATCTCAACTTAGAAAAATGAGGCTTAGGATCAAACCTTTTACCAACATCTCCATAGCATAGAAGAATTTGTCTACAATGAGCCAAGGGCTCCTTGCAGACAATAAGCCGTTTTGTCAGTTGTGCAGTGAGTGGACCTTGAGACATGCACAGACTTTAGAAAGCATATAAATCTATGCAAACTCCAAATAAATGCACAGCTGACAGACATTGGCTCACTGTATAGGATGAGTTTGTAACGAGCTGTCAGTTAATTGTAGACAAATTCATTTTTGAAAAACTTAAAGTAAGAAACAGGGTTAACTGGACCGTGAACTGGTTTGCCGATGACACCAAAACAAACTGTGAACTAGTTCGTTGCATACTGGCTCGGGGTTCACAGGGGTTTCAGCGAAATAGATAACCCTGAGCAAGACAATGCTAATGATCCAATCAATGTACTTTTGAGTGCTAAATGTTGACGGTTTCCCATATCTATGGCAATGGTCAGCATGAATTTTCAGTTGTAGCTGATCCACATGTTGGCCTGTCACGTGGACTATTTAAACTGACTGGACAATTGCCATGTGGGTTCAAGCGAGCAGCTTTTCTGATAGGGCACTCTATTCGACACGTTTCACTACAATACTGATCTTTATCAAAACAGTTTATGCCACGATATAAATTTTTAATAGTTTGTTGTCGGAGCCATATCCTTACCCCAAAGATTGGATGAGATGGCTGAACGCGTACTGCAGGAGATGTCAATACCACACCTTCTACAAGACCTTCAATTTTTGGTTCGAGTACTGCCTTCAAATATCCATGAAATAAAAGAGAAATTCGTGTTTGGATTATGAGAAAAATAGGTTCTTAATTCAATGACATAAATCTGGAAATTTGTTCAGATAATTATCAATAGCCCACATCATCTGATCAAATCTTACCTTCAGCAAAATGGCTGCACCTGTTGAGTGTCCGAAGCAAAAACACGGAAGTCCTGGATTCTCCGCAACTAACTTCTCAAGAAATTCCTTCTGTACGTATGAAAACATAGTTGAGCACTTCACGTATATTTGTTGCACACACACATTCACTTTAGACTACAGCCAATATATACAATCCGTGAGGTAGTATACCGTATCACTGACAGCATCATCAAGGGAATGAACATAAGCATGCAACCCATCGCTTCCGCCATGTCCTGAGGAAAAATATTTCACAAAGGAAATAAGCACTAACCTAACCACAACATGGCCCTTGAAACCATTGACGTTAGTTCTACATTTGAGAAATTGAATGGATAATGTAAACAGTTGGATTTAGATCAAGGCATTTATATGTTAAATGCATGCTATGAATTTTTCGTATAGTATGAGACTAGTTTTAAAACTCATGTATAAATTAGGGCTGTCAATAGCTCGAGTCGGGCCGGGCCAAAATCTTGGCTGTCCAAATGGGCAACAGTATATGCCCGCCCCGATGGGTCAAGGATATATGCCCCACCCTACCTGACCCGATCGAACTCCCACGGTGAAAAATCCTCTAAAACCCCCTTATTTCCTTTATTTTTCATAAACTACAGGGTCAGGTCGGTCGGACCTGAAGATTTGTCAGATGCTACATGCCCGTTTAAGTGCCCGATCAGGTTAAAAAACTGGGTCAGGCCGGTATTGTATAGGATCAACCCCACCCGTTGACAGCCCCTACTATAGATGTCTGAAGACTTGTCTCCATACACGATGAAACGAGTTGAGACGACCCAGTTTTTCCAACACCCATAAGTGACTCAGATAGGCTAAAAACTCAAACGGAATGCTTCATAATAAAGAATAAGCTCTATAAGGTCAAAAAACTCACTTGAGTATTTGAATGATTCTCAAATCGACTTGGGAATGGGACCTTAGGGAGTCTGAATCTAAGTACCATGAGGGAAATAAATAAGAGCCTTAGTTAAATGCAAAAGAAATGCACTAGAGGGCAAAAAGGTCTCTTCTAATTTAAAGTAAACATTGATTGGACGAAACAAAAGGAATTTTTATCAACAACTACCTTGAAGATTTTTATCAACAACTACCTTGAAGAATCTTCAAGGTGTTTATTTTATTTTTTCTTTTTCGTGTCTTCAAAGTGTAAATCCTAACAGTTGATAAGGCAATATTGACATATGGGCACCATTTATACAACTAAAGTGTCATGCAGATAAAACCATCAGCTCAACAGTGAACCGTATAAGAGTGGGACTTCTCCATCAATCTACACCTTTATAGATCTTATTGCATATCCATATATGGTCCCAAGCCAGGATGAAAAAGGAGTGGATCTAGTGTCAGTTAGACGGCCAACTGTAAAAACATTGCCAAATCCCTGTGGAGAGCCAAACCATAAATAGAAAGGGTGAAATAGGACTTTCAAGGCCCACCATGGCGATCGATAATAATGATTACATAAAAAAAGGCCATTACTGAGTGTTGGTCCCGTCCCGTACATGCGGGGTGCTGGGAGGGTGGATGGGATAAGACCTAACCTCTGGCCTTTTACATACAAAAAGTGGCTGCTCTCCAGACTCGAACCTGCGTCTTCACACTTGACAGCTCAAGCATTTTACCATTGCACTAAGCAATGGCCCCTGATAATAATGATTGCATATTGATTATTAGTCTGTCATATGTTTATATAACAAAGTATTGTTATATATCGTATATATTTGTTATTTACTTAAATGATTTGTATATAGTTGTTATTTATTTAAATGGTCATAAGTATATGTTAAATTACAATAAATGTTAGGAACAATTAAATGTAAGCAAAGGTTACTAAAAAGGGGATAAATTAACCAAAACGACGCAAAATGGGTCAATTTTGAGCAAATTCTTGAAACCAGCACCTGCCGTAGGACAGTCCAGTGACTTCTTATGAATTAACGCTAGTCGCCAAGAGTCGCTGGACAGTTCAATGGATTATGACGCGATGTAGAGAGAATTATGCCCACTATTAAGATTTTCCATTCATTGCCTTAGTGACAAATCATGGTTTAATTTTATATTTTAATGACCCATTTTCGGTAATTTTCAACAACAAAAAAACCCTGTTTAATATATTTCCGTCAAATTGTAATATTTTAGATTACAAATTTCATGTTTCCTTCATTTAGATATGCCATAATTATTTTGGATTTTTTATTTCCTGCACTGTTTGTTTTATTATATAGGTTTTGAAAGTTTCACTACTAAATTTTTTTCCCTCAACAAGTCATATGTCCAGGTTTTTTAGTTCACCACCACGGGTTAGATGCTCATTTTCCCTTCTGTTTTCATGAACCACAAAGTCAATGGAGTTTTATTTGTTTTTCTCCTGGCATTCAGTTTGTGAGTTACTAAAGTCATGGACTATCCAAAGATGATTTGAGAAGTACACTCCAAACTGAGTCACTGAACTTTGAAGTAAGTTTCGTATCACCATTGCCTTCTAGTACGTTAAAACCCTGATTTTAAAGGTGGGAAGATGCATTTTGGGATGTAAGAGGCCAATTAAAATTAACTTACTTTGAGATATGATCTACAGAGAGGATTTAACCTCCACTATAGAACTAATATACAGTAAGCTATGTTCTCTATATCTATGAACACATGTTTACAAGACATGAACTGTGTGAACATGTTTACCAAGTTTACTCTAACCCACTCTGAAACTGTGAATTAATTTAGCGAATTTATTGATTTAGGCTAAAAAAGAAATGAGCGGAGAAATAGGACTCACAAAGCAGACCCCAGATAGATGCAACAAGGTGGTGATGATAAAGATGATGATACATAAGTGATTTCAGCTACTTCACTGGGAAATTCCTGAAGTGTGAACCATGTAAAACAAACTGAACAGGAACTGACAACTATGAGTGCGAGCCTTCTTTTTCAGACAACATAGAGCAATTTCACTTTTTTTTATAGTTGAGGGCTGAAGGGCATATATTTACACCATTACTAATTCAATTTATTCCTCAATCACTAATTTCTTGTTGCAATTCTATTACAGCTTCCCTGAATGAATCTCAATCCTTCATAAAAAAACTTACCACTCACGAAAATGTGATGATAAAATAAAAACTAACATTTTTTTTCTGAATAACATAGGTTAATAATCAAGTCTGAGTGTCATTTTAAGCCAACCTCACACAGATGACTCACCATCACAGTCCACAAAAATAAAAAAGTCAGCAGATTGATGGGTAAAGTTGCTGAGAACATACCAATCCAATCCATGCCATACACTTTATACCCATTAGCATTCAGTTGACTTGCAAAATGATTGTATCTACCACTGTTGCACACAAAACCAATGACTTGAGCATTATTCCAATTGTATTGTTGCATAAACAGGGACCAAATAAGTTAATAACAAAAATATATTTCTCTACCTGTGCTCATTCAGGCCATGTAAAATAACAACAAGTCCCCTGCAAAATAGAGATATGGACGTTAATAGCTACATAAATCGCCCGATTTCAAACACTATCTGTCCAATAAAAAAAGATGAGAGAACAGATGAACAATATGAAATGATTTGGAGTTAGATTCTGATTTACTTTGCCTCAGATTTTTCGAATGAGGGGATAATTTTCCTATTCATGCAATTTATGTAGAGGTTCAAAGAGAGAAGGAAGAACCTGCATATGATTTTTATTAATATAGAGAAGGCTTATGATAGAGAGCTGAGATAGATAATCTGGTGGACACCCAGGGAGAAATGCATCCTGAACTTATATAATGAGATTATTCAAGACATGTATGAAACAAACCTAGTGTAAGAACAATGTGTGGAGAGACGAGTGAGTTCCCTGTCAGAGTTGGGCTACATCAAGGATCTTCCTTGATACTGGATTTGTTTTCCTTGATCATAGATACATTAACCATAGACATAGATGAAGAGATTCCATGGTTAATGATATTTGCAGATAGTCGATCATAAACGAGTAGAAAAATAGGACTTGCAAAACCGACTCTAAATAGATGGGATAAGGCTGTGATGACAATGATGATGATGATGTTATTTGAGGAAGATATGATACTAATTGCCTAAATAAAGAAATAAATAAATGATAAGCTAGAATTATAGAGAACAACCTTCGAGTCAAGAAGTATGAAAATTAGCAGAACAAAGACGGAATACATGGAGTGCAAATTTAGTGAACATGAACAGGATTTAGTAAAATAGAAAATCATCTAGTGTCACATTGTCATAGATTTCGCTATTTAGGCTATACCTTAAAATTAGATGGTGGATTTGAAGATAATTTTTCAACTTTCAAATAGGATTAATGTAGGTTGGATGAAATCGAGACAAGCATGTGGAGTATTGTGCGACCAAAGAGTTCCACTTAGGTTAAAATGGCGATTTTAAAAGACAGAGGTTCGACCTACCATATTATATGATATAGAATGTTGCGCGACAAAAAAATGACAAGAAGATAAAGTACATATGGCTGATATGCATATATTAAGATGGATGTGTAGAGTCACAAGAAAGGATAAATTTTGAAATGGGTATATAAGAGGTAATTTGCGAGTGAAACCTATAAAGTAAAAGATTATAGAATATCGCTTGAGATGGTTTGGACAAATCCATCGGAGGCCAGAAATAGATCCTACATGAAGGGTTGAGACCCTACAAGCACAGGGAAGTAGGAGAAGAAGAAGACCAATGAAGACTAGGGGAAGCATTGAGAAGGGTCATGAAGAATTGCGAAGTTTAGCACTGATTAGAAACTAGTGGAGAAATAAGCCAACCTCAAATAGAGGGGATAGGGCAGTAATGATGATGATGATGATGATGCTTTTTCTCTTCATTTTAATTACTATAATTAAGGAATTCATTAATAAATGAAAGAAACAGTTTCATCTCTCAAATATAGTTTTACTACCTGGCTAGACAAATAAATGACAGAAAACATACAACTAAACAAAGAAACTCAATTCCAGTAAAGAATCCCTATAAAAATTTCAAGAACAGGGCATGCACTACGCTGCAACATAAAATAAAATGTGAATGTAACCCCATCTGTAGCAGACATGATTTTATTCTTCTGGATGCCTAAACCTGGCAAGGGAAGTTCTTAGTATATAAAGATCATAGATATAGATAGGTACCAAATTAACTTAAAGGTCACAAAAAGGCAGCTAATTACGATCAAGAATTAAAAACTAAGTATCGATGGCCATATAGGCCACTTGCTACGATCAATAGGTACTAACATCAACAATACAATGTGACTTTTTATTTTCATTGAAAAATCTAAAATAAACAAGCAAAAAAATGAATATATATGATAATGATCCTCTCACTCGATTAATGGGATTAAACCCATGACTCGAGCTCCTATTAGCTACGATCAATAGGTACTAACATCAACAATACAATGTGATTTTTCATTTTCATTGAAAAATCTAAAAATAAACAAGAAAAAAAATGAATATATATGATAATGATCCTCTCACTCGATTAGTGGGATTAAACCCATGACTCGAGCTCCTATTAGCTGCAACAACTACCTTTTGACTTTTCAAAGGCAGTTGAGATAACATGCAGCCAATAGGAGCTTGAGTCATGGGCTTAATGACCCATGAATCAAGTTAGGAGATCATGTCCCTTAGGGCTTACCCGATGTAGATGGTTTGTCAGTAATTGTGTGCATCTGTAGGGATTAGTCCTTCTCTTGAAAGGGTTGGGATACCCTATGTTATCAACATATATATATATATATATATATATATATATATATATATATATATATATATATATGCACAAGACGCGGTGGGAGGGTGAGAGCTCTGCTAGGGTTTCCTCGCCATCCCTCCTAATAGTTTTTTATTTGAAGCTCTTATCAGCAATTTTACCACGACAAATCATTTACTATGCGGGGCAAGATTTGCACGGAGTTCTTCAAGGATGAACATAAATTAAGAGATTTATCACAACAACTTACTTCTATGCATGGTTTTTCATCAGGATCAATTGTTACTTTCTGTGCAAGATGGCAAAGAATCTCGTGTGGCAAGAAAACACATGCTGTAATATCCCCGAAAATTGAGCGATAAACAATGACCTCGAGATCCGTGCCCGATTGGTCGTAGGTTGACCAAGTAATGGTCAAACAGTAGACTTGAGGATGGAAGTGTTTTGTGATGTAGTATGACCCTTAGCATAGTGTATGGTGTTAGTTGGGAGTCACGTACACCTATCTGTGGTGTATGTGCTTAACACCTAAGCAAGAGGAGTTATAAGGGTTTTAAAAAAACCTAAAAGAGAAGTTATTTCTCTTGTTTGATTGGTGAAGAGAGTTAAGAAGAGAGAGAGAGAGAGAGAGAGATCAAAGAGAGAGTGAGGGATTGGAATTAATGCAAATGGCAAATCAAGTTGGGATCGAGCAATAAATGCCGGATTCAACGTGATTGGAATCGTTGGAGCAAAAGCTGGAACCCTAACCATTCAAATCAACCATTCAATCAATTAGGAGATTGATTTGAGGTGAGTTTGCTAGATTTAAATGACTACTTTGTTATGCATTAGCTATAGGAAAGATGAATTAAATCATCAAATTAAAATGATGGAAAAGAAGGAAAAATAGGAAGAAAAATATTTGAAAGAACAGCCCGAAAATAGGCTGAGTTCTGGCCAAATCGATTAATCGATTAATCGATTTTGGTCTAGAAGTTGAAAAGGCAAGAATGTCCGAGTTCGATTAATCGATTTTTGAAATCGATTAATCGATTTAGAAATTGACTAATCGATTGAGTACCTCCAGTGGCTGGAGAAATAAGGCTTGGGGAAATCGACTAATCGAATTGGGAAATCGATTAATCAATTTTGGATTTCGATTAATCGATTTGGGATTGATTAATCGATTTTGGATTTTTGACTACTCGATTTAGGGATCGATTAACTATCTTTGGGATTTTCGATTAATCCATTTGGGATCGGTTAATCGATTTTGGATTTTCGATTAATCGATTTAGAGTTTCGATTAATCGATTTTGGCAGTTTGACTTGACTTCTTAAGTCGACCTTGGGGTTCATGGAGGGTCTTGGACCTTCTCTATTGCATCTTTATTGATGTGTTGCATATGTTATGGTGTACCATAGGTGGTACATGTGAACACAAGCATAAGGAGCCGTGTGGGACCTTGATGCTTGGACCTTCAGAGACTTGAGGTAGGGAACACCTTGAACATGTACTCTAATTGCAAGAGCATGTATGTTGTGATATAGAAATGAAATGAATCATATAATCTCCATGTGTGCGTGTGTGTGTGTGATATACCAATGAAATGAAAAATGTTTTAATTATGTAAATCTTACAAAGGTAAATAAGAATAAGACATCCCCAGGGGATGAGAAAGTGATAAAGGCATCAGTGTGATGCGAGTAATTTAGACATCCTAGGGATGTAAGAGAGATTGTAAAGTAAGATTGAACAAAGATTGATAAGGCCTAATTGATATAAAGTAGTACATTTATACGGTGAATAACTATATGTAAAGCACATGATATTTTTGTTATTTAAGGTTTGAACAAAATACCCCACCGACGTGGCGGGATACCCACGATTGACTCAGCAGGATATCCGTGACCAGTACGGCGGTCTATCCGTATGCAGTAACACGTCCTAGGGATGTTGAGATGAGATTAAACCCTGTCGCCTATGAGAAAGGGACTTGGATAGTATTCAAAATGATATACTCATAACAACTGTCTATTTAGACGACGATGGAGGGTATTCCATCGAGGCTCGATGCTATATTGCTCGGGGATTACTTAAGTTGAAGATTTAAGTTTTCTTTAGGCCTATTCAGTGTAATTCATGAACAGTTAATAATAAAGTGAAACATGCAAACTACCAGTAAACTTCAAGGCATATTGTAATTATTTAAACTGTTTTCCAACAAGTGCATAGATACATCATGCTAAGAATATCATAGAATATATGTGAGGATTTGACTTATATGTTCATTGTGTTGTTCCCTATTGAGCTAGGATGTAGCTCACCCTTTTAGACTATACATCGCAGGTCCAGTGCTAGCGGCGGCCGAGGCTTCAGGAGACATGGATCCGGGTGATTCGGATTGCGAGCCCGGGGAAGAGATGGAGCTTCCTCCCAAGGACTTTTTCTAGGAGACTCTGCTAAATACTTTGATAGTGAGTTTTGAGAGCTTATTGTACGGCTGGGTATGTCAAGCCTTAATTTTTGGGAAATGTAATTAAATAGATATATTCTTTTGGAGAACCATCTAGGGTGACTAAGTGATGTCACTGATGGTTCGGGTGGGTTCTTTTACTCATGCAGAGGCATGAGTTTAGAACCATCTTTTGGATTATAAATTTTGAGTATATGTATAGAATTGGAAATTTATTTCAGTATCAGTTCTTATGTGTTCGTTCTCTTTATTATTGCTTGCTATGCCAATGTTCCGTACGTATCCATAGGGCACAATCTGGAGGATCGTGCTGATGGCACGGGTTTCGGGATGCCAAAATCTGGGCTGTCATAGTTAGTATCAAAGCATTTTCTTTTAGAAATTTTGACAATCATTATTTTTGTCAGAGCATAGGGACTTCTGCTAAAGAAACTTTGGTTTCACGTGCAGACCGTTATGTCTTCTAGAGGAAGGGGCCGACCCAGGGGCAGTCATAATAGAAGTTTGTGTAGTCGAGATGATTTTATCTCGAATACCAATCGAGTGCCTCTGAGAGATGGAGGGGCTTCAGGCAGTGGTGGCCAAGGGAGCCAAGATCAGGCAGAGAATCAGGATCGAGATCGTCAGGATTGAGATCAGAGGGAACAGGAGAGAGTCAGAGAAAGAAACGAAGATAGAGAGGAGCGTCAAAGGATGATGCACACTATGGAAACCATGGCGACTGCCATGGCACAGCAAGCAACATCCTTGGTAGCTCATACTGCCCACGAGCAGCATCAGCCACCTACACCTCCAGTGGCTCCAACACCGCCAGTGTCTTCTACATTTACTGAGTTTAGGAGGATGAGACCTCCTAGCTTTTCAGGGCAGGCAGAGCCCATGGCAGCAGAGAACTGGCTGAGTGAGATGGAGAAAGTGTTTAGTGTGGACGAGAGCGTCCGTTGGGCAGCCTACATGTTAGATGGGGAGGCTGGGCCTTGGTGGAAGTCTGTTTCACGGACAAGGGCTCAGGAGACTCCAGATTTGCCCTGGACGTGGGATGAATTTGTTGAAGAGTTCAATTGTCATGATCTGAATTTTATACCTTTGATACACCTAAAATATGTGTATGTGTTTAATACCGTATTCCCCGCATATCTTGAGTTTTCAAAACGTTTTATCTAAAAATGCATGTTTTGGTTTTTCAAGCTTTTATATTTATTTTCGTCATTAATGAACACAAGTTATGTGGTAGCCTATTGGTTAAAGGCTTTAAATTCTAGATAAGAGGTCTATGGATCAAACCTTGTTATGTGTGCTTTAAACCTCTATTTTAGACTTTGAGATAAAAGCCTATACACTCTTCCTTATTGTGTTGGCTTAACACCGGAGATAAAAGCCTATACACTCTTCCTTATTGTGTTGGCTTAACACCGGATAATCTCCAAAGTGTGATAAATAAGTGTCTTACGGAGAACCCTAAATTATAAGCTCATTTAGAGTTCTTCTTAAGAATAGAGCCGTTAGAGACCCTAGAGACCTTAGAGAAGAAATTCTAGATCTATCTTCCTAGAACCCTTCTTTTGGAAGTGCGGGGAGACGTTGGCGTATATTCTCAAGCGGCCTCCACCTTCTTCTAAAATCATCATCATTGTTGGGATCTGAATCTAATCGTGATGGTACGATCGATCTAGGTATGGAGAAATCATGCTTTCCATTGATCTTAAAATATTATTTTTTATTAATAGATTTTTATATAAATTAGTGATTTTATTTCATAGATAATGATGGAATGATTAAATGAATGCATGCTATGATTAATAGATTTTTAATGTTAATGATGTTGGGTTAAAAAGAAGTCCGATTAAATTCCACCATGTGATTTGATGTATTTTGAGGCGTGCTCACGGATTGAAATCAATCGATTGACACCTAAAAGCAATTTCCGTGAATTCCCGCCAAACTTTGCATCAGATACTGCCTCGGTATTTTGGCCATAACTTTCTGTCCCGAACTCGGATTGAGGCGATTCTTACGGCGTTGGAAAGCTGACGACGAGCTCTACAACTTTTGTGTTTTAGCCAGTTTCTGAATCTGACGTCTTGAAGGTCCAAATTGAGCTGCAAGTAGCACTAAGTTCCCGATGACCCAAAGTTGCAGTATTTTGATATTATTTTCGGAATTCTTGGGCTGTTTTACGCACCATGATCGTATGATATGCACTGTAATATTTATGCACCATGATTGTGTACACTTTGATATTTACGTACCATGATTAAATGCACTTAAATGCATATGTAGTATGATATCACTCTCATGCACTTTATATGTCCCATGATGATCTATATAATTCACAATCAAGATACGTAAAATACGATGAAATGTCAAGCCATGATTAATGAGCATTAGACCCAACATCTTGTACCCGATGGAGTCTAAGAAGGTATTAGACCCAACATCTTGTGTAAGATGGAGTCTAACTGAACAAGAGTATGATGAGCATGATTCAGCCCAACGTCTTGAGCGGGACGGAGTTTGACATGCAATAAATAACATGATTCATTAGACCCAACGTCTCGAGCATGACGGAGTCTAACTAACAAGTGATAAGCATGATTAAGACCCAACGTCTTGAGCGGGACGGAGTCTAACGTGCATTAAATGACAAGAAAGATGAAATTAAAAGATATGATGCATTCATGTAATATTAATATATATATGTTTACGTTCAGTTCATTTCAGCTTAGTGAGATTATACATGCCACATGCACACATACATTAAATATATCGAAATGTTATATGGCTAGGATTGATATTTTATGCTTCAATGGATTGCATGTCTGGTCCATACAAGTGTAAACTTACACCCCTTGTTTATGTGGGTGACCAGATGAGACAGGTGTTGCCAATGACAATGTATGGGTCTATGGCGATGAGACGGCACGTGGTGCTCAAGAAACTGGACTGAATGGCGTTGATGGCTTCGTGGCCTAATTAGCTATTTTCCTTTCTAGTTATTGGTAATTTTAAATAAATGGGACATTGATCAGTTAGTATTTTATTTAAACTGTTTAAGCTTAATTATGTTGGACTTGTTATTGGAATAAGAACATTATCATGGGTTTTATTTAGATTAATTAATGTTTTAAAGAAATTTTATCTTCCGTTGTTTAAGGTGCTTTTATCGCCTTATTATGTTTCCATGGTTCTCGATACGAAGGTACGGTCTAAGATCTTACAATTAAGAGGTTGTGAGATCTCGGGTCGCTACATCAATAAACAGTATTTCCCAGAAGTTGTGAGGAATCAGATGGAGATCCAGTTTTTGCAACTCGTTCAAGGGAAGATGACTATTAGAGAGTATGAAGTGGAGTTCATGCGACTCACTCGCTTCGCGCCTAATTATGTCATCACGGAGATGATGAGAGCGAAGAGGTTTCAGCAAGGGTTGAGACCGGATGTGAGGGGAGGAATAGCACCATTCCAGATGAGGACCTATGGAGAGGTCATTAGTGGTTGAAGAAGAAAATAATAACCGCTATCGCCAGAGGGAACAGTAAGGAAGGTGGAGTGTGGATCAGAGTAAAACGGGAAACTACGAGCCAGTGAGCAAAAAGCCGAGATTCGTAGCCCACAATCAGAGACCACCATTCCAAGGAGGGTATCAAAGACCGGCGCAGCAAAGCAACCAATAAAGATTTCCATTGCTCACGTCGGGGAGGCCGATACGATATGAGAACCCAGCTATCACTACCGGAGCTACAGTTACACAGGGTTTCTCACGAGCTGCATCTTCCACACCGCGGGAGACTTGTGCCAAGTGTGGCAAGTCTCACAAGACGGCGTGAACATTTTGAGGCAAGGTGGGTCACTTGATCAAAGATTGCCCTGAGGTGAACAAAGGGAAGACGGCTTTAGCTGCTACGCCACGACCGATACAAGCAAGGAAGCCGATCGTCCAAGGGAGAGCCTATGCGGTCACAGCTCAAGAGGTGCAAACGACGTGATCCAATGTGAGAATCTCTTTTAAATAAAGAATTTCAATTCTTGTAAAGTTTTAGATAGAGAAGGTGCATCCATATAGAAATAGAAAAGAACCTGTATGTAATAATTTTAGTATGATGGTATACATTATATATATATATATATATATATATATATATATATATATATGTGTGTGTGTGTATGTATGACTAGGTACGTTACAAATTTATGAGAAAGGAAGCGATGTTACATACGAAGCTCGAGTGTTGATAGACCCGGGGTCTACCCACTCATTTATTACCCCTCGCTTCACAAAGAAGATGAAAGTCAACCCAGAGGAGTTAGACTTTGTGTTAACTGTAACTGTTCCGACTGGAAAGTCAATTGATACTGAGAAGGTTTGCAACTCCGTGATCGTGAGAATCATGGATGGAGACGTCTTTGAACTACAGACAAATTTGATTATGTTAGGCATGCAAGGATTCGACGTGATCCTTGGCATGGATTGGTTGTCGACTCATTGTGCAACCGTGGATTGCAAGAACAAGGTCGTCATTTTCAGACCTAACACGAGGAGATCGTTTCGATTTTGAGGAGAGAGATCGACGTGTATGCCACTTATCTCTGCAGTCAGGGCCGAGCACTTGATTAGAAAAGGGTGTAGTGGATACTTGGCATTCTTGAAGGAGGATAAGGAAGAGAAGAATATTATTTCGGAGATAGCAGTTGTGCGAGACTTCGCTGATGTGTTTCCGGAAGAATTACCCGGATTACCTCCAAAAAGAGAAGTTTAGTTCGCCATCGACTTAGCACCAAGAACGGAGCCTGTTTCTAAAGCACCATATAGAATGGCTCCTGCTGAGTTGAAGGAGTTGAAGGAGTTGAAAGAGCAGTTACAAGAGCTCATGGACAAGGGGTTTGTTAGACTGAGCGTGTCTCCATGGGGAGCACCGGTCTTGGTTGTAAAAAAGAAAAATGGGTCAATGCGTCTGTGAATTGACTATCGGCAATTAAACAAACTCACTATAAAGAATAAGTATCCTTTGCCTAGGATAGATGACTTATTCGACCAGCTGCAAGGAGCAAGGTATTTCTCCAAGATCGATCTGAGATTTGGATACCATTAGTTGAGAGTCAAGGCAGAGGACATCCAGAAGACTGCATTCAGGACACAGTACGGGCACTATGAATTCTTAGTGATGCCGTTTGGGTTGACGAACGCACCGACGTCATTTATAGATTTGATGAATCAGGTGTTTAAACCACACCTGGACTCCTGCGTCGTCGTGTTCGTCGATGATATCTTAATATACTCCAAGTCAAAAGCGGAACACGAAGAACACTTGAGGATTGCTCTACAAACCTTGCGTGAACACCAACTGTACGCCAAGCTTAGCAAGTGCGACTTTGGTTAGAGGAAGTTAGCTTTTTGGGACATGTCGTCTCAAAGCATGGTGTCACAATTGACCCGGCTAAGATAGAAGCAGTGGTCAATTAGGAGCAGCCAAAGACCGTGGCTGACGTCCGTAGTTTCCTCGAACTAGCTGGCTATTACCGGCGTTTCGTTGAGAGTTTTTCAAAGATATCGGGACCACTCACGAGACTTACACGGAAGGATGCAAGGTTCGAATGGAGTGAGACATGTGAGAAGAGTTTTCAGGAACTGAAGAAGAGACTCACTTCAGCTCTAATACTAGCAATTCCGTCAGGCAGTGGAGGATTCACAGTCTATAGTGATGCTTCGTATAATGGTTTGGGTTGCGTACTCAACCAACACAGAAAGGTGATAACTTACGGGTCGAGACAGTTGAAAGAACATGAAAAGAACTACCCAACACATGATCTGGAACTAGCAGCGGTCATATTTGCGCTGAAGATTTGGCGACATTACTTGTACGGTGAGACTTTTGAGATTTTCACCGACCACAAGAGCCTCAGATATCTGTTTACACAAAATGAACTAAATATGAGGCAGTGCAGATGGATGGAGTTCCTCAAGGACTATGACTGTTCCATACAGTACCATCCAGGCAAGGCTAATGTAGTAGCAGATGTCTTGAGCCGGAAGAGTTCAGCACAGTTGGCTAGTTTGATTTGGGTATGCACCGATGGAAATTATTTGAAGATCTGGCACTGTATGATGCAAATATCGAGTCACAAGCCACAGGAGCCTTTTTGGCAAACATTTCAGTGAGGCCAGTGATATTTGAGCATATCCACGAGCTATAGATGAAAGACCCGACTTTAACCAAGATTCGTCAAGATGTGATTGAAGGCATCAAACCTGACTTCTCAGTGAAAGATGATGGCTCCTTATTGTTCAAGGGTCGTCTCTGCATTCTGGACAATGTCGATCTATGACAAACTATTCTTGATGAATCTCACAAGTCGAACTATGCGATTCACCCTAGCAGTACGAAAATGTACCAAGATTTGAAAAAGAATTACTGGTGGAGAGGTTTGAAGCAAGACGTGACAGAATACGTGTCACGGTGTTTGACATGTCAGCAGGTGAAAGTTGATCATAGACATCTTGCTGGATTATTGCAACCTCTACCCATACCAGAGTGGAAGTGGGATTCGATCTCTATAAACTTCATAGTAGGACTACCGCGTACAGTGAAGAGATATAATGCCATTTGGGTAGTCGTAGACCAATTAACGAAGTCAGCACATTTTTTGCCTTACAACACGATATATACGGCAGGAAGACTCGCAGAGCTATATATGAAAGAGATCGTCCGTTTGCATGGGATTCCAAGTAGCATTGTTTCTGACCGTGACCCATTATATACATCAAAGTTTTGGAAGAAATTTCAAGAGGGAATGGGAGCGCGATTGGACTTCAGTTCAGCATTCCATCCGCAAACCAATGGGCAAACAGAGCGGGTCAATCAGATCATCAAGGACATGCTGAGGGCGTGTATGTTAGAATTGCAAGGATCATGGGATCAGCACCTGCCATTGATTGAGTTCGCATACAACAACTGTTTCCAGGCGAGCATTAGGATGGCACCATATGAAGCTCTTTATGGACGGCAATGTAGATCGCCTATCAATTGGGAAGAAATCGGTGAGAAATTTGTTTTGGGCCCCGAAATGCTTGAAGATAATGCCGCCTATGTTCGGATGATAAGAGCAAAACTCAAAGCGGCACAGAGCAGGCAGAAAAGCTACGTCGACATTAAGCGGACCAGTGTAGACTATAAAGTAGGTGAACATGTGTTTGTCAAGGTGTCGCCTATGAAGGGCGTCATGAGATTCGGAAAGAGAGGGAAGTTAAGTCCCCGTTATATTGGACCCTTTGAGGTTTTGGGTCGAGTAGGTGAAGTTGCTTATTGCATTGGATTACCACCGCTATTCGATCGGGTGCACAATGTGTTTCACGTATCTATGCTCAGGAAGTATATTAATGGCCCTGGTCACGTATTGAGCGGTCAACCATTAGAGATGCACGAAGATATGAGCATGATAGAAGAAACGACGGAGATTTTGGATCGAAAGGAACAAGTATTGCGGACAAAAGTAATTCCATTAGTGCTTGTTCGATGGAAAAATCATCCGGCCGAAGAAGCTACGTGGGAACGAGAGGCCGACGTGAAAGAACAATATCCGGACTTGTTTGCAACAGCTTGAGAGTCAAAAAATTGTACCACCGCAAGCATGTTTGCGGATTTAAACCTTCCATTGTAATCAAATGTTGACCATCTGGCCAATTTATCTAATGGAGAGAATGTTAATAGAAAAGTTGTACTGTGATGCAATGTAGAATGCATGGTCAAGAGTCATCACACCAAGCAATGGTTATGAAGACATATTTCACAAAACCAATGACCCACTGGTCATGTGCTACCAAGGAAACAAAAGAGATAAAAACAAGAAAAATTTTGAATTCTGATGAAAACCGATTAATCGATTTTCAAATCGATTAATCGATTTGGAAATTCGATTAATCGATTTTGGTCGATTAGTCAACTGGCATACGCTAGTGAGTGAAGATTCAGAAAAATTAGTAAAGTGAAATTTCGATTAATCGAAGGGAATTCGATTAATCGATTTGTCAAATCGATTAATCGATCTGGGATTTCGATTACTCGACTAACACATGTCAGTGACCTGGGAATTTTGGAAAATTTTAAGGACATTACAATTTCGATTAATCGAGGTAAAATTCAATTAATCGATTTTGGGAAATCGATTAATCGACTGGCACATGCCAGTGAGCTGGAAAACCTAGAAATTTTAAATGACCACGAATTTTAATCGATTTTGAATTTCGATTAATCAATTTTGGAAATCGATTAATTGATATCGTGCGGCTGGAGATAATTTGTAAAATCGATTAATCGATTTCGACCTGTATATATAAAAGAGGGGAAATTTTTTCCTATTCAAAATTTTTTTGGGTTTTCTCTTTCGCGCGCTCCCTCTTCTTCCTCCTCGAGCCACTGTGCAAGCTAGGTTTTTGGGGGTTTTGCACCGATTTCAACTCGAAATCCCCGCGCAATTAGATCGAAACCTAAGGTAAACCTTAGATTTCGAGTTTTCTTCTCAAAAATGCCACCTCAAACTCGCTTGACCACGAAGCAAGCGGCTTCGAAGCTTCCGATACGACATAAGAACGTCGCACCGCCACCACCATCACCGTCACCTGTACAAACCCCCTCCCCGTCGTCATCGGATACCACATCCGGTTCAACCAGCGTGTCTTCGCGCGAATCTTCACCGACATTACCACCACCACCCGTAGACTTGCACCAACTAAATGAGTGGTGAGAGGCAAAGAATTTCGAGGATGAATATATTATTGACGAGGACTTGTTTACCGACCCCGACGTGGAGGGTGAGACCAAATGGGCTAGGAACTATTTGGTCAAAGCTGGCCTCAGTAACCTATTAAAGCCACTACACAGGTGTTACTACCCTAGGCTAGTTCTCCTATTTTACCAGGGCTTGGCGGAGGATCCGACTGATGACATCGTTGCGACCAAGATTGATGGTCGTAACTACACCTTTACCCGTCGCCAAGTACACGAGTCCCTAGAGTGCTATTTGGATTTCGTGCCCGAGACCACCCTCTTTCCACCATTTGCGGAAGAGGTGAGATTTGAGGAAATCATGACCGAGATGACCAATGGGAAAAAGGGGTCTGGATCGTCCATTAGGAGGGTAGATTTTCCCCACTACATATGGATGCTTGATTCTATAATCAAGTGTAACCTCTACCCGATGCGCCATGATACCGAGAGGGTGGAGTTGGTCCAACAGGCCCTATACGCGGCATTCCGCGGCCGTTGGTTCGACGCCACCAAGATCGTCTTAGAGGGGATGGTCTACATCAAAGGAAAGTTGATGAAGGGTCATTTGAGACCAAAGGAGAAAATGCCTTATGCTCGTCTCATATTGAGCATGCTTGAGTGCTACTCTAACACCCAAGAGTATGCCATGTCACCCCACGAGCAGAAAGCTACCGACCACGTGAAGCACTACTCCATCGCTTCATGGGGTCGTAGCTACAGATTGTTGAAGAAGACCCTGCCAGTTGAGGGCCCAGCAGCCCCGGCAGCAGCAGCACCACCAGTAGCACCACCACCACCCCCACCACCACATCAGGACCCGCCTGTGGGGGGAGCACACCCCGTTATTCCACCAGTTGAGGGGGCACCCTCTCACACTACCGCATCCTCTACGCCACCGCCGCAGTCAGCGACCGTCACACCTACATCAGCATATCGCCGACGAGCGGCTCGCCTTGCACCTACGATCGAGGACATGTTGGCCCGGATGGAGGCCAACAACCAACAAATGAATCGGTGCATGAACTTTTTGATGTACCACACCATGCGGTACATCTATCCATTGGACTACCACTAGCGCCTAGCGCAGGAGCAGGCTTGGACTGCGGGCGCGACCACTTTCCATACGGGTGCAGCGGATGCCGGCACATCTGGCTCGGTGCCACAGCAGCCAGACCAGACAGAGCAGCCAGCCCAGGCGAGTCACCCAGCACAAGACCAGCCAGGTGAGGGGGCGGCGTGAGCTTGTGGCGATGGGGTTATTTTGTGATCATTTTTTGGATTTTTTTGTGGTGTTGTAATCAAATTTTGAGTTGTAATTATTGAGTAACGGGAAATTGTAAATTTTGGAACACATGAAATGAAAATTCAAATAATTTTGGAAATTGCTTCCATTACGCTATTTCTTACATTGTGTGTGACTAAATTAGTAAAGTTTTCGTGATCGGGTACGTAACATCACCCGTGTGTGGGGTACCCAATCAACACACCTTTGAGTTCATTTTCGAGGACGAAAATTCCCAAGGTGGGGAGAATGTAATATCCCCGAAAATTGAGCGATAAACAATGACCTCGGGATCCGTGTCCGATTGGTCGAAGGTTGACCAAGTGATGGTCAAACAGTAGACTTGAGGATGGAAGTGTTTTGTGATGTAGTATGACCCTTAGCATAGTGTATGGTGTTAGTTGGGAGTCACGTACACCTATCTGTAGTGTATGTGCTCAACACCTAAGCAAAGGAGTTATAAGGATTTTAAAAAAACCTAAAAGAGAAGTTATTTCTCTTGTTTGGTTGGTGAAGAGAGTTAAGAAGAGAGAGAGAGAGAGAGATCAAGGAGAGAGTGAGGGATTGGAGTTAATGCAAATGGCAAATCAAGTTGGGATCGAGCAATAAATGCCGGATTCAACGTGATTGGAATTGTTGGAGCAAAAGCTGGAACCCTAACTATTCAAATCAACCATTCAATCAATAAGGAGATTGATTTGAGGTGAGTTTGCTAGATTTAAATGAGTACTTTGTTATGCATTAGCTATAGGAAAGATGGGTTAAATCATCAAATTAAAATGATGGAAAAGAAGGAAAAATAGGAAGAAAAAGATTTGAAAGAACAGCCCGAAAAGGGGCTGAGTTCTAGCCAAATCGATTAATCGATTTGGAGAATCGATTAATCGATTTTGGTCTAGAAGTTGAAAAGGCAAGAATGTCCGAGTTCGATTAATCGACTTTGAAAGTCGATTAATCGATTTAGAAATCGACTAATCGACTGAGTACCTCCAGTGGCTGGAGAAATAAGGCTTGGGAAAATCGACTAATCGAATTAGGAAATCAATTAATCGATTTGGGATCGATTATTCGATTTTGGATTTTCGACTACTCGATTTAGGGATCGATTAACTATCTTTGGGATTTTTGATTAATCGATTTGGGATCGATTAATCGATTTTGGATTTTCGATTAATCGATTAATCGATTTAGAGTTTCAATTAATCGATTTTGGAGATCGATTAATCGATTTTGGCAGTTTGACTTGACTTCTTAAGTGGACCTTGGGGTTCATGGAGGGTCTTGGACCTTCTCTATTGCATATTTATTGATGTGTTGTATATGTTATGGTGTACCATAGGTGGTACGTGTGAACACAAGCATAAGGAGCCATGTGGGACCTTGATGCTTGGACCTTCAGAGACTTAAGGTAGGGAACACCTTGAACATGTACTTTAATTGCAAGAGCATGTATGTAGTGATATAGAAATGAAATGAATCATATAATCTCTGTGTGTGTGTGTATGTGTGATACACCAATGAAATGAAAAATATTTTAATTATGTAAATCTTGCAAAGGTAAATAAGAATGAGACATCCCCAGGGGATGAGAAAGTGATAAAGGCATCAGTGTGATGCGAGTAATTTAGACATCCCAGGGATGTAAGAGAGATTGTAAAGTAAGATTGAACAAAGACTGATAAGGCCTAATTGATATAAAGTAGCACATTTACACGGTGAATAACTATATGTAAAGCACATGATATTTTTATTATTTAAGGTTTGAACAGAATACCCCACCGACGTGGCGGGATACCCACGACTGACTCGGCAGGATATCTGTGACCGGTATGGCGGCCAATCCGTACACCGATACGGCGGTCTATCCGTACGCAGTAGCACATCCCAGGGATGTTGAGATGAGATTAAACCCCGTCGCCTATGAGAAAGGGACTTGGGTAGTATTCAAAATGATATACTCATAACAACTGTCTATTTAGACGACGATAGAGGGTATTCCATCGGGGCTCGATGCTATATTGCTCGGGGACTACTTAAGTTGAAGATCTAAGTTTTCTTTAGGCCTATTCAGTGTAATTCATGAACAGTTAATAATAAAGTGAAACATGCAAACCACCAGTAAACTTCAAGGCATATTGTAATTATTTAAACTGTTTTCCAACAAGTGCATAGATACATAATGCTAAGAATATCATAGAATATATGTGAGGATTTGACTTATATGTTCATTGTGTTGTTCCCTCTTGAGCTAGGATGTAGCTCACCCTTTTAGACTATACGTCGCAGGTCCAGTGCTAGCAGCGGCCGAGGCTTCGGGAGATGTGGATCCGGGTGATTCGGATTACGTGCCCGGGGAAGAGTTGGAGCCTCCTCCCGAGGACTTCTTCTAGGAGACTCAACTAAACACTTTGATAGAGTGAGTTTTGAGAGCTTATTGTGCGGCTTGGTATGTCAAGCCTTAATTTTTGGGAAATATAATTAAATAGATATATTCTTTTGGCGAACCATCTAGGGTGACTAAGTGATGTCACTGATGGTTTGGGTAGGTTCTTTTACTCATGCAGAGGCATGAGTTTAGAACCATCTTTTGGATTATAGATTTTGAGTATATGTATAGAACTAGAGATTTATTTCAGTATTAGTTCTTATGCGTTCGTTCTCTTTATTATTGCTTGCTATGCCAATGTTCCGTACGTATCCATGGGGCACAGTCTGGAGGATCGTGCTGATGGCACGGGTTTCGGGATGCCGAAATCTGGGCTGTCATACATGCTTTATTTTTCTTCTTAGGCTTGGGCGGAAATTCCGTGTTAGATTGGTCATCCCCTGGGATAGATGGTGTATGCAATTATGCATGGTAGATATATGTTTGATCTCTAAATGTGGGGATTTTTATGGAGTAATTTATTGGGTAGCTTGGGAGGATGGTTTTTTACTTATCTGTTGGGTCCTTTAAAGGTTATGGTCTTTTGGATTCTCTTCCAATTTTTATTGCTCATACAATTTTAGGAACAAGAAGGCTTCTTCATCTTCATGTTACATGGTTCCTGGTTGATCTCCTAGGACCAGAGGTTTGGCTCCAGTTCATAAATGCTTACTTCAGTTGCTTTATACAGAATTTGATGAAGGCGATGGTAGATTTCATGAGTTTTCGGGTTTTGATTTTCAGAAAAAAAAAAAAAAAGAAGAAAATAATAATAAGTCCTAGTGATGGACTGAATTGGCAAAGATCAATTATGCTACTTCATCATTAAATGTTCTTCTTCCTCATCTCCATGGTTTCAGGTGTAAATAATTTGATTTGGTAGAGGGTCCTATGTTTTTATCTGTACAAAGATAAGAATCATCAAGGTTTGGTTTCAGTTTTGCAGCACGGTTATGGTTTTTTCACGACATGAGTAGAAGATCGTTGAGACAAGAAGGTTATTTTTGGGAAGGTGGATGAGTTTTTTGGGATTCTAAATATGCTAGTTTTTTGGGCCTATTGTAAATGCTAGGGTCGTTACAAAAAGGGATAACATCAGACCCCTTTTTTCCTTGGGAGGACTCAATATCGAGATTGATATGTAAGTATCCCTACAATCTTGGGATCCACCGCTGTACTTCGGTCTAAGCTGGTTGTGTGAGAATCTACATTCTCACTAATTCTGGATATGAAGCTATTTTACTTAAAATCGTTTAACTATTGAGAAAGTAATACTGGACTTTCTTATAGAAGGATTTATCTCTTTCAGACGGGTGATATTGCAACTTCGTATTATGATTTTCATAGCCTTGGGCTCTGGTTTCTCACTCAACCTTTCAGGTTCAGTTTCCATATTATGTTAAGTTTTTTTGGAAATAGGTAGTAGGGCTTTTCATAGTTTTGTGTTTCAGGTACTTAGTAATAGTTGCTTAACCTTAGATTTTCTTGTTTGGTAGGGGGTATGTCCCTGAAGCTATGTATACCTGTTCGTTTATTTATTATAAAACTCGCTTAACTTTCAAATATATATATATATATATATATATATATATATATAGTTATGCACGAAAAATCATGATTAATATTTATAACAACTTTTCCTTTTCTACAATTACACAACATTTTTATAACTACAACTCTATCACCACGAAAAATGATAATAATAATACCTACAACTCTTACTACAACAACTTTTCCTTTGACAACTTGTGTTTTGCATATCAATTCCATATCTAATCAATCTGAAAATCAAATAATTTATGAAAACGAAAGGAGCATGAGCACTCTGATTTGAAAGTCTGGCTAAAAAGCCCAATATTGTAATCAACCATAATCAATGCATAGTTTATTTATACAGATATGGTAAACCAAGTTTTGGTTTTTTTGTCAAGCAACTGATGTCAATATTTTTTATCCGATACAGCTCTAAATATATGACTGTCTACTTGCTTTAATCACTTTCCGCATACAGGAGCATAGATCTGAGTTCCTAACTATTATTTATGACAGAGAAATGGAGTCTGACAAGCTAGAGTTTAATCAAAGGACATTCACTTTATTAGATTATACATACATGTGTGTGTGTGTGTGGAAAAAGGTAAGGTCCTCCAATGGAAGACCTTTTCCGTCCTCCAAGCTCTCTTAAAAAGGTTCCATGTAACACTCAAAATTCTGTTTTTGCTCCACAGGGACTAAGGGAACAATGTATAGATTAATTTCAAAAAAATAAACAAATAAATAATCTAATCTCCACGTTTTGATTAATGCTGTTTAAAAATTGGGACATTGGTCATAGCAATTTTTTACTTTGCTGTGGAGATGACTATAATCAACAGTCCAATTTTCAAATGGTAATAATCACAAGAAGATTAGATTTATTAATTTATTTATTTTTCAAATTGATCTATATATTGTCCCCTTAGTCCATGTGGCACCAAAAAAAGATTTTAGGTGCCACTGGGAACTTTTTTTAGAGAGCTTGGAGGGTGGTAAAGGTCCTCCATCAAAGGACCTTACCTTTTTCATGTGCATAAATATATATATATATATACACACCGAACAGCAGACAAAACCATTAAGGCTGACCCAATAAGAATGCAGCACCAAGCTCAAAATTCTGTGTTTATATACTGATTCACCACCTTTCTCTTTCATCCTATATGTTTAGCACCATCTGACAGTTAATTCCTATGAAGTCTGCAAAAGCTCAGTTATGTTATGCCTCTATTCATACTTTTAATTACAAATAAACATTATAGAGACACGAGTTGATAAAGTACAGTAACTCACTACTCTTCACAACAGAGTTCTTTTATGCTAATTCATAATGATTCGTGAAAAAATTAGGAATTGCTAAATCTCCTTAATTGAAAATGGTTCTCGCAAGTCTACAGGACATGAATCATATGCTTGTGTAAGTGTATAGGTGCTCATGGTCTTTGCCTCATATTATATTGACCGTGTCTACTTATAGATACATTTAGGTAAGATTATTGATCAAATAGTTATTTGTTTCTAAAATTATCTAAGACAAGTCACTGTTTTGAAATTTCTCAAAACCAACTATATGTTACTGGAACGTCCGGCAATAGAAGGGCATTTTTTCATCCTCCAAATTCGAAAAGTGCATATTTGTCACTAGACCATCTAGCAACAAATCCTAGTTTTCAGAAATTATTATTATTTAAAAAAAAGGTGATATGTTTTAGGTAATTTTTTAACACTTTAACACCTTGTTAATAATTTTCCGTAGATTTTATGATAATTTAATTTTCTATATCAGCTTGGCCATTGCCTCATTGGCATTTCTTATCATCAATAGATTCAAGAGTTTCTACACGAGCAACCCTACAAGAAACAAAGTCAACAATATCTGAATTACTTACGAGCACACTCAGCCAAAATATAAAGGATGATACTCAGTCCACCTCTACCATACATAATATGTGTGTGGAGTAGAGTAGTCATAACAGGTGTGTGGAGTAGAGTTGTCATAACATATAAATGAAGGTGGTATACTTTTCATATCCTATGTATTTATAGGATAAATATGTCTTTTCACATGTAGTAGGGTCAACACCCTCATTACGAATACTAATAAAAAAACTGTGAATTAGATTACCAAGAGGCAATGCCAATGAATCAAATTCACCATCTCAAATCTCATTTTGTCTCTCTGTTCTTCTCTTTCTCTAGATTTTTTCTTCATTTAACATGAATCCACCGGTTATTGTTGTTTTTCTTCTTATAAAACCATTGTTTATCACATATTATTCAGAAATCGTGATGAGAATTCAAATCTTGGGCCCCACTCAACGAAAACCACATCGACCGATCTGAACAATTCCAACCAATATGATTTTGCAAATTGCGCTCTAACCATTGTCCATTAGCCTGTGTTTGAATGTCCAGCAAAGTCACGATTTTTGTCATTGTTCAGGTTTTTTAAAGTTACAAGTTTTACTTGAAATTCAAAAAAAAAGGGGGGGGGCGGGGGTCAACTTTTTAAGTCCTCCAATCTATGTGACTCTCTTGAATCTTGGTAATTGGTATGGCCATATGGTGGTCTGCCAAGTGGCTCAAATATTTTATATTCTTCCTATAGTTCACACTAATTCAACAATAATATCAACTGACCAACACATCAGCAATGTCAGAGTGTTATAGAATATTGCTTTCCTAAAGTTGTGTGCCTATCTATTTGAAGGTGTTTCTGTTTATGCTTTACACTTTTACCACACAACTAGGAGAATAAACAGAAGGGTATCTCTGTAATCAGAGATGCTCTATATACCCTTATAAATAAATACGGTGGAGACAAAAGGACAAAGAACCCTTATAGAAGGAGATGGAGATAGAGAAATGGACAAACAAAGAGACTATGATGTTCTTGGGCATTGTAATCTCTTGGGGCGCTATCCAGTCAGAACAACAGGCGATTAAACCATAAAGGCATTGAGATCTAATCCAGTGTGTCTTCCGCATTATCTAGATGGTGTGGAAGACAGACATGAGCCGTTGGATTGATAATGCGGTATTACCGGTAGCCCTAGTATCCTCAAACCATCAACTGAGAACAGAGGATTTGGGAAAATTCACCCCAAACTAACCACATTTGTTAAGGAGAAACCTAATTTCTTATATTCCTTCTTATATTTGAAAAAAAAAACAACAACAAACATAATTAAACGAAGCAGAAACAAATGGGAGAAGAACAGAATCAAGGAACTTTTCAAATACTCTGATGAAAACACTTACTTGACCTTCGCATTAAAACATTAATAAATAAATAATTTTAATCATCATATCGAAAAAAAAAAAAAAACTTTCTTTTGATAGTTGAATCAAAACATAAAAGCCACATTCTTAATCTTCACATCAATTGTTTTTTTAGAATAAATAATTTCTTGATCTTTGAATGAAAGAAAGAAAACACTTACTTGATGTCTGCAGAGAGCGGCGTCCACGACTGCGTAAATAGGGTGTCACCTCTGGAAGTAACGAACATGGCAAAATCCCTAACCGACGGGCCATCGCAGCCATCCATAGCCCCCGCCACCCCTCTGATCGCAATCGCTCGCCTCGTGGAACCATCCTTATCCACATTGGTGCGCCGAGGCACCATCCCCGCAGGGACTCGCAGCACCGAAGCCTTAAAATGGCTTATCTCAATTTTATCATCTTCCACCGCCGGTTTCTTATCCGACGACGTCGAAGAACGCTTCTGCTTCCGAAACGGATAAAACAACAGCAAAAAGAATCCGTTCAACATCATTACTAGGCTCTTCAGCGCTCGCAACGAAAACAGAGCGTTGACGCGTCCGCTCGCTCCAGATGTCAGAATCAACGGTGAAGTTGCGTCCGATACAATTGCCACTGTTTCCATCTTTACCGTCGATCGTCGGAACAAGAACGTCGCTATCTCCCTCGCTCATGAAATGAAACACCAAGTTAATTTCTAGAACGTTCCTGCGGTTTCTAGAGAGAGATTATAACAAATTCAATGGCGAATAGAGAGAGAGAGAGAGAGAGAAACTGTATTGAGAGGAAAGAGATGGAGCTAGAGAAATGGGAAAAATAAACTCTGTTAAATTCGAACACCGCGCCGCGCGCTTGTTGTTGCGTAGTTGCGTTGCGCTGCCTTGCCGCGTCAGCAGAGAGATCAATGACTAGAAGGGAGGGATGAGGACGCTGAGAATCGTTAGATTAGACACCGGAAATAAACATATATGTCGTTTGTTGTCTAGCGTTAGGAATAGCTCCACGTCATCTCAAAACCAAAAATAAAACAGGGAATAGCTCCACGTGGAGAAAGTGCGGCAACCTGGCGTCGAGGGCGTGGAAATGGTCGTCACTCCTCACCCTCCATAACCTTTTATTACACGAGTTTTTTGTGTTAATGCACAATGGGCGAGTTAATACTTGGTGCCTAAACCATCAACTCACCCACACAATGTCCGCCGCAAGCCTCGAGGATCTTTGGAAGAAAGCAGATTTTAAGAGCCTAGAGATCCGTGCGGGCGTAAGGTTTGTAGGACCCGTGCAACCTGTTTCACCCAACCTGTGAATTGAGTGTATGACTATTTAATTTGCCCAAGGTGGATGGGTACCATCTAAAAATAATCAATAAAAAGGGTGCTTTTCCATTATATAGTATTTTTTTAAATGTTAAAATTAATGAATCATGTTTAACTTATGTTTTGAAGGATAAAAATAGCTAAATAATTTTTTTTTTTTCTTTCTAAAATCTTAGTTGACTGATTGAACTCTTAGAGGATGTGGTGCAACTTGTGATCATATGCAACTTGTGATTTGACAGTCGAAGATATATATATATATATATATATATATATATATATATATATATGAGAAATTTGTATTTTTATTCCTATCAATTTTCTAATTTGCAGAAACGGCTCAATAGTTTCAATATATGCAAAATGGTCCTGCTCCAAGTTAAGTCGTTTCCACGTCAGCATCGATCTGTCTTTTCCGAAATTAGCTATTTAATATTTTTTTCTTCTTTTTTTTTATTATATTTTTATTTTTCATTATTTTTTCTTCTCCCTTTTTTCAGTTTCGATGACAGTAGATAGCCCAATAAATGACAACTAAGCACTGATAACCTAAAGTCCTTCATAGCAAATATAAATAAAATAGAGAAACATCATAAATTATAAGATTGTGAACGCTATCATTGCGAGCGCTATCATATCTTAGTGCCACAAGATAGCGTGCGCTATTGTAAGATAGCACCCACTATTTTACAATTGCTGACGCTATTTTAAGATAGCGTTCTCTAACATAATATATATATCAGTTGAAGGTGAGCAGAAACAAGATTAAGGCCTTGTTCGGATATTTTTTCCGTTTTTCCTTAAAAGCTCAGATTCCTGACAACTCAGTTTCCTGCAGATTCCTAGCATTTTTCGAATGTGTTCTTTTAGGACTCAGAAAACTTTGATTCCTGGCCTTTCTCAAAAGCGAAGGATTTCCTGTGTTCTTTAACTATTTCAGAAAAGCACAGAATTGGTCTAATTAAAGGGCATCGTATGACTATAGGAATGATAGTAGAGCATTTGATCTCGTGCCGTATATATTTGAATGTCATTTTTGGTCGATACATAATCCATGGAAGATTAAACAATTCCATTGATGCAATTATGCAAAAATAATTCCTACAACTTTACTACCCGATCGCCTATCATACTAACACTATAATGTTGGTTGTACGATTTAAGAAAGTACATACTATATTAGTCCATTATATTCAAAAGCGGGTTAATTGAATAGTCAATTACAAAATTAAAACTAATATAAGTGTGCAAAAAAAATGACATATAACCCCAAAGACAACTATGAGGTTGCGTTGTTGCCAACCCCTGGTTGGAAGAGTATGAGGTAGTGACTGGAGCGTCGCGGCTGGCACCTCTAGTTCAATACCTAATACAAGTCTTCAAATTTGACTATAGACACCTCAAAATTCTGCCACGTAGACAATATAGCTGACCGAGCACCAATCTTAGTGATAAAGGTAACACACCTAATAACGTAGACAATATAGCTGACAGAATACCAATCTTAGTGGTAAAGGTAACACACCTAATGCTAATTCTAAAGGTCAGGTGTTATGACCCGGTTATCTGTGGCTCAAATGAATGGCGATAGATTTAGGATGCACCAAGAGAGGGTACGTGTACGCACACTCTATCCTGACCCACACAAATGCTAATTTTAGGAATTTCTATTTTATTACGTTTACACTGTATAGGGCAACTAAATTATTTTGTTTACCAAATAAGAAGAGTCCCAAAAAGGACTCCTACTCTCTTGGAACTCTTGCCCCTTTTAGGTTTGGGAACTTACCCATTTAGGTCACCCACGTCCGTCTCTTCCTCTCTTTATAAATAAGAGCCACCAAAGGCTTTTAACCTAAAACCTTACCCTCCCTCTCTATATATAGATAGACTTGTTTATAAATATACATATGTCTTAACCCACTAAACCAAACAGCCATCTTCCTCTGCCTCTCTCACTTTTGAACCAAACCCAATACCACGCTCCTTCCAAAACGCCTATGTGCCCTCCGCCGATCGTACGGTGGCGCACAAATACCACACCCGAGCCAAAGTGTTGCCTTGAATCTGATTTGCATAAGTGTGAAACCGTCGATCCACTGCCGAAAGCACATCGCCGAATCGACGCGTAGGAGTCGCATCGCCGATCTAGCGCTTGAAATCAACTCCTACGTGCACGCTCCAACAGGTGGGTGCCCCTTGATCGATCTTAAAATATTCAACTTTTTATTTTAATAATAATAAGAATATATATATATATATATATTAAATGAATATCTATTTATCTTATTTAGGTATTCAAAAGTTATATATATACATGTATTTCGGTGTGTATAATAACATAAATCCTATACATGGACATATAATAGTTGCCCTTGATATATATAGATATAAAATGAATATATATAGTGTTTTGTATTACTTATATAGGTGTTTACAGTGGAGAGAGAGAGAGAGAGAGAGCTCTTCTTCTCCACAATTTCGTCAGTGAGGATAAGATAAATTTCGGGGATCGGCCCAACTAAACGCCGACAATGCCGGTGATAACTTGCCCGTGCCAACTATGGTAGTTGGGCACTTTGAAGAATTTTACCTGATATAAATACTTTGGTGCAACCATCCTTTTAGCACCATTGATTTCAAATAAAATAGATTTAAGGTTGGACCTGGTGGGCCCAACCCAAGAAATAGAACAGAGATGGACCATCTCCACAAATTGAAATCCTCGTGACATCTAATGGTCCAGAACTCGAGAATTTGGCCCACAAATCTAGAAAATTAAAAGGCTATTTAGATATCAGTGAACATGAAGGATTTGACCCTTAGATTTGAGACCTTAGAGGTCAAAATAAATTGGGCCCAACGACCTAATACCTTAGAATCATTTTTCTTAAATATCTGATGGTTCAGATCTGTTCAATCTGATCGCCACATGGTAGGTACACTAAGTGTGCACTTCGCTAGATCTTGTAAAGCGTTGACTGGAAGATCTAGTGTGCTAGAGATCGAATCGGGATCGGGACAAAAGAATCAACCTTAGGTAAAATTTTATTGTCTAACCATCCAATGGTTCAGATTAGAGGATAAATGACTCAAAGTTCGTGCCTTCTTATTTTAGCCTTAGGTACCACATGGAATAATACATGGGTTACCTTTGACCCTTAATTTTTTGAGAATTAAGGCGCAAGTGGCCCATAGGACCAACTTCAAAACGATCTCAATAGTAACTCAATGTAATCTAATGGATCAGAAAGTCACTAAAATTTCTACGACGCGCTTTGAGGCTCACAAATTGGAAAATTTAGTGAGGGATATCAACCCTTGTATAACTAGGCTAAGTGGATCATTTGACTGCCACATTGACCCACTCTTAGGTCAAATTAGTAAAAGGTGTCGATACTAAGACTGCACAAGTATTATGAAACTTTAAAATGTATGTCTGATCAAGAATCGACGCCCATAGAAGGTTTCTCCAAAATTTTTGTATGAAATATCCGCGGCTTCAAATATTAACTATTATTTTATATTCACAAGTATGTAAGGTGTATGAAATAGTTTCTTTAGGCCAAGTTAGTCCTTTCATCATATAGCATGCACCACATAGAAAAAATCACGATAGGGCATACGACAATTAAAAAGAAATAAGCTATGTCACACGACTTTTAAGCCTTTTCATGGTGGGGTTCCCGTCACGGTCACGTAGAACTTGGAATGTAGGCATCCATGTACGGATGCAACACCTCTATGGGAGTATGGGCTGTCACACGAAGTACATCCAGGTTACTACGGAACCCGTCCCTTGGAAAGCGTGATTTTGTGAATCTTATCGCACCGTGGCTCACTTCAAATTAAGTTTTCAGCAAGCAAGAAGAAATGATGTGTAAGATAAGGTAAGCTACGAATACGAATAACTAAGTTACGTTGTAAAGGCCAACAAAATACAAATTAAGTTTCTACACGTGCCATGTCTTGCGTGCCACCGCAAGATCTAACGTCTGCAGCCAAGACTGGTCTTAAGGACAATATGATACGACAGTGTCCCGAATGTAAGGGGACACTGATTTAAATGCATGCAACCACATCGGGCTGGATGATGGTATACGATATGATATGGAGGTTAGGTGGTTATCTACACGTGGACCTCGCGTGATAGGCTCGAGCAGCGGCCCTGGCACAGGTCGTATACGAAAATTAGGTAAGATGTGAAGTACGTTGTGTAGGCGTATGGAGCAATATTAAGTCTTAAGATATGCCACATAGGAAAAGTCGACAAAGCAGATACAAAAGGAGATCAGAACTTGATGCATCATATTTATTTCATGTTATGTCAGGTCTTTTCATTTTATGTTACTTCTTTTTCTTTTTATGCTATATTTTTCAGTTTTGTTATGATAGATATGAGATCTTAGATGTTTTTGTAATCATTTATATTTGATTTATTTCAAAATGTATCAACTCAAGCGATTGCACACACGATCACCGAGTATTTTATGGTGGATCGATTGTGCAAACCCGCCGAAGTTTACGGATCGAGTAAACTCACCCCTCCCCAAAACTAACAGCCAGTGAGAACTCCGATTTTCCATCATGAGGATGGGGATGTCTGCTCGATGCGGCTCAAGAGCGTGAAGACGCGGCTACCATTTGGACGAGGAATAGATCCGACGGATTACTTTGAGCATTGAGAGATTCTTAGTCATAGTTTTATTATTTTTCAGGGGAGATTTGTTATTAGATACTTTTATTTTTCAGCACCAATCTTGGGTTTGCGTTGGGACTGTTTTATTCTACGTAAAACCTCTGCTTGCTTTCGATTATAGATGCATGGTTATGATTTATCACTTAATTAACGTCATCTACGTTTTCCGCTGTTGTTTTCTTGAATAATTTATTTTTAAATGATGCTATTAAATGCCTTGATCCATATGCTAAATCGGTATAAGAATTATGTGTATGTCCGCTTATCGCCTTAACAAGCGTGCGGTGTCATAACACGGAATTTTAGGCCCTTGAGGTCGGGTAAGGATTCTGGGTCGTGACACCAGGACACCATTTAAAAGATGAAAATACCTTTGAAGCAATCTACCCAACACATGTCATGGTTCTGAAATATATCTCATCCACGTAAATCATGTCATTTTGAAAAAGATATACCCATTTGATCCATTTCTGGGCTCTCTTTTTCAGACTCCTCCAACAGAAATAAACCCATCAACACCCCACTCACCTTTCTCTTGCATTTCCTCTGCATCACATATAGAAGGAGAAGATAAAAACCCGAGTTTTCAAGAGAGAGAAACAACAAAAATTATTTTTTTTAGAGAGAAAAACTAAAGACAAACCTAACTTTTTAGAGAGATGAATCCAAAAAATTTAGCTTTTTGGAGAGAGACAACAAAGTCAAAAACCCTTGTTTTATAGGAGATCCATCGTGAAAATCCTAGTTTTTCTAGAGAGAGAAACTACAAAAATGGACGACAACAACAACACTGCCGAAGGCGCCCGATCGCTTGTCATCCCTAGGCTCAACTTTATTTGAATTAACTCCACACATCTCAGCCATCATACACACAGCAGAGAAGCAAATTTTAACTTTTAATTTTTTCAACTGCAGCTCTGATTATTTCAAACTGGGGAAGAAGACAAAGGACAAAATAGTCGTTGCAGAGGAGAAGTGATTTGGTACCTATGTCAGAGGGGAGTATACTCCACAAACACTCAGTTTCTGATCGTTTCTGCGAATTTTGGTCGGAAATGATAAGCTGCAGGAAACTCAGAAAGCCATCACTATCTAATGGGGCCCACGCGAATTATCGAGCACAGGAAACGATCGGAATTGGCTCAGATTTCACTTTCTAAGCGCAAGGTCGAAATCAGAGTGTTTTTTAGGTATTCGAACATGGCCTAAGGGAGACGGACACCTATATATATATATATATATATATATATATATATATATATATATATATATAGGTTTCTAGTGAAGGTAAAGAAGTTAAAGAAGAACTCTTATTTCGCTAATTGGGATCCAATTAGGATGTTGTGTTTCTAATAGTAGTGTGACAGCCCGGATTTTCGCGCCCGGAAATTCATGCCATCAGGATCATGCTCTAGATGATTCCCAAGACAAATCACGTAGTGTCTGCTCGTCTAGCAGAAATCAGAGCAGACACAGTCCAGCAGTGGCAGATCGAGTCATCATATAAGGCTTTATAGGAAGAAGCAATAACAAATCATCTATATAAGACAAACGAATATACATTCCCAAAAATGAATCAAGAAGAACCATTGGTGATGGATATCCATCACCCAAAATAGTGGTTCCTAATAGTGGTTCCTACAGAATGTATAATAGTACAAATAAACAAACATTTATTATAATAATTACAAACGGTGGTCACCAGGCACACAATAATTAAGAATTCAGTACAAAATCTCAAAAATACAAACTAATACCCAGACGGCTAATAGAACTCACCTACTGGGGTATCAATGTCCTCCTCCTCGGCCTCAGCCTCTGGATCAGGCTGGTAATTAGGATCGCTCTCAGTGCCGAAAGCTCTAGCCTCAAAACCTATAATTGTTATAGAAAATAGGGTGAGCTACATCTAAGCTCAGTAGAAGAATTTCAGCTAAAATTGTATTGAACATGCAAGACATGATTTGCAGATAGTATTTCAAAGCAGAAAATCAAATCAGAATATGCAGTCAGAATAAATCAGATGACATGTACTGAGTTTTCAAACCAGAAAAGATGTTATGCTTATATATCACTTATGACTTAAATTGTAAATATTTTTAATTTAAGAAACTCTCGTGATAATATAGCATGTGGTAATCAGGTGTATGCCGATAAGAAACCTCAACCAATCGTCGTTCAAATGAACAATTTTAGGATGCAACAATGCCTCATCTATGGAGCGCAATTGTGCCGAGAGATTATCAAAGCAGATGCACGAATGTGCCAGGGCACGGATATACCGCTGAGTCGGTGGGGATCATCTAGATTAAATACTTAAAATCGCATACACACATATGACCTCAAAATCAGATTTCAGAAATCAGAAATAAGTATCAGAATACAGAAATCAAAGTGCAGAAACAGAGATTACAGATGGTTATTGATATGCAAACATGCTTTTAAAAAATAGAACTCAGATATAGATGTGAAGAAACCATGAAATCATATTCAGATACACTTTTAGGTTGGATTTCCCCTTTCTTAGATCAGACATCTTTTTAAGCAAGTCCAAAGCTTTTCAAAGCATCATGGTCTGATCCTAGACCATAAATATAGTATACTAAGTGTCAGAGATGTCAGAACGTCAACTGGCGCGGTGTCCAGTAGCGTTTTATTTATAAAACTAAAATAAGCCAAAAACAGGGGTGATTGATCGATCAATGCCCTTGCTTGATCGATCAATCCTACTCCTTGATCGATCAATGACCTCATTGATCGATCAACCCCTCTAATAGCCCACAAGGGACAAAGGAAATTTGATATATCAATCTTCTTGATTGATCGATCAATCCAGCTCCTTGATCGATCAATGTCGTTCTTCACTTCATGTTTTACAGAGCACAATTGATCAATCAACATCCCTATGTTGATCGATCAAGACCTCAATTGATCGATCAATCTTCCCAATGATCGATCAAACAATTAAATTTTCAAATTTCTCACCTTCTGTTTATAGACTGTTTTATAACATTTGATCGATCAATCTTCAAATTGATCGATCAATCTTGCTCATTGATCGATCAAGGTTTATATTGATCGATCAATCTTACCCTTGATCTATCAACCTCTCATATTGATCGATCAATGTCCAATTTGATCGATCAAACCCCAGAATTGATCGATCAAACACCAATTTGATCGATCAATGCCCTTCGGGCACTGAACCCTCAACAGAGCTTCATTTACTGTTCATCCAAACTGAACACCAGACTTGATCGATCAATTCACTACCTTGATCGATCAATCCCTAGTATTGATCGATCAATCTTGCCATTGATCGATCAATACTGACAGTTCTCTGTCATTAATGGAGGTCACTCATTTGACCCATTTTAACCTTTTATCATTAATGGTTTCTAACAATCATTAAAACACACTTATACATATACACATGAGGCTTTAACTTCACTCTTCTTAAGTGTAAAAGCTCACCTCTTTTTGGGCCCTTTCGGGGTCTCGGCAAACGCAATCCGAAGAGAATTTCAGATCTAAAATCTCAACTTCGTCACTAGCGCAACCCAGAATAGCAGGTGCTTGGCTTTGTCTCTACACACAGCGCTAACTTACGCCCTCGTAAGACACTCGACTAATCGACGTCGACTCTACGCTCTCAAATCGATCAAATTCTAACCTAGATCTCTCAATACGTGGTTCTTCGAAGAATCAACTAAACCATAATCTCTTAGCTTAGGGTTTATCATAAACAAGAAGAAGGAGGAGGTGGAAGATGAGCCTTCCATGTCCCATTCCTTCTCTTATAAGCTAAGGAAAAGAAATATCCTTGATATATCTGTTCTTACCTTAACTAAAGCTCCGGTGTGAAGCGCCTACACAATTTCTTTGGCGTAACATGCTCCACCAAGGTTCCACTAGTCTCGGATTCACGCGAGAACTCATACACGATCTCATTTAATTATGGGCTAATATTATTTCCAATAATATTAATTACAAATTTTTAAATTTGCCTCGATTTTTGTGTCGGGCATGCATATCGAGCAGTCGGATTCTTGTTCGAAATTTTAGGGCTATTACAAGTAGAGTCAAAATCAGGTGTTGGTATCTGACCACCAAGTTTGGTACTACCTAGCTATTGAATCTAATAAAAATATAAATAGCTTTAAATGCACCCACCGAATCTTGTTGTGCACCAATGCTAAAAATCTTGTTGTGCACCTAGATCATGTGCAAATGGGGTGACCTTCACTTTTGTGAACGCACACCATGTGGAGTCAACATGTGACCGTCTGATAGGTGCACTATAAGCTTACGATTAATCTTGATGAAGATTGGTGCAAAAAATGATCTCCATCATCTAATTCAAATTAGTTAATTGTTTGGGTTGTGAAAAACCGTTTGGTACTTACTAAGAAACTGTGAGAATAGTCGTATCCTTATACTAATAGGGACCTTGACATCAATAAAGATCAGATATTTACAATTGATACATAAAATCTTGCTTGGTAATTAATCAAATGGTGGGGCACACTAGTGCCTGCGGGAGATGGGATTGAGCATTCTCATTCCTCACCAACATCAATCACCGAAATAAGAGGTCTTCTTCAACTTTGTATTTTTTTTTTTTGTTAAGAAGAGGCTTACCTACACTAGAAACCTATATATATATATATATATATATATATATATATATATATATATATATATATATATATATATATATATATATATAATTATGTTAGCGAATGCTATCTTAAAATAGCATGCGCTATCATAAAATAGCGCACGCTATCTTGTGGTGCTAAGATATGATAGCGCTCACATTCTTATGCATCGATGCATTTTTTTGTTAAGAAGAGGCTTACCTTCACTATATATATATATATATATATATAAAGTCTCCGTCTCCCTTAGTCTTCGTTTCTGCTCACCTTCATGTAATATATATATATATATATATATATATATAATGTTAGCGAATGCTATTTTAAAATATCACGTGTTATCATAAAATAGCACTAAGATGGCGGGCACTATCTTACAATAGCGCACGCTATCATGTGGCGCTAAGATATGATAGCGCTCGTAATCTTATGAAAGCGTCTGTAATCTTATAATTTTTAATATTTCTATATTTTATTTATATTTGCTATGAAGAATTTTAGGTTGTTAGTGCTTGGTTGTCGTTCACTTGGCTATTTACTGCCGTCGAAACTGAAAAAAGGAGGAGAAAAAAAAAATGAAAAAAAAAATTATAATTAAAAAAAAAAAGGAAAAAAATCTTAAATAGTTAATTTTGGAAAACACGGGTCAATGCTGACATGGAAACGGCTTGACTTGGAGCCGGCCTATTCAGCATATATTGAAATTATAGAGCCGTTTATGCAAATTAAAAAATTAATAAGGCTGAAAATGCAAATTTCTCTCGATTTATAAGTAATTGATTTGTCTCAAGTTTGGTGGCCATTTTAGTGTTTATGTTCTTAATAACTTAACTTGTCTTGTATATATACACGTTAATTATCTTGTGAATTGGCTTTAAACTTATCCACTTTTTTTTTTTTTACTTATATTTTAATTTTTAAGGACCAAGTGTGGTCGAAAGTGTACCATATAAATTTTATAGTTCTTGGAAATATGCCTAGATCCAAAAACATGTCTTGCAGTTATACACGTTACCCGTCTCAATTTGGTCAAAAGTGTACCACATAAATTTTACAGTTCTTGGAAATATGCCTACACCCAAAAACTTGTCTTGCATTTATATACACGTTAATAATCTTGTGAACTGCCTTTAAACTTATCCATTTTTTTTTACTTATATTTTTATTTTTAAGGACCAAGCGTGCTGAACCCATCTCAATTTGGTCAGAAGTGTGTACCATATAAATTTTACAGTTCTTGGAAATATGTCTACATCCAAAAGTTTGATGCAGATACGCTAGGATTGGTTTTTTTTTTGTAATAATAAGATACACTAGGGCCTCGTTCGAGAGCTAGGAAAATGTCATTTCCTAAGGCTTTTTCGTAGAAAATACTATTTCGGAGCATTTTCGGAGGTTTCCTTGTGTTTGAGAGATTTCTTGGTTTATGTGTTTTCCAAGCACTTCCTGATAAAAGGGACACTTGGTTTTCGGAGTATTCTTCTCAGGAAAAGGCATTTTCTGAGGCAGTTTTTGAAGTGGTTGGGAACCTCTATTCGGCCCAACACAATCTTTGAAAGCACCCACTTGTGCAACACTTGATAACCCATTGATTGTTTGAAATCAAATTATGGAGATCATTTTTCACATTGATCTTCCGCACAATAAAGTTTGAGACCATGATCTTACCATTAGACGGTAGGTTTTTTGTTCCCCGTGTCACAAATCCCCAAAAAATGACTTAAAATCACATTTGCGTGATGTGTACCATATGATTTTAAGATTACTTTTTAGGTATCCGTGCTACATGGAATAAAAAATTGACCGTTTGATGGTGTACTTATGGTCTCAAGATTCATTATGTGGAAGGTCAGGGCAAAAAATGATCATCATCTGATTGAAAACAATCAATGTGGCACTTTAAAAAATGGCATTAGCGCTAATAGAGGTACGCAGACAAAATTTGATTAGTTTGGGGCAACAACCATAATGTGTGTTTTGTTCGAGAGATTCATCACTTTTTGTTTCATAAAAATATTATCTTAAAATTATTGGTGGGTTACACAAAAAATGATGGAAATAGATCGGAAATAGCTTCAAGGCACGATTAAGAGGTTGGTTCGGGCGAAAATCAGGTCGTGGCAGGTCAATGCGATCCAAGCCGATATTTTATATGTAAAAAATATGAAAAATAGGTAGAGGTGTTATCGGGTTGGTCCTGACCGGTTTTCATGTTAAGCCAAAATCGAACCGATAACTATCGGTTTCTAGTTTCTCAACCCGAAACCGAACTAACAACTATCGGTTTTCGAGCATGTCCCCGTCGGTGTACATGTTGAAGACAACATTTCGAGAATCTGACCGACTAAAGTGTTAAACACATTACCGAATTAAAGTATATAAATTTTGACGATCATCCGATCAAATAACTGCTTTGACGAAGGTCATAAATACATGCGGCTATAAGGCGTGGAAGTACACAATACACTTTCTTTTATACTTTCTTGAGAAAATGTAAAACACAAGAAAATGTCAATTTTCTTAAGAAAATGAGTTTCTGAGTAACTCAAGAACAATCACTCAGAAAATAACTTTCCTCAGAAAATGAATTTCTGAACAGAAACTGAGGTAGCCATTTTCCTCAGAAAATGAGTTTCTGGGCGGAAAGTGCCGAACGAGCCCTAGGATTGTTGAGTATAAAGCAGTTAGTATTTTATAGCTATCGCTACATATAAATTATCCTTGAAGAGAGGTAAAACTCTAAAATGCACTTCATATCAACATATAAATATCCTTGTGAGCATCTCAAAAAAAATATCCTTGTGAGGGAGGAAGTCGTGGGTTCGATACTCGTCCTCCACGCTGTTTCCCACCCTTGTCTTTATAAGGTGTGGGTTGGGTTCTGTTAGTTAACCCTCACCACTATAGTTGGTGCTCCCTCACGCTGCTCTCCAACTTTCATATGTATATACGTGTCTGCTCCTTGGTTCTTGAAGCTGTCTCGGCCTAAATGGCCGTATCAGAAGAAAAAATATATATATATATATATCCCTTAACGATGCATAAAGCTGTAAAAGGCACTTCATATCAACATATAAATATCCCTGATGAAATCCCCTCATCAGGGATATTTGAGGAGAGGTAAAAGGCACTTTATAAATATCTTTGAGGAGAGGTAAAAGGCACTTTATATAAAACAACTTGCAAGTATTTCACAGCTATATAGAAAATATCGCGTCATATAAGCATAGCGACAAAATTTGCTAAAAAATTTCGTAAAAATTTCAATAATTGTTGGCAAAATGTAAAAAAATTTAGCGAAATTTCAGATATTTAGGTACCTTTTTTATATCTAAAAATTTTAATTTTTTATTTTAAATATATTATTAATTTTGTATATATTTTAGTAATTTTTAAAAAATATTAAATATACTTTTTATATATTTTTAAATTCCTATTTTTTCTGAAAGTTATCAAAATTAATCCGAAATGTACCAAAAAGACTAGACCCTGATATATGATAGACTGCAAACAACAGATTTTTCAACAGACTGCTTACGTTGGGGGTGATGCAAACGCAGTTGATCCCAACAATGCAGGTCGGGCGGCCATCCACTTGCATCGCACCAAATAAGCAATCCGTTATTGGTCTGTTATTTGAGGTCTGCTCATTATAATTTTCAATGGGATAAAAGGAACTTTAAATATACTAAGCATGGATCAAAATATCGTCTGATACGTATCGGTTTTGGACTTGGACGATACGATAAATTAGGTTTTTCTCGCCCCCTTAAAAAATAGTAAAATTATCGTTCGTATCGTCCAATGTATCGTCCGTATCGAATAATATCGTCCGATAATTTTAAATTATTATTATTTTTGTTTGTTTTTGGAAAAGTATCAAAATATATCATCCGAAACCGATACGTATAAGTCGGTACATATTAATTTTGGGGCAGGATGATACGTATCGAAAATCCGAGATTTTAATCCATAATACTAAGGCCCATTTCTTGCAAGTGACTTTATAATGCCACTACATATAAAGGAACGATATCGCGTATCTTGTTTATGTAGCAACAAAACCAGTGACATCATCGTTGTTTAATATGAAATTATAGGTAGAATATTCGAGGCGATGAATTAGATTTAGTCTTGAGTCTCAACTGTCTTACATACGTTTATTTTATTGCAGCCTCAAAGTAGGGTTGTCACCGGGTCGGGTCAGGCTCTTAGTAGGCTCCATTAGTTTTTACCATAAAAGCTAGGCTTGAATCTAGGTCGACGATAAATTGGGTCTAATTGGGCCCCAATCAGTGGGAGCGAGCGCCCGCACTCAAACCCAAAATAAAAAGTAAAAATTAAAATTGGCACCTTAAAAGTTAAAACCCAACACCCTTTCCCCCTCCTCCCCCCCCTCTCTCTCTCTCTCGTGAACCTGACGCCCACCCTCTCTGGCTCTCGATCTCCTCTCACCCACTGGATTCCAAAGCTAGCGACGCCTCCTCATGCCAGTTGCCACGTCGGCGCCCCCTCTCCTTAAAAACGGTCTCTCTCTCTCTCTCTCTCTCTCTCTCTCTCTCTCTCTCTCTCTCTCTTCTTGTTCTCCTTCTCTCCCTCTCTAATTGGACTTTAGCTTGGGGAAAAATCCTCACAATTGATACCCTTCTCAAGTACAGTATGAGATTAAAGAGTCGTTGAGCAATGTGTTTGGCTGGCGGGGAAAGCATCGGTCATCTTCTCTATCACTGAGGTGCGGCCATGAAGATTTGGAGTAAGGTTCTTGCCTCTTTTCATGTTAATTGGTGTCTCCCAAGTAATAATGCTAGTTTTTTTTTTAATGGTATGAGATGGCTCAAAAATGTCTGGAAAACGTGTTTCGGGATGATAGGATTTTTCAGAGAGTGAGCCACTAGATATGGTGATCAAAATTTAGTAAAGACTAGAGAGAGTATCATAAGATGGGCCACTGTGAATAGGATTTTTTTTTTTAATTTCAGTCAGAGTAGCGGCATTGTGGAGTTACAGTAGGGGTGTCAGTGTCAATGGGCCCAACTTTGGTTTGCAAGTTCCCATTACTCTCTGTTTAGATGAGGTTTTCCTAGTCCGACCCTGACCCTAATACCTTAATTTTGTAACCCTCATTCTTAAATCTCAATTTGGTAAAACGTTAAATCCTTAATTTCTCAATTCTTTATTTCCCTAAACCCCCTAAACCTTAAGCCCTTTTGAAATTCCCCAAGTCTTAAGCCCTTTCTCTAATTTCGTAAATCCTTTCGCAATGCCCCTAAACCTCAATTCCAGAAACCCAAGTCTTAGTCACTATAAATCTCAATTTCGTAAACCAAAGACCTAGTCTCTAAACCTTTCGCAATCCTTAAGCCCTAATTATCTTAGTCCTTAAACCTTTTCGCAATCCTTAAACCCTAATTATCCAAGTCCCTAAACCCTCAATTTTGTCAATATTTTATTAATAAATATTTCATTTTTTGTATGCAATTTTAATGAAAAATATGTTTTGTAATATAAATTAATTTAAATTTATATAATTTATAAAAGAATTTAAATCCAATTTATCTTGCGCCCCGCCTAGATGAAAATCCTAGTTCCGCCACTGGCCCCAATATAGTTTGGGTTGGGTCTATTAGTTGAATCTAAATAAGCAGAACAATCTTTTCCCCTAATATAGTTGAGCTTGGCCAGGTCAGGTCAAGCGTTTGGTAGGCCCAATTATTTTTTATCCTAAAAACTAGGCTCGAACCTAGTGTGGCTATAAATCAGGTTGGGCTTGGCGCCGGTACATTCAGGCCCAAGTTTAATATTTAAACACGCTCCAAATTGGGTCGTGCTCAGGCTGAAGCCTCGAGTATATTAATTTTCTTTTGGTCTTTGTTATTTTAGAGTCGCTAAAACTCTACTCCAGTTCAACTTTTTAAAACTAAGACTATAATTTACTAAGAGCATCTCATAGCTTATGTAAATTTGGCTATGGAAAGGATGGTTTACATAATGATTATGTATTTTACATAATGCCTTTCATAAAATGCTCCAGCAGCATTATGTATTTTAGGGAATCATGTATTAAAGTTTTACTTTCTTTGGAGAAATAGAGTCATTGCTGTGAAGAAGATAGAGAGGAGAAAGAAAAATCGATTCCTCAAAGAAAAAAATATTTTATATTTTCACAGTGCTTTTTGCTTATGTATATTTAGGTCTTGTTGGGAAAAATTGTATCCTACAGCACTTTCCAAGGAAAGATGTCTTTGAAGTAGAAGAAACTTCTTTGAAATATGATATATATACATGTTTGTGAGAAGCAGCCCCGAGCTGCTTGTGACGGGGTCAATACTCGAGTTTGCAGCATGCTGTTTGGGGCACGACATGTGGTGCCAGGAGGGCACGCGACATGGGGTCAAGAGGGCCTGGCAGCATGGTCGCGCTGCGAGGACGCGACACGATTGCATGTCGGTAAGACGCGGGAGTGACACGGACGGGACAGGGCCAAGCTAGGCTAGCGATGCGAAGGTGTTGCAGTATGTCAAATCAAGGGGTTTGAGGTTCTTCTGCAATTCCGGTTGAATGACTGTTTTACCCTTCTATGTGGGAGAGGAGCTAGAGAGTTGCCTTCCACCCACACGGGGCCTTGCATTGCCAGAGGGGGCGCAAGTGTCTCCTAGGCCTGAAAGGGTGGGCCTAGGACGTCGACGCAGCGATTCCGTGTGGCACCCAAGGTGAGGTTGATGTATGGCCTCGGACTACGCTTCGCGGTGCATACGACTGGGCAACCTTGCAAGAACACAAGCGTTGTGTGGGACTCAATAGAGTACGCTAGCAGGAGGGATGCGTGGGACTCCGTTGAGCACGGCAGCACGAGTAGGCATAAGGCTGTGGGCTTGGTTCGGTATGTGAGCAAGACATGATGGCATAGGGAGCTACATGCCAAGATTGTTACAAAGCGAAGTACTAGTACAGTGCACAGGGTGAAGCTTGAGCAGGTCAAGTTTAGTACAGTGGTGCAGATGAGCGTGTCGTAAGGGGTACGATACACTGGGTGGTAGGCCGCGAAACAGAGGTAACCAAGTTGGGGGAGTTCCTGTCCTCTAGGCGGGTGATATCAGAGCTGATGAGAAGATGAGTTGGCTTCGTTGCATGTGGTAGCGAGGCTCCGCACGGGTTGATAGCGTGTCGAATGATGTCCCACGACAGTTGGTATCAGAAGTAGACTGACTTAGCGCAGCGGGCGTTAGGTGCCCGCACGGAACTGAGGTTGCTGAAGAGTGACCCCGTGACAGGCTTCTCAAATATTCAATTATTAAAAAGGGAAGAAGACGATGGTGCTTTTCAAATATCAAGTCACCTGGCTTCTCAAAGAACATTTTCCCCTTCAAAAATACTTTTTGGGAAAGTATTGTCAAACAGACCATAGGTAATACTTTAGCAAATTCTTTAGTTTAGAGAATTTTTACATAATTTGCTAGAGAGTGATTTTGTGAAAACCATTATGTAAAATAGAGAATATGAGGATTTTACATAAGCTATTGGAGATGCTCTTAAAAATGCATTTTGCTTCTCATTGTCCTTATTAATACTTGCAAGAAAACAATGACTAAGAAAAAGTTGATAAATTTGTGCAGTCCAACTCAAAACCAATTGACAATGAGTGGAGGGGTCCACGATATTATAATGGGAGAGACAAGGCTATAATTTACCTGATGTGGGATTAAACTTCAACACGCCCCCGCACGTGTTGGCGAGACTGAGCCAAATCACGTGGACAATTGAGCTAGGTGACGTTAAGTGACGTGGAGTGGAGAAAGGTCTGCTCTTATACCATTATAAATATGTACATCCAACTCAAATCCAATTGACAATGAGTGGAGGAGCCCAAGATATTATAAGGGGAGAGACAAGGCTATAATTTACTCAATGTGCAGTGGGATTAAACTTCAACAAAAGTATAGTCTATCATCCTCCGATGAAAAGGAAAACTAAGAAAATGAAGAAGATGATAGTTGATGAAGACGACCATTTATTTGATACTTTTGCTTAGAGTTAGAGTTTTTTTTTTTTTTAGTGAAAGTGACGGGGTCACATGGTCAAGTGGCCCCCTCCCAATTTTATTAAAAACCCCTCACTTGTGGAGGAGGAATACCATGGTAACAGACATGACACATGGGAATTATACATAGATAAAGCTTAATTGCGGAATTTTGATGGTATCTGGTACGCTAGTGCTAGTATGATCGCACCCTGCTTGGAGTCATTGTTTTCTTGCAAGTATTAACAAGGACAATGAGAAATTTATTAGTCTCCAAAGGGGATTTTTGTAGAGATTAGTATTCAAACGGCGTGTTTGGGATAAAAATTCAAAGCTTCAGTACATTGTCTCCTCCATTGAATTGCATAAAACTCAATTTTGACAGCTGTTCTATTTAAGTTTAATCCCAGCCTTGTCTCTCCCTTTATAACATCCTGGGTCCTTCCACTCATTGCTAATTGGTTTTGAGTTGGATGCATAGATCCACCAGATGTGGGATTACCCGACGATATCCAACTCAAAACCAATTGGCAATGAGTGGAGGGGCCCAGGATATTATAAAGGGAGAGACAAGGCTATGATTTACTCGATGTGGGATTAGACTTCAACATGTTCTTTGGGCAATCTGGGTTGCGCTGGCAGGCGAGGTTTCATCTCAAATCATCATGGTTAACGAGGCTGAACTCAAGGGAGCCGAGTATGGGATTTCTTTTCTTTCTAATTGGCGAGCTGACTCGCACATGGTGGAAGGTGATGTTCTATGCGTCTTGGGTTGGATTCAGAATAGCAGCTCAGCCCTTTGCCCGTATTGGTCCATCATTGATTCGGTTGAATTTATGACTGCCACTATCAATGTTGTTTCTAATAATGTTCTTAGGAGTGGCAACCAGTTTACTGATCAACTTTCCATAGTTGGTGCAAATATAGTGCCAGCTAGTGTTGGCTGAGCATTTTCTTTTTTTATGTCTTTCCTAGGTGTAGGTAGCCTTTTTGGCTGCTTATTCCTTTTTTAATGAACTTCTCCTTCATAAAAGGACAGTGATATACAGTGGAAAATTTTTTATAGACAATTTTACAGACAACTTATGTGGCATGACGTGACTGGCTACGCACATAGCAGGGCCCAAGCACTGCAACTTGACACTGTAAAAAAAATACCATTTATTTGATTCTCCATCTTCCAGAGACAACGTGAGCTTTGACGTCACTAATGAATAATTATATTAGAACATTAATGCATATCATCAGGCCTTACATCGGGACTAACTTTGTTCTTTCCTTTTTGTATTGTTTTTTTATAACTTAGGGTAATCCTAAGCTTAGGCTTGGACTAATTCCTAAGGGATACCCTCTCCCCCACCATGTAATAAGTATTTTACGATTTATATACCCTACGGGGCATCCTATTATCGCAAAAGGGAGATGTCAACACTCGATCCCATGACCTATTAGTAACAAACCAAAGTCCCCTACCAACTACACCAATCCCTAGATGCTTGTACTATTTCATCATTATAACCAAACAATTGAAAGAGGAAATGTTTTCTTATAAAATAAAATTTTTTATTTTGACTAATTGTGAAATTTATCATTATTTAATTAAAATTAGAGCAATAATTGAAACCATTCAAAATATTATAGTGACAATGGCATCACTCCTAGGCTCCTAGCAATTCATAATAAATTATGATGCTCCATGTAAAAATAATAATAATATATCTAAAAGTAACAATCCATGGGAAACAATATCGTTGCTTATGAAGAAACTCAAAGTTGCAATAGTTTTTCTTGTTTTCATTAATGGAGAGAAGTCTCTTTAAATAGAGGTGCATACAATAACATAGTAACAAATTTTGGTTGATTTGGTCAAAATTTCGGCAAAATGGGGTGTTGGCGCATATTTCAGCGGTTACTGTGAAATTAACGAAATTTCGTTAATTCGTTAATTTCGCTAGTTTTTTGGTTTTTTCTTTTTTAAATTACTTTTTGGTAAACTCTTAAGTAACCCACTCTCATTATAATACTTGATAGAGACCCATCCCGAACCTTAACCTCCCTGCTATCGCCCCTCGTACGACAGTCCTCCGGCAGTCCAACACTCAGTTAAAACAATTTCCGGCACACAAATTTTTAATTTTGTTCTTCTTTTTCTTCTTTTTCGTCTTCTTCTCTTCTTCTCCTCTTCTATACTCATTTAAAACAATCTCTGGCACACAAATTTTTATTTTTCTTCTTCTTTTTCTTCTTTTTCGTCTTCTTCTCCTCTTCTATACTATTTTTTTCCTATTATTTTGTTGGTAATTAACTTTTTCTTTTGAGGGTTTTAGAAGAGAGTTTTAATAGATTGGGTAGAGATTTGGAGAAGAAAGGTTTTTATGAATCTCATATTACTTTTTGTAAATCACAAAGTATAAATCTCATATTAGGTTTAGGTTTAATTAACTCTTCTTCTTCTTCTACACAATTTTTTCTGTTTTTTTTTATAGTAATTAATATTTTTTATACTTTTAGAAGAAGGGTTTACCAAATCTATGAAATTTTTGGGTTTTAGAAGAGGGTTTTGAAAGATTGGGTAGAAATTTGGAAAAGAGGATTTTTATGAATCTCATATTATATTTTATAAATCTTAAGTTATAAATTTGAGATTAGTTTTAATTAGACTCGGATTATAAAGTAAAGATTTTTCATTGCTCAAATTGTTTCAGTAGTCTTTGATATTTAAATATTTTTTTATATTTATTTTTTAATCCCCGAAATTTTTTTGGAAGTTTCCGAAATTTATCCGAAATGAACCGAAACAACCCATCACCGAAATATTGCCGAAAATGAAATTTGTCACTATGATCAATAAGATTTCAAGAGATTTTTAAAATTCAAAATACTTTCTAAAATATTTATCTAAACATTTATGAATCCCAATTAATATAATTAAGCCTAAAACATAAGATACATATCATAGATGTATATCTTTCATTCAATCATAAATATTCTATATTTCCATCTCGCAATCACATGTTCCTTTGAAGAAGGAATGTGTGATTGGTTACATCGAATCTTAGCCCTCAATCTTATAACCTAAATTGTCGATGAATAGCTCGTGGCGTCCGATCGTACTTAGTAGTGGTCATCACCTGTCTGTGAGATCCACCACTGTCGCATCCCGCTCTTTGTTGAGTCTGTCGGAGCCGGTGACTCACTAGATTAGGTCCGTTATGATCTCTTCTATAAGCTTACGATACATGATCGTGCGGCTTGAAAAAAACCCTCATTGGAGAGGTCTTAGATATATATATAAAATATGAAATTGTGTGGTGTATAGACCAAGAGAGCTTGTAGGTATAAAAAGAAAGCATGTGAATTGATTGAAAAAATAATTAGAAAAATTAAAATGTGAGTAGAAGGCGCACCACCCAGGACCATGGCTAGCCTGATCATGAGATTAGAGCCTGCCATGCCTCTGATACCATGAAGAAATTAAAGTACTCCATTTTTGCAATGATTTTTCTTGTTTTTATTAATGGAGAGAAACATCTTTAAATAGAGGTAAATGCAATCAATAAGATTTGAAAGAGATCTTTAAAATTTCAAATACTTCATAAAATATTTATCAAAACATTAACAGAAAATATACATTATAGATGTGTATCTTTCATTCAATCCTAAATATTCTCTATTTTAGACCCATAAGAATTTATATAACCAGTATCTGCTTGTGCAAGCAACAAGTTGTGGGTTCTAATCCCATGCTTGCTCCCGCACTGTGTGCGGGTTTCCTCCCAATGTGTTGCACCAAAAATTTATCCTCTCTCTATGTAAGCTTGAACATAGAGGTATCATTGTTGCTTTGAAAGTAGCGATATCATTGTTTGGTAAATATAAAAGTAACAATATACACACACACACACACACACACACACATATATATATATATATGGGAGCCGGTTAGGTCCTCCAATGGAGGACGGTGACCGTTCTCTAAGATTTACGTGGAGCACAGGTGGACAGTTTAGATCAATATTAAAAAAAAAAATCAAAAAATATATTTTAAACCAACAAGTCAAAGTTTGACGATTTTCATTAGTCCACATTTCACGATTCAAAATATACACGGTGAAGATGAGTTTTTAGTTTATTTTTTTTCAAAGATGATCTAAGCAATGCACCCAAGGGCCACATGGCACCCAAAAAGTGTTTTGGGTGCCACATGGAAGGTTGGAGGACAGTGACCGTCCTCCCATAAAGGACGGAGGCCTTTTCCTATATATATATATATATATATATATATATATATATATATATATATTAGACGATAAAAGCAACAATATTGCTGATTGTTGTTCATAAAAGCAAAATCTTGTTTCCTTCTATCCTACAACAAGTAGTAATATAGTTGCTATTTGTTAAAAAAAATTAGTGATATCACCATTTTTCTTTCAATAACGCTAGCTATATCGTTGCTTGTATAAATAGATAGTAGCGATATTAATACTTTTAGAGCATTATTTAACTAGATAGCATCAACATCGCTGCCACACTACAAAAATAAGACTATTAGCGGCAGTGAAAAACTGCTGCTATTAATAAAATAACTGCCGTTAATACCCTTGTCATTAATTATCTTAATAGCTTTTAATAGGTTTTTTATTAATAGCGACAATTTTGAATTATAAAAACCGTTTTGAGCTATAAAAAACTGCTGCTAACAGTTTTTGTAGTGCGAATTGGAATCATGAACACTATACAATGGTATTAGGCACAATAAACAAACTAAAATTTAAAAATAAGCTGAAGATATTGTAGATTAGATTTTAGATGCCAAAAAAGAAAATTCAATGCCCTTTCTTTGGATTATTATATGTCTTAATGCCGAATCGATGATTAATTATCATTAGGGTTGGAGAATAAAAACTTTTTGTAGTGAAAAAAAAAACTACGATCCATTAGAGAATTAATGAGGAGAGAATGAGTTGATTTATTGCTTTTAAGCCTTTGTTATTCTTGAAAATTGACAATTCAGTGGAAAATAATAGATTAGGAATTTTTCCAATAAGGGAGATAGTTTTTTCTGAAAATTATAATTTTTCCAAGAAGGGAGACATTTCAATTTATTATTAAGTTTACGGTATCTATATAACACAGTTGATGTGCACACCATTAGTTTGGAACATGCCAGTCCATACACTTGGCCATTGTATAAATCGAATTCAAGTCATTCCTAGAAAATTTTGCCCATATAAATTCTCAACCCTACGATCATTAGACTGCAACAAATGGAATAATAAAGTTGGTACGGCCAATGATCCACAATAAGTGAATATGTATTGGGTACCTATGTTCGGAATTATTGAAGCGCCTATGTCTGAAAATCTTTGACTATTTTGAATTAGACGATGGCTTAGATCCCGAAAAAGTTGGGTACTATGGTATGATTTGTTTTTCATTTCACATGACATAGATCCAAAAAAGTGGCCCTAAAATCATAAGGTACCATTATTCACACCTCACGAGACTGCTTTCTCACCCGAATAAAGAAAATAAAATAAAAATAAAGTTGGGGTGTGAGCTTCAAAACAGTCTTTTTTTAATGGGGTTTTTCAACATTATGGTGAGACAACAATCTGATAGGGTATGAATAATCTTACCCAAAATCATATGGCACACATTATGCTCAAATGTGACTTTAGGGCCACCTTTTTCGGATTTGTGCCACATGATGTCTATAACTGTCCTCTGGCACACTCATGGTCTCAAGGTCCATTGTATGAAAGATTGGGGTGAAACCACACCCAATTTTGATTATTATGTGTGGTAAGACATTATTGTCAAGGAATTTATATTAGCCATTACTTGCACAAAACGTTGTCGAAGCACACATCTTAAAAGTAATACTCGGTATTTTAAGGCATGTTTCATGTATAAACACCATCTAAGCTATTTGGCCATGATCTGAAAGTTGTTGGTATAAAAGATTGGCACAAAACGCGATCTCTATCATATGATTCAATGCAATCAACCATTAAATAAGGTTACATTGAATTATTTGATAGTGATTGTGTTTTGTACGTGCCAATCTTTTATACGAAAGATCCTTAGATATTGGCCTTTAAATCAAATGACTTAGATGGTGTTTCCACATGACATAGGTTGCCAAAGGGCGTCATTATATTACTTGCACACGGGAAGTTGGCCCTTGCACATTGTTTAAAGAAAGACTTGGTCTTTTGGGATCTATGACATTTGAGAACACCTTTCAAGTCGTCTGATTTGAAGGCCATGATCTAAAGATCTTTAATGCAAAAGATTGGCACAAAATAATATCTCTAGCATATGATTGAACACAATCAATTGTTGAATTGGATAATGGCCTTTGAAAGTGTTGAACGATATGATAAAGTATGTGTTTTGTGCCAAATCTTTTGCACATAAAATCTTGAGACCATAACCTTCAAATCATGCGGCTCAGATGGTGTTTTCCATGGCACATGTCCGCAATATACCAATTCTTTCTTTTAATCATGTGCAAGGGTTAACTTCTCGTGTGCAAGTAATGGGTCCTGCCCCCAAAATACCAGTGGTAGCTGTGTTCGTGCCTACCCAATTGTTGAGGGTGCCTACACTGTAAACATGTTGACTGTGCTGAATTCACAATAGAGATCGATTTCATCCCAATCTTCCATCAGATTGATCTTGACACCATGGCCGTACCATCAAACCATCGGTTTTGTATTCCTGATGGCATAGATCCCAAAAAGGGATCCGAAGTTTACATTTGAGCATGATGTGTCCCACATGATTTTTGAGTCATTTTTTGGAGATTTGTGCCAAGTGGAATACAAAACTGACGATCTGATTGTTCACCCATGGCTCCAAGATCAATCATGTGAAAGATTGGGATGAAAATCATTCTCCATCTTCCCTCATGAATTGGGTAGGTACCCAATTCCAAATTTTTCTTTGAAATTGTGTGTAAGGATCACTGTAAAATGAAGTTAGATCTATATATCTAATAGAAAAAAAATTTAAATTTAAATTTTTAAAAAAAAAAAAAAAAGAGAACTAATCTCGGTTGGAAAGCCACCAAGAAAAAAATTATGATCATTGATGTCCTCGAAAAATGAGGTTTCCAAATAGGGAGATTTCTGCAATCGACTACCATAGTTTCCACATTTTCTAGCATTGGACCTCTAATTTCACCTTTTTCATAATTGACTAGCTTGAAGTCAAGCAAAGTTAAAGAGCTGTATATATCCTTGAGGTCTATAGAAGGTGATAAAATTAGGCTTTTTCTCTTGTGTGATTTTAAACATCTTTTCATCCCGATATCTTTGACAGAATTGATCTTAAGATCATTGGTGTACTATCAAATGGTTCATTCTATTAAAACATATGGAGCCATTATAGAGGAACGTTGGAACTCCTCTAGGGAAGCGTTGACGCATCCCTAAAGGAGTGCTAGAGGAGCACTAATTCTCCCTTAAGAGAGCGCTAAAACTCCTTAATGGAAGCGATATCGCTCTTATCATTTTTGTTTCCATTTTTTTGCAAAATAGATTGTCTGATGGTACGCCCATGATCTCAAGATAAATAAAAATAGAGCCATTATATGGTTATTCTTGATAGTATTTGAAAAATAAAATTAGAGGTCCAATGTTGGAAAATATGAAACTAGCACAGTGGATTCCAGAATTTTCCCTTCCAAATATCATAGAATAATCATATATTCATCTATTTGAGTGTGGAGGATGGTTGACTAAATGTGAGAGTTTGCAACTCTTATTTTTTTAATAAAATGACGTATGAATAGGTAGGGGAGCCCAACAAACCAATTAGTGACAAGGGAGAAACTCTGCCTCGCCCGAAGTCATATTCCATATTTTATCTCATAATCTTATTTAACGTAAAAGAGAGGTCATGATTATCCTTAAAAAATAATAATAATAAATAAATATAAATTACAGTCAATGACATTAATTGTGAGAAAAATGAAGAGGTAAGTTGCATGGTCCTTCGTATACCAATTTTAAACCGGTAATTTTAGTATCAACTCAAAATTCTTCCTTCTCAACCCGGGTTTCAAGTGTTAAATTATTGACGGCTTTAAAACAATGATAAAGAATATTTTTCATCTCAATTGTCAAACAATAAATCTTGAGATCATGTCCTACTATTAGATGGTTAGATTTTGATTACGAGGCAACATCTCAAAAAGTAATTCGAGAATCAAATTTTTTGGAAATGTGTGTCACGTTGAATCAAAATTTGATCATTTGATAGTATGCCTATAATATCAAATTTTATTATTTGAAGATTGGGGTGAAATGTTCTTCAGTATCTAATTTAAAGCAGTCAATAATTTAAAGACGTGAATTTAGAATGAAAAGGGCAAATCTTGAGTTGTAAATGTAGGTAGCCTTTAAAAATATAAATATTATAAGGGCCAAGGAGTTTAGGAACACCCTTGAAAATAGTTATTAAAACTGTTGAAAGTTTCGCACATGAACACAACACTCGGTCCAAAACATTGAAAATAGGACTAAGTATTCGGTGAGGGGACTGGGCAACCCTGCCTGTCCACTGATAAATAGAAGAATAAGATTTTTTAGAATAAGGTTGCTTACTAAGGACCGCGTAACTTACTTGATCTCATATTAGCTTGCTGCCATGTGGTATCTAATCACACGATCGGATGTCATATAAAAAAGTGACTCGATGACATAATTATTATATTATTTTAAAAAATAAACAGTATAAGACAATGTGGTCAGCGGAGTTACTTGCATGATTAAATGAACGGTATAGAGTCACATTTGGTATCACTGCTAATTTTTCACACAATTGACATGATCGACCTTACAGTTTATATTTTTTTTTATTACTACTTTTTTACAATAGTTATGATTATCAAGCCCCTTTTTTCATGGCACCCCATTGTGTGATTAAGTTTAATGTGACAACAAACTAATGTATGGTGAGATCAAATTCATAGGTAAAAATCTTGGATTTTTGATACATATCGTCCAGCCTCTAGGACAATACGTATCGACGTATTGGCCGATACATTGAATTTATCGGCGATACATTGAATATATCATCTTAGTACAATTTTTATTTTTTTTAATCTCAAAAAATATCCTAAAATTTTAAAATAATATATTTAATGATTTTCTATTTTTTTAAAGTTTTTTATCACAAAACTCATAAATTTGGAGCTAAAAAATATATATCTACCATATTTATGGATAGATTTATATTTTTTCACAAAAAAATAGAAGCAAATGGATAAAAAACATACAAAATTATAGGAAATATACTTTTTGTATGTTCTCCGACGAGTCGGCGACATCCCCGTACGACTCCAAATGGTGGAGATCGTAGATCCCGTGCTTAGAGGGAAGAGGAGAGGAGAATAAAGGAGAAAATAGGAGAAAAAATGACAATAAGATATATGTGAATTAACTAACTTTTGAATAAAATGTTTTGGAGGTCACAATTGAGCTGAAATTTGGGTCAAGTTTTAAGTTAGCATGAACTTGCCGAATTTCACCTTGATTTTGAGAAAATACTTAAATACATCGAGATTATTGGTAATTAAGATAAATCATTAATACATCATCATATATGTGATGTAGTTTTAGAACGGGAGGCCATCAATAAAGACCTTACGTTGCTTGTGTACGACTCCGAACCGAGCTAGGAAAAATTCACCATCTAATTATATTTTTTATTTTATTCATAGATAATATGATATAAGCAAATGTTTTGTAACTGTTTTAGAAAATATGAAAGATTTGAAGCATGAAATTGTAATTGAACGCATGTGTGAGTCCGTTTTGTTTATGTATCGATTTTTGTTTCGTTTGTGTCTCGTTCCGTATCCGTTTATATTCCGTTCCGTTTCCATATTCGTTTATGTTTGAGAACTGTGTGAATCTGAAATCAAGTGGCAAAGAGGGGTTGAGGCCCCAAGATTTTTACTTTGTTTCCGCTATGGGATGCTTTGGCCCCATGATATGTTATGTTCATGATATGTTCTAACTTCGATATATTTTATTCCCTGCATACGGGATGCTTATGTGATTGTGCTTTGGTTATATGTTGTGTGCAAAGAGGGGTTGAGTCCCGGAGGTTACAACCTTGTTCCCGCTATGGGATGTTTTGGCCTTCTAATACAAGTGTTTCTGTTCCTCGCTTATGGAATGATTTTGTTATACTTTGTGTGCAAAGAGGGGTTGAATCCCTGAGATTTTTACCTTGTTCCCGCTATGTGATGTTTTGGCTTTCGGATATGTATGTTCTATTCCTTGATACGTTCTCGTTTCTCGTATGCTTCTATTTGATGATATGTTACTCTGTTTCGTTATATTCTCATCATGATATATCTCCGTTTCTAATATGTTTCTGTTTTGAGATATTTTGCTTATGATTTGCTTCTGTTTTCAGCTATGTTTTGTTATAATCTATGTTTTGTTTTGATCTATGTTCGTCTTCGATATCCTTTGTTTCTGCTTCGCTTTGTTTTCGAAATGAAAATGAAATATTTGCAACTAGTTTTTTTTATACGAAATTATTTTGAAATTCTATCACTGAATCTATGCATTTCAATGATAAGATGTGAATTGTGTTTGAATTTCTTCTAGTGAGCTTAGATGTAGCTCACCCTTCGACTATACGTGTCACGACCCGAAATTCTACCCCATCCTGAGGGCCTAAAATTTTGAGTTATGACCCGCACATATCCCGAATATGTTAAGCAGACATACACCTAATCAGAGTTATCGTGCAAAACAAGTTTCATGAAATCCGTGAAAGCCAACACATAAAGGTAGAAATAAAAATAGTCATAAATACTAGAATAAAAATAATGAATATGAATAATCCACTAATAAAACAATAATGAAAGTTGGAGACAAATCCAATAAAATGAAATCATAAAATTAATTATAATAATAAGGACCAAATATACTACCAAGTCTATAATGATCAATATCCGATACTCGAAATCAGTATCGTAGCCCTCCTGGTACTCAGCTCCGTCGCCCTCCTAAGGCTCTTGGTACTCAACACCTGCGGGATCAATGAGATCAGCGTCAGCGGGATCCGGATAGTCGGCGTCTACTCCACCAACGATATCACATGCAGTTGTTAGATTAACGTGAGATGAGTTTATTCGGTCACGTAAACTCAGTGGATACACCACCAATCCACCCCATACTACTCAGGTGTATTGTAGGTGCATTAAGTGAGTGATAAACATAATATCTCAAAGCAACTAGCAAAAAAAAGATAAAATCATATGTATATCGTGAAACTCATATCATATCATAAATGCAAGACCATGATCTAGACACTCATATCCTAATGTACCTTACCATATCTCATAACATATCATATCATATCTTATTATCATTCTCGCACATATATCTGTACATCGCATGAGCGTAACTAACATACTCGTGAAATTCTAAACGACCTGTGTCAGAGTCGCTGCTCGAGCTACCATGGGAGGGTCAACATAGTATCATACCACCATATCATAACGCCCTCGTGTCATACTCATACTCCACCACCCAGCCAATGGGGAGACATAATGGCCAAAGTCACTCATAGCATACTCATACTCATAATCTCTCCCAGAGATTCATCTTGGCTGAAAGACGTTATTACCCTTTACTGGCCGCATGAGGCAGACGTCTGAGACTTAAGTTCTTTATCTTTTGCTGGCCTACACAGCGATGTTTTATTATCGTACTCATATCATAACGTATCTTATCTCATACTCATATCTTATCATACTCTTATACTTAATCCTAGGACAAACTATAGTGAGACAACTTTTTTAATTCACGCTTCTCAAGAAAAGGTTCCGTAGTAACCTGGATGTACTTCGTGTGACAGCTCATACTATCATAGAGGATTGCATCCGTATATGGACGCCAATATACCGAGTTTCACATGACCGTAAAAGAAACCTCACCACAGCTAAGGCCTAAAGCCCGATTCTCGTATCATATCTCATATCTTATCCTCTCGTATTCAAACTTGGGGTGATAGGATCACCGTATATGCCACCGTATATGAAGTTATACTGAATTCACACTCACCCGACTTGTCATGGGTCCCATTCCCCCATGAGTTGTAAGGCATGTGAATACGGTATATTCCTCGCTTCGATACCATCTCAGTGAGTCACCACGCCCAAGCGTAGGCATAATCTCATACACTCTCGTACATATGTCCTAACTTACGTACAGAAAGATTTATATTAGATTATCTTATATTTATATATATATATATATTTATATTTATTTATTTACACACATTCTAATATAACATAGAATAAGATAATTTTAAGTGTATTCTCGATAACAGAAAGGTCAGGGTTCGATATTCACGAGGTATCAAATTCCTAACACTTCATGTTATTGAAGAGGTCGCGTTGAAGCGATAAATTAATATATATATATATAGAATAATTAGATAATTAAATTAAATAGTATTTATAATTATTAAGTTATGATTTATCATGACCATTGATCGAAAGACCTTACAATATAATATACACAGGAATTTTGGTCATGAGAATTAGAAAATAAAACTAAATTCGAATAGCCTTGAGTCATTCAAAATTGAATCCGACTTGTTGCTCTATTTTGATCTCTAAAACGTTAGATTCGTAAAATGACTATTTCACCCAAAGTTGTAAAGTTCGATGTCTTCTTTCTAATGCCATAGGAATCACATTAATCCGAGGTCAGAGTAAAAAGTTATGATCAAAACACCGAGACCAACACATCGATGGTCGCGAGCTCGGGTTCGTGGCCACGAATTCGGGTTCGTAGCTGCAAGTTCGGACCCAAAACTTTAAGATGGTACAAACTATTATTTTTTAAAATAAAATAAAAATATACTTTAATTTTTGGACTTAATTAATTTTAACCAAATAATAATATAGACTTGCAATAATAATATGTATTATTGTAATCTTAGTAGAAGGATAAATCTTTAACTATATAGATTTAAAAATAAACAATATCAATATGATAATATGCAAATTAAGTCAATCCATCAAATTTACAAATATTAGAGTTTAATTAATTTTATAGATTTAAAAGAGAAAGTAAACATATTAAATATGCAGACCTAATAGAAGGTAAAATATTAATAGCCTAAACAAAGGAACTCTTGAAAAAAGAAAAGAGAAATAACATATAAAACCGACTTACAGTTCATGCAATTTTAATAGAAAAATAAAATACTAAACATACAGATTTATCATACTTAAAGATATTCATGTTTAATTAGTATGTAGATTTAAAAGGAAGTAGACATATTAAATATACAGGCATAATAGAATGTAAAATATTAATAGCTCAAATAAAAGAGATTCTTAAAAAGAAAAGAGAAATAACATATAAACCCGATTTACAGAATATACAACTTTCAAGGGAAAGCATAATATTAACATGTAGGTATATTAATTTATAAGATATTTGAGTTTAAATAAGATTTTTAAACCCGTCAATGCGCGATCGAACGCATCCTACGTGACGGGATCTGAGAAGAACAAGATGGATTGATGGGTACCCACTTCTTGAAGCGTGAACGGAAGATCAACGGCGATTCGGGTTGAAAAGGTCGATACCCAGGGCGTCGATTCGTCTAAGTCTTCAAAGAGAATGATTTTTTATTATGGAGAGTAAAGAGTTTTTAAAGTTTTATTTATAATGGTATAAAATTTTAGGTCAACTCTAATTAACACTTTTCGTAGAAGATTTAATAAATTAGGAGATTTTTACTAGGAATAAGAATTCATACTAAACTTGGATAGCTTGAGAAAATGTTTCGTTCCAGTGCTTTGTATAAGCACCGAAGCAATTGGTGTTTCTCTCCCGAAATTACAGTTATACCCTTTAACTTGCTTGATCACTTAAAATGAGCATAACTTTTTATATTATTGTCAGAAATCGTCAAATTATATATCGTTGGAATTGTATTGACGAGCACTTCGCAATGAGTCTAATTTTGATATTGGAAAAATTATAATTTTTCTATTTTAAAGGGTAGGTTCCGATTCCGATGTGGAGCGTTAGCACAGTGCATAGTGTGATACATCATCTGACACCGTTAAAATAAAGTCTAAAAATCTAGGTTGTTATAATACATCACAGGTATAACTCTTGATCTGGACCTGGAGAAGAAGATTTTCAGCTTGTGGATTTGTGCTTTAGTGGGGGATCGTACATTAACACGTTGTGGACTTTGGTGAGTTCCGGCTTGGTACACTTATTGTATGCCACTATTTGGTAATGGTCGGCCATCACCAACGATTTATTTTAGTTATTGTTCACGTTGGATATTAGAATTGGAGATTTAAATTATGTCATATATTTTATTTGCTTTGATTTCCACATGTGCGTGGATGTACCAAGTATTCTCTGTATTCGGATCATGTTCTGCGACCCTACAGTTCGCGTTTTTCCATTTGGTTTAAGTTAGTTTAAGAAGAAAAAAAATATCTCAGAAAATTTAGGTTGAAAAATTCGGGCTGTCACAGTTTATATCAACGCTTAAGCATTAGGTCATGTTGGGACCCAAGGCTATGACAGTAGATTCTATTAGGACAGAGGAGACCCAACGGTGACTCTGTTACAATTGATTAGATTAAATGTTTAAAATTTTGTTAGAGTATAGAGACCGTCTGTTTATGAAATTTTTGTTTCATTGTAGCAGATTAAAATGTATTCGAGAAGTAAAGGACGACAAAGAGGCAACCCACTTATGCTTTTTTGGGCTATTAGGCCTGAATCAGCCATTTAAGACTTTGGAAGGAACGCACAGTTGTTGAGGGCAAAGTAGCGCGATGTAAGCGATCCGATCATTGTTGCACCAACCTTTATTAATTGTGCCGCATCATCCAAGTGCACTTTGTGTATGTAAAATTTGTCATTGTCCTCTGCCCCCTCTCTCTATGCATAAGTGGTCCTCTCTCATTTGAGTTGTTATTAGGTACACAAGCACTATCAATGGTAGGGCTGTCAACGGGTTGGGCTTCAGTCTAGCTCAGCCCGGGCCCGGCCCGGGTTTGGGCCTAACTTTTTAGGATTTTAATAAACAGGCCGGGCCGGGCTCGACTCGGGAAAAAAGGGGCTCGAGTTCAAGCTACAAGGTATAAGGCCCGGCCCGGCCCGTTTATTTAAATTCCTTATGAAATTTTTTTAAAAAAAAAAACTCTTAAAAATTATTAGAAATTTGGTCCTAATTGGCCCGATCCGGCCCGAATAGCTAATTGGGCCGGGTTCAGGCTACAAAATTCCAAACCGAGCTCCAGCCCGTTGACAGCCCTAATTCAATGGTATTAATGGTGCTTGGGTCAATCTCACCCGCCAAGTACTCCTCTTTAATTTGAGTTGGTATTAGGTACACTATACAACCACTATATATAAATGATGTTTGGCTCAATCTCTTCCCCCAAAATGGTCTCTCTTCAATCGTGCTCGAGTCAACCTCACTGACTTGGTGCTTAAAAATTGGGCTCTGCCTTTGATCACTCATAAGCGCTGCACGATACTTGACAATCTCCCTTATTTAGCACTAAAAAATATTAAGTCTTCCTTTATTCACCTCTTAATGCGATGCACGGCATAGATTTGAGCCAATAATAATGATTTGGAACTCAAAGGGGTAGCTCAGTTGGTCAGACCTTGAGTTTACTCCCCAATGATTACCAATTCGAGTACTCTCAGGGCCATTGGAATATTATTCGATTGTTAAGTCTAGGACCTCGTGAGATTAGTCGATGTGCATGCAAGCAGGATCGAACATCCACAGATATTAAAAAAAACAAAAAAAATTATTAATAATACTGATTTGGTGCTCAAAATACCAAGTTACAGGTTCTTCCTTTCATCTAGGGTTGTCGGTTGACCGAGTTAGGTAAGGTTAGGTCAGGCTAAAACATGGATCAAAAAATTGTCCGATACCGATACGTATCGCTCGATACGTATCGGTTTTGGACTTGGGCAGTACAATACATTGCCTATCTATCGTACCCCCTAAAAATAGGATAATTATTGTCCGATACGGGTAATGTATCGCCTGTATCGGACGATACAGACAATCCTTTGAAATTATTGGGCGATAATTTCAAATTATCGTCCGATAATTTGATTTTTAGTTTTTTGAATTTTTTTTTTTTATCAAAACGATACATTCAATGTATCGCAGATACGCGATTCGTATCGAACGATACATACGATAATTTAATTTTTTAAATTTTTTGAAAAAATATATATATATTGAACCAATACATTTAATGTATCGCCGATACATTGAATATATCGGACGATACATATTGAAAATCTGATATTTTAACCCTTAGGTTAAAATTTTAGTTGCCCTATGAGTGAAAGGCATACGCCCGACCCAACAGGTCCAGGGTTATTTACCCGACCTGGCTCAAAAACCAACCCAACCCTACCCAGTTAATGACCTTTACTTTTCCTTGATTTTATATAAAAATATTAAGTCAGGTAAGCATGACTCAGAGCATGATTTATTGACAGCCCTTCTTTCATCACTCTTTGCATTACTCGGGTTCCCTACTAGTTATTAATATTAAGGGTTTTTGCAAATACTCCACCCATGTTTCACATATTTATATTGCAGCCCTTATTTTTATGTTTTCTGTGCTCGTTACCTTTCATTTTAATTTAAACTTTAGCTAAGGTTAAAATATATGAAATACCCTAACTGCCCATACTAGGTGTCTTTGTTTTCAACTAAATATTTTTGCCTTTCCATGAGCTTAAACCGTTGACTACTTTGAATCAGATGATGGAGATTATTTTTTAGACCAATCTTCAACCTAATAGATCTTGAGATCATGTGCCTATTATCAGACGGTCAGAGTTTCATTCACATGGCATACATCTCAAAAAGTGATCCAAGAAGCACGCTTGATGTATCCTTATGATCATGTTCACTTTTTGGGTTGTTGTCATGTGGAATCAAAATCGGACCGCCCGATGGTAAGTTCCTGATCTCAAGATCCCTTAAATGAAAGATTGTGCTAAAAAATGATATTCATAGTCTGAAACAAAGCAATCAATGGTACAAACATGTGAAACCCAAGTTGAAAAGGAAGAATTTGTAGTTGTAGGTAAAGGTACCCAAAACCCACTTCTTCCTCTCATTTCCCCAAAACCAACCTTGTCTTCTTCATAAGACCCTTTTCATGGCCATTCTACAAAAATCTAACTTCGCCTCTTTCAAATGACCATTGACCGACCCACAACCCTTTCTATTGCGGATCCACAAAAACCATTTCGTCTTCTTCATTCAACTTTTTTCATGGCCGAATCATAAAAACTCACTTCATCTTCTTTATAGTTCATCCAACTCTTTTCATGACAATCGACATGAGATTGAGATCCAAAAGTAACCGTCCATCCACAAGCCACATGCAAACTTGAGATCCAAAAGGAGGGACATATTTTAATATAGTTTTAGGTCACCATTAACATCTTTCCTTTTGTTATATATCTTCCTCTACGCAACTCCACATGCAAACTTGAGATCCAAAAGTAGGGACATAATTTAATTTATTTTTAGGTCACCATTAACATCTTTCCTTTTGTTATATATCTTCCTCTACGCAACTTTCTTTGTCCACGTCGGACAACAAACTTTAAGGTTAAAATTGAACGCTTCAATTTAAATATCCTCCTTTTATATTTTGATTAAGAGCTCGCTACGACTATAGGGAAGAGCTTGCAATTTACGTGACTTCTAAATGAAAAGACATTTTTTAAGTTTTAAGTATAGGATTTATAAGATATTAGAAAAAATATAGGGTGGATTTAGAAAAAATATATTTAAAGTGTGAATGTTTTATAAATTTTCAATTCTGTGATGGAATTGAACTGTCAATTCAACGTATTTTGTTTGATAGGAATTTAAAGGTGTGGAACAGTGGAAGTGAATTAATGTGGGAGCCATAAATAGAATTTATTTTCTTACACCAATTCCATTGTAGTCAATCTGAATCTAGTATCTTAAAATTCAGTTTTTTCTTTTATTTGTATTTGCCAAAAATACTATTTTCCAATTCTTCGAGAATTAATTTCTCAAAAAATTTAATTAAATTGTGAAATTATAATTCTAGGGAAGTCAATTCTCATACAACATAATCAAACAAGAGAAATATCATTTCCGAGGAAATTCAATTCCAAGCAAGTGTGCATGAATTTACTAATTCACATCCAAGAGCTGAATTCCAAGCAATGATCAAAATTTATGTCGAAATGATCGAAATTATCAGTTTCAATCTCCACCGAAACGATAATATGGGATCAAAATTTCAATCATTTTTGTATAGGATTCAAAATTTCGAATTTCGGTCATGACCGAAACCGAAATTTAATGCAAAATTTTGATCCTTGATTCCAAGTTATCAAACAGCCTACAAATTTTCTAGAATCAATTCACTTTTAGCATCTCAGCCAAATTCTATTGTTGACCCCTTTTGGTAAAGACCCCACGTCAAAAAATTGCAAATATAAATTTTCAACCATTTAATTGGTGGTCCATTTCTGATAGGATTATAGGTGTTGGAAACTTGGAATTAATGACTTAATTGTACTTCGTTGACTCTACTACGTCCTATCAATCCATACATATAAGCTCCTCACATGCATACAAGGCCAAACTTTTTGTCAAATGCTGACCTTCACACTTGCTATGGTGGACATGAATGTGTGAACATCAAATTTTACATGATTCTCCCTTTAAAAGGCGATTAGTCATTAGTGTGCCCATTAATCATTTGAAATTTAAATTTGTCTACGACGAACCACGAGCTTAGTGGGCATTTATTTGGACTTTGACACTCGCATAGGTTCTTATGCTCTCTAAAATTTGTGTTTCAAAGTCCACGCACTAATCTACAGAAGACAGGATTTGTACGAGACTAGCCAAATTCTTTTGACCTTTAGGCTACGGCCCTCTAGCCCATTAGAACGTGAACTTTTTGACTCTAGGACTGCAAATTGAAGAAGAGTTCAAACTTCTCTGATTTTGTGAACACGCTGCAATATATTCCAACTCGTCTATGCCAATTTGTTTTTCTTGTTATTTAAGTTGATTGACATTCACATTTATCAGCGGCCTTAATGTCCATAAATGTCAATTTTTGATAGAAAGGTACCTTTATTGGAACTAATAATCTTTGAGGGCACCGAGGCCAAAACTCATTCACTGTTTTGAATCAGACGATAGAAATCATTTTTGCCCAAATCTTACAGATTATATATCTTGATATCATGGGTGTACCATCAAACAGTCAATTTTTTATTTCGTGTGGTGCGCATCCCAAAAAATAACCTCAAATTAAATCACGTTTGAGCATAATGGGTGAAACTTGTGCCATGTGATTTTTCGGTCACTTTTTTTAGACGCGTGCCATGTGGAATAAGAAATTGATGGTTTGATGGTATGCCCATAATTTCAAGATCTATTGTATCGAAGAGTGCGATGAAAAACGATCTTCTTCATCTAATTTAAAGCAATCAATGATTTTTTGCCTTAGCTGCCCCCAAAGATTCAATACATGCAAATAAAGTTACTCTTGATAGAAACCAGGAAGAAGACAGGAGGCCTTAATCCAATAAATTTAGAAAGAGGGAACAATGTGCAATCTCAATTTGTTGCTATAATTTAGCTCCACATTTATTAAGGCTGAGTTTGGGTTAGCTCTTTTGAGGCAAAGAGTAGTTCTTTCACTTTTCGGCTGTCATATAACTACTTTTACATTTTGTAACACAACTCCTTGCCTCATTTGCTCTGGTGGGGAGCTGCTTTAAGTGATAAAACAGTTCTATGCTTACTCTATTTCAAAGTAGATTACAAAAGGCTGCTTCTGCTCTTATAAGAGTTAATCCAAACACAACCTAACACATTTGAGAATAGATTTCAAATCCAAAAGCCAAAACTGTGTGATTACTTATCGCACAAAAGAGGAAGGTGTTACAATTGTTTAGCCCACTTTGGATTGGAAACTCTCAAAATTTTACGTAAATTGAACAATCACACAAGCCATGATTGCAGTCACAAATTAGATGCTTCACTAGTAGTGAGAAGCATGTATAAATCTAAAGTTGGCCAAACACCATACAATTAATTGTGTTTATAAAAAAAATGGTTACAAATGTTTAGCCCTATATGAATTGTAACCTCTCAAAATTTTAAGTAAATTGGATAAGCTAGCGGTCTCGGATGGCATCCACGCACGATTTGGATGGTTTAACCACCGTTATTTAACTTATAATACTTACTAGAAAACAACATCTGCTATCAAATAATCATATGATACGTTAGTAACGTATTGCAGCTACAAGTTAGTTGAATCAAACAGTCATTTAAAAGTCTACTTTGTTGACCATGTATCTGTATTACCAATATATTTGGTAACACATTTAGGGGGGTAAACGTGATGGTTGAATATGGGCTATCAAACATGCCCATAGCATAGAAGATTGAGAGAAATAAATGTAAACACTTATATCAAGGTGATTCCAAGCATATCATACCTTTTAAATATTTACGCAATCGTAGATTTACGTAGTAGCCATTAATTTAAAAATATGCCCATTGCTTTGAATCACACTATGAAGATCTATATTTGTCTGAATATTTTACAACATAGACCTTTAGATTATGATCTTTAAATTGCATGACACGCTATGAAACCACTTGGTACCCGAAAGCAATGGACTCAAGATTTCTTCTATAAGGGACAAAATATGATTGACTTGAAAATGAGTTATAGTGCTAGTTATGAATAGGTAAGCGGCATGAGCATCATGTGACTTTGTACTCGAGTCACTTTTTGGGATGTGTGCTATATAAAATCAATATGTATACAGTTTGAAAGTGTGTCATCATATGCAGATCTTTGATACTAAAGATTGGGGAGAAAAGCAATTTCTATCAATTCATTCAAAGCACTCAAACGCCAACCAAACGTAATTGTTAACATTAATTTTGGATGGTGTTTGAGTGCATTGAATCAGATGATGGAGATTGCTTTTCATTATATTATCGTATAACTTGAGATCAAATCACACCAAACATGTGGTGTCTAGTGTGATGGAATAAGGTTGCAATGATCATAGTCACCACGTCGGGTTTGGGCAAAAATTCAGCGAGGTTAGAATTCAGAGAAATCCAGTAAAATTCGACAAGTTTACGAAAATATTCAAAGGAAAAATTAGAGAGAATAAAAGGATTTGAAAGTATAAAAAATATATAAAATCAGATTTTTGAAAAGCTCAAGAATAAAAACACACGATTTTTTAGAAATTCATGAATAATTCGAAATTAATTCGAGAACCTTAAATTCGAATTATTATCAATTTTTTTAAAATTTGGCGAATTTTGTAATGATGATGACACATCTACCCCTTTAATTTTAGATTGCACTTGATCACTTTAAATCAAACGATGAAAATGTCTTTCATCCTAATGTTTTGTACCATAAATTTTAAGATCAATATAGCACGCCTCCTAAATAGAGGGTCGAGTACTAAGGGCATGTTTGATTGGAGAAGCGTTTAGCACTTGTCGTTACCATGAATCAAAATGCCGAAAAATCGATACGTATCGTCCGAGCCCAAAACCGATACGCATCGGTATCGGACCGTACTGGACGATACATTGAATGTATCATTCGGTACATATCATATAAAAGATCGATACGGTACATTCAATATACTGTATCGGTGACCTCCGATACCGATACGTATTGGTATCAGATGAAATTTTGATCCATGGTCATTACACGTGACGAAGGTCACTCCTTCTATCCAATTTTTTGTAATCGTAAGCTTAAAAGAATAAAAACACGTTTACTTTTAGGTCTATCAAACAATGTTGATGGACAACATCACTGTGGTTATATCCATGAATCAAAATTTTGTCCGATACCGATACGTATTGGATGATACGTTTCGGTATCGGAGGTCACCGATATGGTACATTGAATGTACCGTATCGGTTTCGGACCGTACCGGATGATACATTGAATGTATCGATACATATCGGTTTTGTGCTCGGACGATATATATCGATTTTCCGACATTTTGATCCATGATTATACTCGTGAAACGAGTTTCAAAAGGCAATCAATCCTACCATAAGAACATGTCATGTTCAAGTCAGTCAAGTACTGGGTATAGTGACAAATTTCATTTTTGATAACATTTCAATTCATTTTGAAAAAAATTTAAAAAATTTTGAAAAAGTTTCTCGGAGTACAAAAAATAATAAGTATAAATTATTTTTAAACTTCATAAAATTTTTAGTTGTTATTTGAAAAATGATAAAAATTAAAAAAAGATTTATTAGTTTCTATAAAATTTCGTTAATTTTAATAAAATTAATAAAATTTTGATAATTTCTCAAAAATGGATAAAATTTGGTTGAAAGTTTCGCCCAACCGTAGTTTCCGTAAATTTTGAAGAAGTTTCGACAAATTTGTCAACTATCGTAAGGAGTATCAACTTGTTTTTTTATTTAAAAAGAAAAGAAAGATTCCAGTTTTCAAACTAATTTACGATTTTTTGTGTTCTGTTTTCAAAGTTGAATAGGTCATTTCTTGATGTTGATGGCCGGCCACTCACCTACTACCAACTCTTTGGACGATGATATATCGTCACTGTTTATTCTTTAGTTTCTTACGACGTTGAAAACGCGTAAGACTGCCATTTTCTCTTTAAGAAGGAACGCGCAAGTTTCAGAGAGAGAGAGTTTGAGACTTGAGAGAGATGTCGACTCTAAGCGTTTCTACAGCGCTCACTTCGCCGCGTCAAGACGCCATTGAACTCTACCGTGCTTTCAAAGGTGTGATTTCTCTTCTTCTTTTTTTTTTTTTTTGTTTTTTTTGCAATTTATATGATTTTGTTATGCTCAGTTTACGTTGTTGTAGTTTTGTTTTTTTTTCTCGTCTGAATATCTGTGTAAGAGTTTGAATTTCTAGAGTTTCAGGTTCTTTTTTTCCATTGTTTTGTTTCAGAGGAAATTATTTATTTATTTATTCATTCATTTTTGGGGGTGGTAAAGGGTAGCTCTCTGTTCTTGTCCAGATAACACCCTCACCGTTGGAATATTTTCTTAAAAATCCAAAAAAATACGCCCATCATTCAAATTTTTATCATTATGATACATGTCTTAAAGACATGTATCATAATGATAAATAATAAAATATGCATCATAATGCCCAAAAATACGCCCCTCATAATGATAAATAATAAAATATGCCCAAAAATAATAATAAATAATAAAATATGCATCATAATGACAAATAATAAAATAAATCCAACAAAATATGCCCAAAAAAATATGTAAAATCCAAGCAGTTAAGACATGCATCATAATGATAAATAATAAAATATGTATCATAATGATAAAAAAAATATGAAGTATGATTAAGACATGTATCATAATGAAAAAAATACCCCCATCATAATGAAAAATATACGAAGTATGATTTGAGGAAAGACAAAAAAAAAATACGAAGTATGATTAAGACATGTATCATAATGAACCTTGCGCAACCACAAAAAATACGCCCATCGGAATACTCTTAACTGTTCGATTTCAGATCGGACGGTAGAGATCTTCTGATGGGCATTTTTTTATGGGTCTGATGGGCATATTTTTTATGCTTAATTCATCTCAAAAGATGCTGCAGTTTGGATTGGTATTTGGTAAGAAATATGTGCGTACTCGCGCACAAAAGTTGGACGGTTAAAATGTTACCTTAACAAGACAGTAAGGAGTTCCATCGCCGTTTACTTTGAAAAAATTCTCCCAAATAGCTGGTCTAATGAACTTTTTGTTGAATATTCGCTTGATTCAACGATTCTCTAAAAAAAATTCGAATTTGATGAAAAAAATTTGAATTTTTTTCATTTTGATACATACTTTGTATTATTTTTTGTGATTACTAATTATTAATGCATTCATATTATGTAATAGACTTATTTTATTATTTAAACACATCATTTTTAATTTTTAATAACTTAAATATATTTTTTGTATATGTTATATTTTTTTTTGTTTTGATAACTCGTTAATATTTTATTATCATTTGTAAAATCTCCCAATTTTTATGTCTTTCCTCAAATCTTCTCCGAATTTAGACGAATTAAACCGAGCTAACACCTTATTGAATGATTGTACATAGTATGGTTTGCAGTTAACTTTGTAGTATATTGTGTGCTACACTCTGGCGCAAAATTCTCTGAATCAATCAAAATTTTGGAAAAATTCTCCCTATAGTTGGTCTATGGAGCTTTTTTCTGAATACTCGCATGATTCATCAATTCTTCAATTTTTTCTCAATTTTTTTCTGACTTTGACCAATTTTTTGAATTTTTATCATTATGATACATGTCTTAATCATACTTCATATTTTTTTTTTGTGATTGTAAATTTATAATATTGTTCCAAATTTATTTTAATTATACCGAAGTGACACCCCGCCGAATGATTGTTGAATACAAACTTGGCCACTATGGTGCTATGGTAGGAGAGGGAATACCATATTCCCACCTTTGCATCAGTTGGTACTGAGTTTGGTCAACTATTCAAACATGATCGGGTTTGGGATATGGTATTCTTGCTCTTATTGTGTAGTTGATTTTATTATCCACAAAAAATTGGATATGAATTCTCCTTAATAGAATGATATAAGGCAGCTAAACTTGAGGTGAAATGACACCTCATTAGCATTCTTGTAATTAGCTACTGTGAAGAAGGGCATCGTTGATTCTAAATTCATATGTATACATTGACAATTAAGGTATTAGTACTATCATCTCAAGCGATACCTAGATCAAGGTTGTCACGGCATCGCGGCAACCTCATGATGCCCAGCCTTGCTACTATAGCCTTTCTATGGCGAGGCCATACAAGGCTATTTTTCATTTTATAATTATTTTAATTATTTTATATAATATATACATTATTATTATTTTTTAGTTTTAAAATTTTTGTAGAGGAAATATATTATTAATTTTTTAATGATATATTTAAAAAATGTAAAATATCAAGAAAGGTTCTAATATGATAATATTTTATAATTCTAATATTGATATTATTCTACTGAACTGTCAAGTATTTGTGTAAGTCTAGTATTCTATGATTCTATCAATTATCCAATAGGATAGTTCATATCATCTAAGTTCTTTTCTTGGGTGAGACATGTCAATGATGGACTTGTAGTTGGACAACTTTGATTATTTTAACTTAGGGGGGAAACACCATTAATCTAATTAGACGTTTTGTCCAAACTAGCCCTTAGTGGGGAAAAAGACAGAAGAAACTGAGAGAGCCTAGAGTGGGAAAAAAAGAAGAAAAAAGGAACTTACCTTCGACTGCTGAGAGCAGTGTTGCCAACAAGAGAGAGTGAGAGTGTTGGCATCCTGCTGACTGTTGACTACAGATTGCCGAGTGTTGTCGATGCGCATGAGAGAGAGAGAGAGAGAGAGAGAGAGAGAGAGAGAGAGAGAGAGAGAGAGAAATATTTGTTCTTAGTTTATTCTGTTGAGATCTGCTGAGAGAATTGGAGACAAGAAACTTGAGAGAGGAAAAAAACACATGAGGAAACCCAAATCTTTAGGTTTTCGAACATTTGCAAGTTTGTAAAGTGTTGTAAAAAATAATATGGAATGAAAATGCCCTTGAAACAGTAAAATAAAGGCTTAAGAGCCATTAAAAATATTACGAAATGACAAAGTTTCCTCAATAATATAATAAATGCCGTAAAATGGATCTTAAGCAAATAGCTTCCATGGAGTTTTCCATGGAGCTATGCCTATATGGCAACACCATAGTCTCTCTATTTGGTATTTTGCAAGCTATTTAATTTGTATGGCGATTTTGGTCACATTCGCTGGCAAGGCTATATCATCGGTTTAACTACACTGCGCTAGATGATAAACTCGTGTCGATGGGATCCAATACCGAGACGTATCCCCCGATATTCTGATCTGTGTTGCCTCTTGGCAGGTATCATCAGTCATGAACGTGGTTTTTATTCTCAGTTTTCTAGTAAGTTTCATTCATGGTCAAAAATGAGATTAGACATCTTGTTTTGCGCAATTTATAATTTGAAAACCTGAAAACTCGACTTGACTTGACTTGAAAGTCAGCTGTGTCGATTAATTCGAAGGCTCGAATAAAATTCGACTCATTAATTTATTAAATATTTAAAAATATAAAAAAAGGAATATTTTTAAAAGAAAAAATTAGTAAAAACATATACATACAAAGAAAAGAGAGAGAAAGAAAAAGGAAAAATAGATAATATTCATTATACCACTGTTCTCCACATGCCATAAAATAATAATAATAAATGTAATTTATCTTCGCTTCTGTTCTTTTGTTCTTCTCTTCTACTCTTCATTCCAAAATGAGAGAGAGAGAGAGAGAGAGAGAGAGAGAGAGAGGTGCACAAGATAGGGTTTTTAAAATGTTATCCTACATATATATTTTATATATAGGGGTAGTTTACAAACCATGGTTGCATCATTCTAGCGAAATCTCGACTTGACTCAAAGTCGCAACGAATCGAGTAACTATGTTGAGTTACTCATCAACTTAGAATTTTAGAACTATGGAGTTTTAGAACTATGGGCCGGACAAAGACGCATTGGGTGAGATGTATGTAAAAATAAGTCTATATAAGCTTGCTTAATGCATTCCCTACCCCCAGGAATTATGTTGGATTGGCATGACATAATTAATGTCCGTAGTATTGGAAGAGAATGTTATTTTTTGTTCTACCGTTATACGTACAATCATTGATGTCATATGCGATCGCATATGCCATTTTGGATGACTGTATCGCATATGCCATGATGGCATATGCGATACAGGTAAGTATGCCATCGCATACAATAGTATGCCATGGCATACTTCTCTATTTTTTTTTTGTCTTTGCTTTTCAAGCTTCCCCAAGCCCTATAAATAGGGGATTTCTTTTCCTAATGCTTCTCATTCTATAATAATTTTTCTCTTTAGTCTTTTCCTTCTTTTTTGTATAATCCACTATGTTTTTGTACTATTTTAACTTATTTTTTAATGAAATTTATATTTTCCCTTCAACCTTGTGGAAATGTACCATTGTGGGTTAGAACTTAAAATATACTATTTTCCTTCTTTTTTGTATGTTCTTATGTTCATTTTTATACTATTTTGTTTAACATTAATGAAATTTATATTTTCATTTCTAACTTATAGGTTATATACTTATATTATATACTTTTACTTCGCATTCTATGTACTACAAAATTAATAGAGCCCAAACTTAACACAAAACATATTATTGATCAATATGGGGTACTTTGAGAATTTTTTGGGATTTTTTGAGAAATTTTTAGGATTTTTTGAAAAAAAAAAAAAAAAAAAAAAAAGTTATGCCATGGCATAATGGCATATGCGAACCGCATATGCGATGGCCCTATGCCATTTTACTACAATGCGTACAATGCTAACTGTTAGTATCAAGTTTGACCGATAAAAAACCAATAATATTGGTCTTATTATTTTCTTGATTTTTTTATATAGTAAAATCTGTATAGGATTGCGTTTGTGGAACACAAAGAATCTCAAAATTAGTTTGTGAAGTGGATTACTTCGCCGTGGTTGCCACCTTGTTTGCCTACCGGAAGCAGCAGAAAGTATGTAGTAGGTTGTAGGGGAGCTTCATTAAAAGCTTGAAATTGAGCTATTTTATGATTAGAAGTGCGCGTGGAAGTGAGATTCCGAAGCGGGAGTGGCTCATTGAGTAGAAGATTCCTGCTAGTATGATTCAGCTCATCAAAGCTAGGATGACTTGTTACTTCTTAACAATCCCTCCAAGTCCTGGAGCTCTATCCAATCTTGCGAGTTCTTGCAACTAAAATTGAAAATACGTTCTATCCAACCACCTTAGATATTTCTCATGCATCAAGGGGCAGACCAGGAGTGCATAAGCCTGTGGCAGCCCATCCATTCCGGATGCAGCCAATGATTGTGCTACTTTGAACTGTTTATGTTTTGGTCATGTTGGAGTCTTGTGCTCTATCTCAGGGAAGGGATGGCTCTTGAGCCGTAGTGCTTTTTACTCCAAATTGATCACTAATCAAAGCCCTACAATGGCCAGCCAGCTGTGCTCCAATCCACTGTAATTTTGTTTTATGAATGGAAATAAAACATTGTTTTTTTTAAAAAGGCCTGCCAGCTGAAGTTCAGAGATGAGGAGGGCTAGAGGTTCAAATAAGTGTGTAAGGATTCAGGGGATTCGTTTCATAAAAGGGTAATATATTGAAAGGTGAAAATATTATACAAAAATTCTTATACAAAAATTCTGACCAAACAAGCCCTAAAGCAAGGAGTTTAAAGCCGATGAGGAGGAGAATTTAGATTATGTACATGCAGTCACTTCAAATTGGAGTTTAATTTCAAGATTTCAATTGATTCCCTATCAAGTGAGTCTCAATACAACACATCTGATTTCCTTCCTCAAATCCCCTGCACCTCAATGTTCTGTAGCACCCGGGATATATGATTGGTCGTATAAAACCTTGTGAGGGACTTTGACCCATATTCCACGTCTAAATCTCCCGAGTTTGGAGTAGACATGTTTGATGGCTCATCTGAAAGTCTTCTAATGCACAGCCGGTAAGATTGCCCCTCTACCTAAGCCACAGTTCAGATGACCACTTTGTGCCATATAGGTTATAGCTGCTACATAAGCAGTTAGACTCTAAGCTCCATTAAACTGAGCTGAAAATTCAGTAACTAGATGGACTTTTGCTCATACCTGCATTGAATATAATCTAGGGTGGAGTGATTAAAAAGCAGTATTCTTCCATCTCCATAGCATCACTGGTAAATCTCTGGCTGATCGAAGATGTTGTCAATCTTATTAATAAATTATAGCGACAAAGACACTATGCTTGCAATTCTGCACTTCCGTTTACCCCTTAGAGCCATATTGGGATTTTGCGGTTCTTATACTGAATCTGCCCTCTTTTATAGGCTTGTGCTCCTCTTCCCATCTCGCGAGGCTTGCCTTTTATTTGGAAGCTGTTCTTCAGACTTTACAGGAAGCTCCCTTTATTCGTTTCATGTTTGTCAGAGGCCTAAGCATATATCAACAAACATAAAATAAACGGAGAGATAAAGAAATGTTGCTCTTGGCATTTTCAACCTGGGACCAATATATCTCATCCCTTCATGCACCCCCATATGTGATTAAAAGAAAAAAAAAAAAAAACCTTTGAATGGAATACGAGGATGTTTAAGGGTGAGACAACTCCATTACGCCTAATGAACTCTCACCCCTAATCGACTCCAAATGAATTATAAGTCTACCAGTGATGGTGATAGGCTAGAAATGATATTGATTATAGTATAGATGACACACAATGATTCTTGAAGATATAACTTTTTCACGATTCTTCTGCTTATCACAATTTGCTGATTTGAGAGAAAAGCAAAAATAGTCATCAATTCTTGATAATTCTCTATCCAGGCAGCTTGAATCAGTTTTTCTTTGAGTGGGAGGGTTGGTGGTAAATATGGACCAAATCATTTTTTCAATGATAAATGATCATTTAATTGTAAAATTTGTAAATAGTCTGCACTCTCATTGATGTCTCAGATTGTTAGCAATTATAAGAAGGGATTCAGATCTTTATGTGATACTGAGTCTCTTAATCCACAGTGTACACGGCATGCTTCTACGTTATTCAAGGGAGGTCTGGTTAATGGAAATGCAGTGTGTTAAAGAATATTAATATTAACAAAATCAGCTGCCATCACAAACTCGGTGCATTGTTAACTTTTCGGTTTTCACCACCTAAAATATAATACTAACAAAATGAATATAAGCCTGCATCTTACTAATGTTTTTTTTTTTAATTACTTCTATTCAGGGTTTGGCTGCGACACAGCAGCGGTTGTCAAAATTCTTCCCCATCGTGATGTAACCCAGCGTGCTCTCATCCAACAAGAATACAGAGCTATGTATACAGATGAGCTCACCAAACGTCTTTCTTCAGAGCTAAGTGGAAATTTGAAGGTACTGATAAATCCCCTTGGCATTCTAACATTTGGAGGTTCTTATAAAAGAGGAATTCATAATTCTCTTTTAGAGAATTTAATCAGAAAATTGTTACCTTTTGTCAAATCCATTTCCATGTGATCTAATTTGTCTGTTGTCTCTCTTAGAGAGCAGTTCTGCTATGGATGGATGATCCAGCTGGACGTGATGCGACCATAGTGAGGGAAGCATTAAGTGGGGATCTCATTGATTGGGGAGCTGCTACTGAAGTTATATGTTCTCGGACCCCATCTCAGATAAATATATTTAAACAAGCCTACTATGTGAAATTTGGTGTTCACCTTGAGCATGACATTGATTTTACCACTTCTGGTGATCACAAAAAGGTCTTTTTATCTTTCTCTTTAATGTTTTCCACTATTATAGATATTTTATTCTTTGTGGTAATCTGATGTTTGGAAGCATTTTACATTTTCAAGAAACTTGTATACTTGCACAGTTATGCAATTTCATGAATGATAAGAATAAAATAAGGAAACTTCTATTTTTGTATCTCTTAGATACATCTCTCGCATTTATTTGATTTCCTACATTTTTTCTGTCTTTTGTAAAGCCAATTTATAGATCCATCTCCCTTTCTTTATATATATATATATATATATAAAAGAAAAGCAAAACAAAACAAAACTTGTAAAGAATGAGAATTAGCTTTACACGTTCTCCATGGCTCTCTCTTCTCTTCTTTTGTTAGTCCTTTCTTTTTTCCAGCAATTTATTTTTTTAGGATATATTTTGTGAACTTGGTATCAGAGTTAGGCTTTGCATCCTTAGAACAAGGTTTGGTCAACTTAGATGCTTCCCTATCGAAGGTCTCTTTTACTACTATGTTAACCATAGTGTCATCTAAATCCAATGCTTCAGTGATACCTTTCTACTCTACTATCATATGAGTAATAGAGTATGCTATCAGAAGACTGTTGATAACATCCCTTTCGTTTGTTGTTATGCATGCTCATTGTGTGCGGAACATAAACAGAATAGTTGTTGTTAACAAGGTTCAAAATCTCGGTTTACCGGTACATATTACCCAGCTCCAAAACTGATATGTGTCGGACAATTTGTATCCATTCATTGGGATATATCCGGCGATACATACCAATATATATGGGTCGATTCAAATGTATCGACTTGGTCCCCCCAAAAAACAATAGGTTTCGGTATCGTACGAAATTTTGAGCCATGGTTGTTAAGACCTGCTGTTAGCAACAATGTTTTCTGTTTGCTGGTGTTATAGCTGTTTTCTACTAAGATACATGTCTGTGAAAGTTATCACAGTTATTTCTTGCTTGTTTTGTTTACATCACAAATGCAGGGGTATGTTTTGTCTGTATTTTCCTGTGCAACTGTTGTGCCATGACTGATGAAGTATTATCAGATAATGGAGGACAATGTTGATATATTTGGGAACAAAAATCCAACTTAGTTTGGAACAAGGATCAAAAACTCGGATTTCGTTTCGGTTTCGGTGGGGACCGAAACTGAAATTTTGAATTTCAGCTGAAATTTTGACTGAAATCTTCCCCATAGTATAAAAAATATGTTTTCGTTTCGGTTTTGGTGGGTACCGAAATTGAAACATTTCGGCCGAAATTTTGAACCATGGTTTGGAACCCTGGTGGCTATATATATGACCAACATTATAGAGAGTGGGAAGTCAACAATCTGATCATCATGTCCTAGGTTTTTGAATTTTATGTAGCCTCAAAACAACAGAGGATTGTTATTTATTCATACTACTCATGAGGTGATTGAATAACATTCAATTGCACAAACTTATTTCCAACGACATAACATAAAATATTATGGTACAGAGTGAAGTATTTAGGCTGTATTTGGTCATTATCAACCTATTACCTCTTGTTGCGCTAAAGATGAAGAAAAAAGGAAGCGAATTGAAGAATGCATGGTGTTTGAACGTCTGTCCTGTCTAACTCCAAGTATGAGCTCGTTAAGTTCAACTTCTCCCTCGGGATGATCTTCCACCACTCTGCACCATGTACGCCTCCTTGAAATGTGAGGAGAGCCGTACAATTGCCATGCAGCAACCTACAAATACTATTACCTAACAATCAACTTTATTATTAAGTCTAGAGTCCACTCAAGGAGGTCAAGGCTATGGACGTGGAGGCCATCATGGAGGAGGGAGAGGTACCCAATCCCTATGGAAAAAGAAGTTATAGTGTACTTATTATGTATTTCCAAGACATACCAGGAAGACATTATTGGAGCTCCAAGAATCTAGTTATGACTAACAGTTTTGTTGGGAGAGAGCTCCCTGGCCTTAATCAATGTATTTCTGATCTTCAGAGACAAGCTGCTTTAGAATTTTCTACTGAAAAAGCAGTCCATCACCTTTGTCCATCATGCAACCTCTCCTCACAAACATACATGGGTCATCAATTTAGGTGCCTTTGTCACATACTGGTATACTTTTGGATTTGTCTTCCTACTCTCCAATCTCTAGTAAATAATGGTTATTGTCACTGATGATTCCTCCATCTATATCTTAGGAAGGATAGTCAACATCTTTTTTTTTTTAACAGGTAAGCTGGGCTCGAACCTGCGACCTTGAGGCTTCAATATTGTCAACCTTATGTTTCCCTTCTATATTATTTGAATCTAATCTTTCCATTAATTTCCTTTCTGTAAGCGGTCTCGTAAAAAAATTAGTTTTGTCTTCTACCCTTCTTACTGTGTGTTTCAACATCTGGCAACCAGGAAGATGATTGGTGACGGTCACGAGGAAGGAAGACTATACCTTCGTGATTTCCCTAATCATACTTCTTTTTTTGTGTTTCAAGATTGGGCAACCAGACAGATGATTGGTGGGTCATGAGAAGAGAGGACTGCGCCTTCTTAATTCACCCAATCATGCTGTTTTTTTCTCTAAAAAGACAAAACAATTCTTTCAATGAAATCATCATATCAGTTATGTTTCTCTTCTTTACCTACATCAATTATATCTTATTCTATTTCAATTCATTTGTCAAACCTAATTTCAATGTGAGGTTTATCCAGTTTCAAAGCATTGTACCACTTGTTTTCATTCAAATTCCATTAAAATTAATATGTCATTACTTGTTTCCCAGTGTGGAGTCTGGTGTTTGGTGCCCTCTTTTAATTTCCATATGAGGGGGTATAAATACTGTGTTACATGGATTTGTCTCATGAGGACTACCGATAAAATTTATAGGATTTCTTATTCTTATCACAATACGATCAAAAATCAGTTTTAAAACTTACAGTAAAATTTCCTATAAAGTAAAAAATAAAAAACTTACACTAAAATCATAGGATTTGACAATGGAGGGGAATGCATATCATGTGAGCTCCAAGAATATTATAGACACATGACATCGATTCTCAAACTAGCTGTCCTATGCTCATCAACCAAACATGTCTGTATAATCTATTCATCAAATATTATTCTCATTTGTAAAGGTGTATCTATGCTGTAACTTTTAAAGTTTCTTTCACTTTATGAATTATTGAGCCAATTTTGTTGTAAAATAAAAATAGAAAAGCTTTCGGTAATTTTCAGAGTAATCAGTATGATGATTTGGTAGACACTTTCTGTAGTTGCTGCTAGCATATGTAAGTAAGCCACGTTACGAAGGCCCAGAAGTTGATCGGATGATGGCAGAGAAGGATGCCAGGGATCTCTTCAAAGCCGGGGAAAAGAAATTGGGAACCGATGAGAAAACTTTCATCCATATTTTTAGTGAACGAAGCTCGGCGCATTTGGCTGCTGTTGCTTCTTTCTACCGTCATACATATGGGAACTCACTCAAAAAGGTAGTTTCCTTCCTCTTCCTCTCTCTCTCTCTCTCTCTCTCATAAATAACCATAATAATAATAAGAATAATAATAATAATATACTTCTTTGCAGGCTGTAAAGAGTGAAACATCTGGAGATTTTGAGTATGCTCTTCTCACAATCCTAAGATGCAGTGAGAACCCTGCTAAGTATTTTGCGAAGGTACTATTCCCTACAATTTTTTCACTTAGGCTGTTCTTTTGTTTGTAAAAGTTTAATTTTTACCCTGAAGGCAATAGGACCACTACACTTATTTTTGAAAGAAAAAAAAGTTCTGCTTCATTTTATGCCTGTAATCCGGGTGCCATTTCCATCGATATTACCATCACCTTCACGATAATAGTTACCAAGTATATATCTATTATAATCAATGAAGGTGAATAATTGCTTTTGAAAAAGGCATATACCAACCACCATGTTTGCTAGTTCTTTGGCTGCTTAGGCTTGGATCAGTATTTCGAGGCATTTTCGTTTGAGTTGGTATTAGTTACCCAACCCATACCCGTTCCGCAAGGGCCGTGTTTGGTTCTATCTCCCTCCATCAAACTGGTCAAACCTTGTGAGATGCGCAAATATTATGATCATGCAAATCAGTAACCATTAACTAATTTGACTCTCACATAGATTTCACTAGGATTTTTGCCTTTGATATCATGAGGTGCAATTGAAGAAAGCCTTTTAAATATGAAATTTTCTCAGGTGTTGCACAAGGCAATGAAAGGCTTGGGAACTAATGACACGGCACTTATAAGGATCGTAGTCTCGAGGACTGAGATTGATATGCATTATATAAAGGCAGAATATCAGAAGAAGCACAAGAAGGCTTTGAGCGATGCAATTCACTCGGAGACTTCTGGCCACTACCGGACCTTTCTACTTTCTCTTGTGGGGCCCAAACATTAAACAGATAAATGGATGCTCTTTCTCCTTATTATTCCTGTGTGTGAGGTGTGGTGTCGATCTTGGTAACATTTGTAATTTGAATTTGAAATTGCCTCTGTTTATCGTCCATTGTGTGATAAAACTGCATGATGGTTGGTTTGTGTTATTGTATAGACTCTCTGTGATTTAACTCCCCTTACCGACATCTTTAGAATGTCAAGCTTATGAACGGCCTTTAGCCAACGTATCCTGTCAAAAGCTGACTTTCACATATTTTCAGGGGCCTTGACATTTGTAGAAGTTAAGCTTTAACAGAATTGATGGGGGTAAAAGCCTCGTCTTACCTTGATTATCTTATGATGCCAGTGTCGCCCCTCTAATCCTTCACATTAATCTCTCTCTCTCTCTCTAACAGATCAGAACAATATCAATAGACATGATACTAACTAAAGTTAGAAATGCATGGCGAAAGTTACAAATTGCATCTTAATTCATCTACAAGGGGGGATTATGTATAGGCTGGGGAGAAGAGGAAGACACAAACTTCTTCAGTAGGTGAAGGACGGAACGTACAATGCGGATGGCGGGGTCGACGTTAGCAGTCTCTCTGAACATAGTGTGGACTCGCAAAGCGACTTCGACCCCCACCCCAAGCCTCGCCTGCTCATCCTTTATAGCTTCTTCGCATAAGCCACACACCCAGACACCTCCGAACCGCTCCTTCACCCACCCGATATAGCCCATTGTGCACTCTTCCCAAATACCACAGCATCCACATTCAACCGTCTTCACCACCTCAGTGCAGGCCATTTCTTCTTTGTTTTGCTTAATTTGTACTACTACTATTGCTACAACTGCCTAGTTATGCTTTTGCCTTCAGAAGCTGAACTCATACACAGATTCACAGCTTCTCGCTTGTCATGTATATATATATATATATATATATATATATATATATATATATATATACACGTGGGCTGCTTCTTTTTGTTTTCAGTACACTTCAGTTTTGATTGAGAAAAAAGCTGAAAGTATGTTTATGGGCATTGGGTTTCTTTTGATTTTCTTTTCCTTCTTATTTAAAAACCCCTATGAAAGCTTCCTCGTTTGGAAAAATGACCAAATCACCCTTCACATAAACAAATCAAAGGGTACACTAGTTTTGTTACTGTATAAAGTATATACTTGAGTTTAAATACGTTTATTGCAGAAACTACTTTTGAGTTTGAACGCCTAAATTTTTGCCAAAAAAAAGAAAAAAGGGGTTTACAGAGATATTAAGGTAATTTATTGTTTTTTTTTTTTTGCTCAAATAATTTAATATTTTTTCCTCACTATACTTTTGCATTATATGGGAAACCATTTTGCCTTTAATAATATTTTAGACATTTTTCAGGGTGCATGCAATAACTTGTTAAGGATAGATAATGCAGCCCCATCTATACCTTTGACTTTTGTAATGCATTTCAAAGCTATATTTTTATTTTTATTATTATTATTGTTATATATATCTGGCATCAGCACCCAACTAAGTTCTCAACAGTAGGGATAAATCAGTAGGAGTAGCCAATAGAACTCAAAACCTCCTCTTTTTGAGGTGCACAATACATCATAAACTAATGCACGGTTAAGAAATAAGAATCCATGTGGATTTAATGGCTTTCATAACAGTAAGGGCATTTTGGTAAATCAATTTTTCCGAATTATTTTCGATAGGGGGAGTTTTATATATTTCCGATGAGAGTAATGGTGGTACTTTGGTAAATCATCGTTTATCAATTTTTTGCTCAATTATTTTGGACATGGAAGAGTTTTATATATTGTTGTTAGGGTAGCGGTAGTTGTAGGTAGGTCCCCTATTTTATCCGTGAATGGGGGTGATGATTGGTACTCTGTCTTTGTGCTGTCAAATCCATTGTTTTAAAGAAGAAACCCATGTGCTGCAGAACCGGGTATCGACGGATGGTGCATCGAAATTTGTGAAGTATTAATGAGTCTACATTATTTTTTATATGATAACAAAAAGAGCTACGAAGAGAATACATCGCATCACCAAGTGTACCAATCAATGAGATGGGCAGAGAAGTCGTAATAGTTCAGTAAATTCATAATCACTTGACCAGCTGACATTTTCATGAGAAGTTTGAAACTTTGTTGACCGGTAGGAATCAGATACTTGATCGGATGGTTAAGAACATCCGATTAATATTTGGGCTTGATCCTGATGGAATCTAAATGGATCTGACGATCCGACCATCCAAAATTAAGCCTAAAGATCTAGGCGCATGATCAATCAAAAACAATAAATTTATAACCTATAAATACGCGCACCTTGAGCGTTAGCCATCGATGGTTGGTTGCCGATCTTCAACGATGTTCTCGCGTTCAATGTCTCCTAGCACAATGGGGATGCTCTGCCAATAGGGAGGATTGAATTACGTCGAGCTATCGTTGGGACCAGGCACCCCTTATATTTATAGCCAAAGAGTCCTATCCCATTAAGGACTGAAATTGCTAATTGTAGTGTGATTAGAAATCACAATCATACTTTAACTGAAAGACTCCATAAGCAGTTGCCTATTCTCTTCAAACTCACCAGAATAGCACTTGTACATATTAAGGTTGATCTTATACCATTCACTGGTCAACGGGTTTGACCATAGTGATGGCCATGTAAATAAACGCCTCTGCCTCCCACTTGGCCAAACTATGTCAATAAACTCCGATTACCCAATGTTAGCTAACGTCAGAATGGTAAGTCATAATCAATCTCAATCAAAGTCTTTATTATCATCCGGCCCAAATTGAGAATTTCAACACGTAATCAATGTAGTCAATATACCATATCTTCGATATATGACCGCCATCGCCATTCTTGTATTGGAAGTCATCACCATATGGATTCCAACTAGTATGATTTCACATAGATTGTAAGTTTACAACTGAATGGTGATTACATGTAAACGCAATCTAATATTGGTCCTACTTTATTGCCATCTACTGGCACCATATGTTCCAAGAGTTATTTGCATAAAAATGGAAAAGCAAATAAATAAATTTTATTTCTGAATCAATTAAACAAATGTATTCACTCGCATATATCCACTCTCAAAGGCTATCAAAATTATCCATTAACCCCATGCGCGCAACATGCTCCAAAAAGAGCGTGGGAGATAAACCTTTTGTGAGAGGGTCAGCCAACATGAGTGTCGTACTTATCTTTTCAACAGATACAATTTGATTCTGAACTTTCTCCCTGACAACAAGATACTTTATATCAATATATTTGGAACCCCCACTAATCTTGTTGTTATTGGAGATAGCAATCGCAGCGGAATTGTCACAAAAGATTCTCAGTGGCTTTGAAATAGTATCAACAACTCAACTCGAGATAAAATTCTCAACCATATCGCCTCACATGTTGCCTCAAAACATGCAGCAATTACTGCTCCATAGTGGAAGTAGTGACGTTTGTTTAACGCTCTTCCAAGATATAGTCCACCGCAAGCATAAAATATAACCCGATGGACCTACGAGTGTCTTGACACCCAAAGATAGTCAGCATCGGAATAACCAATAACTTCAAGGTTATTCGACCTTTTGTATGTAAGCATGTGTCCTTTAGTCCCTTGTAAATAGCGAAAAACCCTTTTAGCTGCTTTCCAATGAACCAAACCAGGATTACATTGGTACCTGCCAAGCATGCCAACTATATACGCTATATCCGGACGAGCAGACTTGGGCATACATGAGACTCTAACCGATGCATAGGAATTGTCTCCATCTGCTTTCTCTCCAGATCGATCCAGGACTCAAGTAGACTAAATTTATCACCCTTAATGACAGGTGCAACAGTAGCAGAACAATTGTGCATGTTAAACCTTTTAAGAACTTTATCAATATAAGCTCTTTGAGACAATCCCAATAGGCCACGAGCTCTATCTCGATGAATCTCAATTCCTATCACGTAGGAAGCTTCACCAAGATCTTTCATATCAAAACTCTTTGATAAAAAGTTCTTTGTCTCATATAACATGCCCAAATTGCTACTCGCCAGTAAGATATCATCAACGTATAAAACAAGGATGCTAAACTTACTCACTGATTTTAAGATATATGCATTGATCCACAGTATTTTCTTTAAAACCAAAATTTGAAATAACTTCGTGAAATTTTAAGTACCATTGTCGAGATGCCTGCTTTAAACCGTATAGAGACCTTTTGAGTCTACAAACTAAATGACTCTCCCCCTCAACCTGAAAACCTTCAGGTTGTGTCATAAAAGACATCTTCATGCAAGTCGCCATTCGTAAAAGCAGTTTAACATCCATTTGATGCAATTCTAAGTCAAAATGAGCTACTAATGCCATGACTATCCGAAGGATTCCTTTCTAGAGACAGAGAAAATGTCTCTTTATAGTCTATTCCTTCTTTTGAGTGAAACCTTTAGCGATTAACTTTGGCCTTGTATCTTTCTATATTACCTTTAGAGTCTTGCTTGGTTTTAAATACCCATTTACTGACCTCTGTGCTTGACTCCATTAGGTAACTCACAAAGATCCTGCATCGAAGTTATGTTTCATTGATTCCAACTCATCTTTCATGGCTTGAGCCATTGAGTGGATTTGTCGCTCTTCATGGCTTGGCTAAAGGAAACAGGATCTCGATTCCTTTCCAAAATCAAATTCACTCTCATTTAGGTAAACTATATAGTCATCGAAATGGGCTTTTTGCTCTCTCCTCGATCTACGCAATGGTAGATCGTTGGTCGCCGCCATAGCAAGAACCTCCTCAATGTGGGATGTGTCAATAGGTATAGCCACAGTGCATCAACACCGGCTTGAATAAGCGGTGTTGGTGCCACTCTTTCTTGGATAAAAGGGATAGGAATTATAACGATTCTCCTCAAAAGTGATTTTCCTAAGCTTTATACCCCGATCTCACGATCCTCAAAGAATTTTGCATGTCTAGTCTCAACAATCCGTACTATGGTGGGGCAATAAAATGTAGCCTTTTGATCTATCGGGGTAACCAATGAAATGACAACTTATAGTTTTAGGGTCCAATTTTCCTAATTGTGGGTTGTACACCTTTGCTTGGTAACAAATTTAAATGTGTAAATATCCTAAAGTCGGTTTTCTTCCTACCCATAGCTCATAAGGAGTCTTGGGAGCGCTTACTAGGAACTCGATTTAGGATATGCACATTTTTCAAGGCTTCTCCCCACAGAACGTAGGGCAACGTAGAGTTGCATAACATGCTTCTCACCATATCCATAAGAGTACGATTTCGTCGCTCAGCTACACCGTTCTCTTCAGGTGTGCCCTGCATAGTGTATTAAGCGACAATTCCTTGCTCTTGTAGGTACATGGCCTATGGTCCTGGAGTGCGACTGCTTTTGAGTATCTACCATAGTACTCTCGCCTCTATCGATCTCACAATTTTAATCTTGAATTGAGTTGTAACTCAACTCGACTTTATAGATTTTAAACATATCAGGGCCTCGATTTCGTGAATGAGAAATATATAACCAAAACGAGAATAATCTGAAGGTAATAAAATACTTTTGACCACCAATAGCGGAGTTGGAAACGGTCCACAAATATCGTGTGGACTATTTCAAGAAACTCGGCTTCGAGAGCCCCTTTCTTATTAGTCTTTGTGAGTTTCCTTTAACGCAATCAACACAAGTATTGAAATCGGAGAAATCGAGCGCATCGATTATATCATCTTTATTAACCTCTCCATTCTATCCTTAGATATATGGCCTAAACGCTTTATGCCATAAAATGGAGGAGTTATCGAGTGCCGTTTCGTTTCTTACTTATTTTATCATTCACATGCATAGAAACTAAAGATTGGGCGTAAGATGAATCCAAGTTCAACTGACAAAGATTGCCCACTAATGAGCCACCACCCACAATATCGAATTAAATAATAGAGTAAACATATTATGTCCAAATTTAAATTCAAAACCTAATGAATCCAATTTAGAAATTGAGATAAGGTTTCTAGTGAATCCGGGAACATAAATAGTATCAACTAAATCCAAAATGAAACCACTATCTAAAATGAGGCGGAGAGTCCCAATGGCCTCCACTGCCTTCTACTCCATTCCCGAGTTTGATGGTACGTTCGCCTTTACTTAGCTTCCTGCTGGATCGAAATCCCTGCATTGAATTACTTATGTGAATAGTTGCACCAGAATCTATCCACCAAGTATTGCGTGGAGCATCAACATAAAGTGATTCAAAACACACAAAAACAAGGTCATTACCTTTCTTAACTAGCCAATCTCTGTATTTCTGACAATTCTTCTTAATGTGTCCCTTCTTCTTACAGAAGTGACACTTGATGCCAGAAGTAGATGTGCTAGCCTCTCCTTGTTTGGTTTCCAGTGGAGGAGCTTTCACGTTCTTTCCTTTATATTGTCCCGGTTTTCGCTTGAAAAGTTCGTTTCGATGGACCAAGAGCGGCGTAATGGGCACTTTCAGGTTTTTCGGCCCGAAGTCGTTCTTCTTCTTGGACACAGTGAGCGATTAACTCGTTCATCTTCCACTTCTCTTTCTGCGTGTTATAATTGATCTTGAACGGGCCAAATTGCGCAGGAAGAGAAGTCATAATGAAGTGAACAAGATAACCCTCGAGAAAACCCATGTCGATTCTTTCAATTGAGTGGCCATGCCACTCATTTTCATAATGTGCTCCTTGACGCCACTATGACCATCATATTTCATGGTTCCCATTTTAACAATTAGACTCGGCAAGGGCTTTAGAAGTCCCTTGAAATTGTTCCTTAATGCATGTATTCTTTTGCAGTGTGCGAGTCAGGAATACCTCCCCGAATCGCATCAGCAATGGAACTCTTTATGATCATGAGGCTCATACGATTTGATCTATCCCATTTTTCTAAATCCGTATGGTTCACTGCCAGATCCTCAGCCGAGGCATCAGCGGTGAGCACCTTGGGTTTATCAGATCGTATAGCATAGTCAAGATCCATGCAGCCTAGAACAATTGCAACTTGTTCCTTCCATTTCTTATAATTTGATCCACTCAAAAGTTCAATTCCACCAATCATACTGGTTATGATAGACGGGTTCAATGCTGCACAATAATTAAGGGCTTTATTATGTCCACATACAATCGAAGTAACTATCAATTCCACAAGGTTATAATTATAACATGTGACGCGAAAGTTAAAATATGTCAAGGAATATAAAAAGTAAAACCAATGTGATTTTATTGAGAAACAATTTGTGTCATTATGAGCCTCCGTTGGGTCGAGTCATAACACACTAGCCGCTTCCTCAGTCTTTATTAATGATTGTGGTACTAATTGCGTCGTTATGACCCTCCGTTGGGTCGAGTCACAACACGCGAGCAGTACCCACACACAAAATAATGAATAGTGAAAATGACCATCATATAACATTAAGTGATTCATCACCGTTGGGCAGAAGAATCCCTTATGTTGTAACGCCAACGTTCACTACACATTTGCACTGGATTTGTAACACGGTCTTGGACAAAAGTAAACCTCACTATGAAAACCACGGCACTAGGAAAAGCCATCACCGTTGGGCAGAAGAATCTTTCCAAGCCATGTTTTCAAATTAGGTTTGATAATATTTTAAAAGACCACAAACCGTGTTATGAGGAGGTGTCAAAAATAGACAACAAATGAGTATTATAATGTGTAAGTGCCAGCCATGGTGGTAGAGCACAACCTCCACTACCCATTCTAATGAATGATACTTGAGCAAAAAAACGATTACACAAAAAAAAATGGAAAAAATAACATCAGGTCATGCAAATATTATAACAGAGACCTCATTGTTAAAATTAAACCTCAAAAACGGATCCGGAATGTCCGAGATAGTCAAAATGCATATATAATGTCCGAAAATCGGACATGTAAATAGCCCAGAAAAGGCCCGAGAAGATTAGAAAATAGGGTGGGTATATTGGGCCGGGTACCAAAAACCGGGCCATGGGCCTTAGTGACCGAGTGGGCCAAGGGCCCAGTGGGTCGGGCGGACTCGGGCCAAATAGGCCAAGAGCCGAATGGGCCTAGGGCCCAGTGGGTCGGGCCAAGGCTATGCGGGTCGGGCCATGGTCCAAAAAAGGCCAGACGGGTCGGGCTGTGGTCCAGAGGGCCATGCGGGCCCATGCGGGTCGGGCCATAGGCCAGCCAGACGGTCGGGGCCAAAAAGGGTCGGTGGGTCGAAGAGGCCCAGCAGGGTTGGGCCGGTCGGGCCAAATAGGCCCAGACAGGTCAGGGCAGGGTGGGTGAGTAGGTCCAGCAGGTCGGACGGTCAGGTCAGACGGGGGTGGGAAGTGGGCCACAAGGGCCCAGGTGGGGGCAGTGGGCCGGTACGGACCCGCCCGTCCCCTACTCCTTCTTCTTCTTCTTCTTCTTTTTTTTTTTTTCATCAGTTGCACGCCTCCCTTTCATGCCAACCCACGCCCACCAGTGACGCCGGTCCGGTGCCGGCACGATCGGCCGATTGGGCCGGTTGGTTGGTGCCAGTCCGGCCGGAAAATGGCACCGCCGGACCGTCGGCCACAAAAATCAAATTTTTTTTTTTTTACACTTGAGGTTTTTGATTTGCAGCCACCCCTGCCCCTCACTGGTGACCACCCCCACCCCTCACTGGTGGGCCATCCGGTCGGCCATGACGCCAGGCCGGCTGACGGTGTCAATCCGGTGGCCGGAAAAAACCCACCGGCAATCCAGTTTTTTTTTTTTTTTTTTTTTTTTATGAAACAGCCATTACAAAAAAAAAAAAAAATTCACTTTAAAGCTTTGACCGATCATAACGCCAATCATGGCTCTGATACCAATTGATGGAATCTAAATGGATCTGACGATCCGACCATCCAAAATTAAGCCTAAAGATCTAGGCGCATGATCAATCAAAAACAATAAATTTATAACCTATAAATACGCGCACCTTGAGCGTTAGCCATCGATGGTTGGTTGCCGATCTTCAACGATGTTCTCGCGTTCAATGTCTCCTAGCACAATGGGGATGCTCTGCCAATAGGGAGGATTGAATTACGTCGAGCTATCGTTGGGACCAGGCACCCCTTATATTTATAGCCAAAGAGTCCTATCCCATTAAGGACTGAAATTGCTAATTGTAGTGTGATTAGAAATCACAATCATACTTTAACTGAAAGACTCCATAAGCAGTTGCCTATTCTCTTCAAACTCACCAGAATAGCACTTGTACATATTAAGGTTGATCTTATACCATTCACTGGTCAACGGGTTTGACCATAGTGATGGCCACAGAAATAGAAACGTCTTACAGATCCATCAAATGCCGTAGACCAATCAATTAGATTGCCTTCCTAAATTGATGAGCATATGTAGATTGTGTTAGAATTGGATTACTCAGTTACACACATGATCTTAGATATCACTCATATCCTATACATATATAAATAAACTAATATGACTAGGCCGATATGGGTAATATGTATTCGATATGATCCCTGCATAATATCAAAATTGTTCTTTGGGTCTTTATTATTTTAAATTATAATATATTTTAAAACAAATAAATAACTAGGTCTAATATGTCCAATGCGCATTGGGCGGCTGGCTGATATGCATGATAATAATATGTATCCATTTTAAATCCTTGCTTACACTTGCAACAATTTGCCGTTTTAAGAGGAAATATTTTAATATTAATTAGGCTTAATGTTAATATCACTTAAAATTAATCTTTATGCTCAAATGTTCTCATGCTTCGCGGTACAAAAAACCTAATATTTACTCCTTAGAACGCAATAAAGCGAAATGGCCCCTACTGAAGATGGCAGTAGTCAGTCGAATAGGAGCACAATAAAGAGTTACGATAAAAGAAAAATTTAACTGAACGACCCTTTCATGTACATCTTTTACGTCATTGGCCCTATATTTTCTCTTTTATCCAAACTCACCCGCTTTTAGCCAAGTCATTTTCAACTAGCACAAAAAGTCAGACATACCCCTTCTTACACTTTTTTTCATTCTATATAATTTAAAATTTTAAATATTTTTATTTTTCTATATTTACGTCATGTGAAACTAGATCTATGCCGTCTGATTTGAAGGCCACAATATGAAACCGATGGTGCTAATGATAGATATGAAAAATAAAGGCAATATCACCTCTTTAAAATAAAAATAATAAAAAAAGGTTTAAACAGTCGATGCCGACTCGTAAAACAGTTAATGGCGACTCTTAACACAGTCGTTACCAACTGTTTACACAGTTGCCATCAACTATTTATAAAAAAAAAAATAAAAAAAAAAATTTTTTTTACAGTCGATGTCGATTGTTTACACAGTCGCCATCAACTGTGACTGTATATATATATATATATACAGTCGATGGCGACTGTGTAAACAGTCGAGACATTGACTGTGTATATTTAAAAAAAATAAAATTACATAGTCGATGCCGCCTCTTAAAACAGTTGGTACCGACTGTATTAAGAGTCGGCATCGACTATTTTAAGAGTCGACATCGACTGTTTAAAAAAAAAAAAAAAAAAAAAAAAAAAAAAAACATATATATATATATATATATATATATATATATATATATATATATATATATATATATATATATATATTAAGATGCGATATCGCCTTTTTTTCGTGTCTATTTTTGACACTATCGATTTTATATTGTGGCCTTCAAATCAGACGACATAGATCTCGTTTCATATTATGTAAATATAGAAAAATGCAAATATTTTAAATTTTAAACCATGTAGAAACGAAAAAAGTCAGTAAGGTAGTATTACTGACTTTTTGTGCTAGCTGAAAATGACTTGGCTAAAAGCTGGTTGGTTCGGGTAAAGGTGAAAATATAGGGTCTCTGACGTAAAAGGTGTATTTGATAGGGTCGATCAGGTAAATTTCCTTACAAAAAAACCTGACAGGAAGGCGTGTGACTCTAATGCATTCCAAATTTGTGAATGCGTTTGTCGCTTCACTCGAGAAAATTGGTTTAGGAGGTTGTGTGGCTCTTTCACTCTTTGAAAGAGTAGACAACTCTTGCCAACCAAACAGGCTCTTATGCTAAACTGCCCTATAAAAAAGCAGAACTGCTCTTTGCTTCAAAAGAGCTAACCCAAACACAACCTAAATAACTGAAATTTTGTGGTGTCTCAAATCAATCACCCTCTCTGATCATTTGTCCACTTGCTCGATATCCAACTATTTTTAGGGGTCGACTCTCCTCACTTTTAAGCCATATGATGCCATGTGGCGTTATGTTTTTACCAATCTTAGTTGTCCAACATCTTAGACATTTCATCCATTAAAGGGTGATCGCAAAGGTACAGGGACTAGGGTTTGCTTAAAAAACTCCCTTTGGCCTCATTTGAGAGCTAGGAAAAAGCCATTTCTTGAGGCTTTTCCGCAGAAAATGCTGTTTTTGAGCATTTTCTGAGGTTTCCTTGTGTTCGAGAGATTTCTGTGTTTTCCGAGAACTTTCTGCTGAAAGGGATGCTTGGTTTTCGGAGTATTCTTCTCAAGAAACCTCAGTTTCTTAGGTGGTTGAGTATACTCCACCCATGGGAAGTACACAGGGTTCATTCTTACCATTGAGTGATAGAATCTGTTGCTTTAAATTGGATATGCTTTAAATTGGAGTAGCACTGACTGAGTTGGGAAGAAAGTTATACTGATAACAGCTTATACTGATACTGCTATTAGTATATATATATATATTTGACAGTTCAAGTTTGGAGTTCTCCCTCCTCCTCCAGTAGAAGATGAAGCCCTCAAGGAGCTTTGCTTGGACTTATGCCCAAATGCAATCCGTCGTAGAGAACTTAGTAGGAATGCTGCTGCTTTGCAATGCCCAAAGATATAAAATTTACTCTCAGTTGTAAGGACAATTTATATGTAAAAAACTTAGAAGGAATGCTTAGGCAACTTGATTTACTTGTTCACAAGCTTCTATTTTGATACATTTTGAACAAAGACAAAAAAAAATTGATTAATGTCTGATGGCCAACAAGTTGCATACATCAAGTTCATATGAACTATGTCAATTGAATAATATGAATCCAGAAATGCTTGCAAATCCAAACCCAATCTCTGACGAAAATGTGAATCACATCATGCTTTTCTATATATATATATATATATATATATATATATCAACAGATAATTGCTGAATCTGAAGCCCTGTTGTTGTTGTACTTGGCCCATCTAATTTAAATGAAGAGGTTGGGTCGGGTCAGGCGAAAATTAGGTCGTGCAGGGTCAATGCGACCCAAGCCGATATTTGATATGTAAAAAATATGAAAATAGGTAGGGGTGTTATCGGGTCAGTTCTAGCCGGTTTTCATGCTAAAGCGAAACCGAACTGATAACTATCGATTTCTAGTTTTTCAAACCAAAACCGAACTGATAACTATCGGTTTTCAAGTAAGTCCCTGTCAGTGTGCACATTTAAGACAATATTTCGAGAATCTGACCGACCAAAGTGTTAAACACATTACCGATTTAAAGCATATAAAATTTGACGATCATCCGATCAATATAACCACTTTGATGAAGGTCATAAATACGTGTGGCTATGGGGCGTAGAAGTACACAATACACTTTCTTACACTTTCTTGAGAAAGTGTAGAACACAAGAAAATGTCATCTTTCCTAAGAAAATGAGTTTGTGAGTAACTTAAGAACAATCAGTCAGAAAGTGAATTTCTGGGCAGAAACTGAGGTAGTCGTTTCCTCAAAAAATAGGTGTCTCGGTGGAAAGTGTCAAACGAGTCCTTTCTGTTAACCTAGTGTAGTGAGGGTGCATAAATCGTAAAATAATTGTTGCGTGAGTGAGGCTTTACACGCCACAAGATTTGTTCAAGTGCAAACTAGGAAACATCCATTTGATAAGCCCAACAAATATGTCTGATTAATGACATTCAATCCACGCACTTCAATATGTGCCCTACATTATGAACAATGGTCCATATTAAATTTCTAGTTTTAACCCTTGTATGTTTTTTTTTTTACAGTTATCTTCATATAATGTTTACCTGCTGGTTACGTTTAATCCCAACATGTGAATAGAGACACTTTGAAGAGTGTTCTCGGGTCGAAATCGATCTATCGATTTTGGAAAACGATCGATCGATTCTGGGCGACAATTATTTGACTACTCTCGGGTTGAAATCGATTGATCGATTCTAGGCGAACAAGTTTCATAGATTTTGATGTTTTGATCTTTTAGAGAAGTTTTTGGTAAAAGCTTCCTAATCAAGTTGGAACCTATTTATAGAATATTATTCTAGGGATTGAAGTAAGGTTTTCTAAAGGTTGAGGGTGAAAACTAGAGATTACCTTTGAAAGACAAAGGGTATTGAAGAATAGTTTGAGATTGAAGCATCCGATTGAAGTCGTTCTTGTGTTGGAATCGTTACTATATTTCAACAGATCTCTTCTTTATATCAAAACATTAAGTCATTGTTTATTCAGTGTGTTGATTGTTGAAGATCGTGTGAGATCTTGTTTGAGAGTGCACTAAAGAGAATAAAGTTGTGTTGTAAACGTTCCAAAATTTAGTGCATATACTCTGTGTGGATGTAGCCCTAGATTCGGTGAACTATGTAAATTATTTTGTGTTGTGTGTGATTGCTTTTGCTTCTTATTTTGCCATATTCATCGCTATAGAGTTCAGTCTCTCGAATTTCTAACAAGTGGTATCAAAACCAAGTTTAGGCTATAATGGCGATGGAGGTCTTGAATGCACAATTCGATGCGGAGAAGCTTTCGGGGAAGAATAACTACGTCTATGACAAGTCAATGTCACAAATCTCCTTGTCCAATAAAACAGTGATGATGCTCTACTTGGGAAGGAGATAGGGAAGAAGGCAGAGACGTCTGATGGAGAGTGGACTTCTCTTGATAAGAGAGTCGTAAGTACTATCCGATTGTACTTGTCCGATGAAGTTTTGTACAACGTTCTTCACGAAAAGACGACCGTGGATCTGTAGAAGAAGATAAAAACTCTCTACATGACAAAGTCATTGTCAAACATGTTCTTCATGACGAAAAAACTCTACACACTTCGTATGAAGGCTGATACGTATATTCATGATCATGTAAATTCGTTTAATAAAATAGTTAGTGAACTATTGAGCATTAAGGTGAAGCTTGAAGAAGAAAATCTTGCACTTCTCTTACTCACCTCATTACCTGCATTTTATGGGTATCTAGTGACCACATTTATTTATGGTAAGGATATCATAGCCGTTGAAAAGGTGTCTGCTACACTTCTTTTTGATGAATTAAGAAAATAACCTTAATCTAACTCTAAAGGACTAGTCTCTTTAGCAAAAGGGGTTGAAACCATAATAACAAAAGAGATATATCCAAAGGAGATAATAAATCAACGAGAGGAAATAACATATCCAAATCTAGGGGTGACAGAGAGGGTATTATTTGTTACTTCTGTAAATAATTTGGACATATTCGCAAATATTGCAAACATAGGTTGAATGAAAATAAGAGTGTTGAAGGTACTTCGCAATAGGCCAGTGTTGCTAAGTCAGATTCTGGTGAAGATCTATTGTGTGCACTAATAGGCTCTACTCAAGTTAATGAAAGATGGATCCTAGATTTAGAGGCATCGTATCACATGTGTTCATACCGGGATTGGTTTGACTAGTACCGGATAGTCAATGGTGGGATGATTTTGATGGGGAATGATAGTGTATGGGAATCAGTGGGTATCGATTTTATCAGAATAAAGATGTTTGATAGTTGTGTTCGCACTCTTACTGAGGTTAGGCATGTGCCTGATTTGAAGAAAAATCTAATCTCGTTGGGGGCATTGGATGATAGGATGTCGAGTCATCCTAGAATCTGAAAAACTGAAGGTTGCACGAGGTGCTATGACTTTGATGAAAGGTGAGAAGATGAGGAATCTTTACATTCTAGTTAGCGACACAATCAGCGACAGTGGTGTTGCAGCTACGAAATATTTTAAGGATCTCTCATATTTGTGGAACGAGAGGTTTGGTCACTTTAGTGAACATGAGCTAATAGAACTTCTAAAGAAAAAAATGTTTTCTGATATTCAAACTTGTAAACTGAAAGTTTGTGAATAATGTATCTTCGGGAAATAAAAGAAAGTTTTTTCACAGGAAAACATATTTCAAAGGTGCTGATTGATTACATACATTCAGATGTATAGGGATTAGCTAAAGTCATCTCAGTAGGTGGAGCCAACTATTTTGTGTTATTCATAGATGACTATTTTAAAAAAGTTTGGGTGTATCCGATTAAGAATAAGTCGGATGTGCTTCAAACATCCAAGCAGTATCAAAGTATGGTTACAAAATAAACTGCCAGAAGGGTAAAGATTCTCATATTAAATAATGGTGGGGAATATTTATCATCGAATTTTAAAGCTTACTATGAAAATAAAGGGATTATTAGACACTTAACAGTTCCGAAAAATTCTTAACAAAATAGTGTAGTCGAGAGGATGAATAGAACACTTTTGAAAAAAGCGCGGTGCATGTTGAATCATTCCCACTTGATCATGGGTTTCGGGCAAAGGCAGTGAAAACATCATGTTACTTGGACAATCAGTAGCCATCAATGACATTGAACTCAAAAACTACAGATGAGGTTTGATATGAAAGACACAAAAATTACTCACTTAAGGGAAGTGAACAATCCATTACTTCAGGAAAGTGAACGATCCAAGTTGGATCATAAATCCAAAAAGTGTAACTTGATTGGCTATAGTCAAGGACTAATAGGTTATCATTTATGGGATATATAATCTCACAATGTGATAGTTGAAAGAGATGTCACTTTCAATGAAGATGAGTTTTCGATGAAAAATGTGAAAGACAAAGCTCAGTCACCTGGTGAACCACAGGTACAAGTTGATATTGAAAGGCATGAGCAAGATAAAAAAAATAATGAATACTATAAGATAGATCATAATGACACATAAAGACTTGCAGCTCCAGATACCAGTTCCAATTCAAACTACCTTGAGAAAGTTAGAAAGAGTAAAGAAATGTCTTGATAAGTTTAAAGATGACATCTTTAACACTAGCACTTATCATAGAGAATGGGAAACCAAACACAATTTCAGAAGCTCGGGTGAATACAAATGATATAAAGTGGCAGCTAGCTATGGAAGAATAATCATAGTCACTTCTGAAAAATGAGACTTGGGATCTCATGAAACTTTCTAAGAGAAGAGAGTCATCGATTGTAAATGTGTCTTTGAAAAAAAAGAAGGTAATAAGAGATAAACTCTGAAGTTCAAAGCAATGATAGTTGCTAAGGGGTTCTCGCAGAAAGAGGGTATCGATTACAATGAGATATTCTCTCAGGTTGCGAAGCACCTATCGATGCACACGTTATTGGTCGTGGTTGCTCAGAAAGTTATAAAACTAGAACATATGGATGTGAAAACCTCTTTCCTCCATAGAGATCTTCAGAAAGCGATTTATATGAGACAACTAAATGGATTTGAAGCAGAATGGTCAAAATCGCTCGTTTGCATATTGAACAAATTTTTATACGATCTCAAACAGGCATCCAGGTACAAAAAGTTGGATTTAGATATGTTGAATATAGGGTATCACAGGGGCAGTATGATTGTTGTGTCTACTGAAAAGAGTATTGTGAAGGGAAGAGAATCCTCCTAATTATATATATAGATGATATACTGATAGCAGCAAAATAAGGTTGAAATCAACAAGTTGAAGCGATTATTAAGCCATAAGTTTGAGATGAAGGATATTGATTCTGCAAATAAGATGCTAGACATGAAAATCACGAGATATCGTAAGAATAAAAAACTTTGGCTAACTCAAGGGACTTTTATCTAAAAGCTCATTGGGAAATATAATATGAGTAATGTTAAACTGGTGTCAACTCCTCTAGCAGAACATTTTAAACTCACAAAGAAGGTGAGTCTGTCTACACATGCATAAAGGGAAGACATGAAGAATGTTATGTATACAAATACTGTTAAAGTTTGATATATGTCATGGTGAGTACACGACCATATTTAGCACAAGCTTTGAGTGTGGTTTATATGTATATGTCTAATCCAGGAAGAGAGCATTGACTTGCGGTTAAATGGATATTGAGATATCTAAAAGGTACTTCTAAAAATGGATTGATGTTTAAAGGTGGAGATACATGCGAGTTGGATCTCTACGGTTACATTGATTCACGCTATATTGGTGGCCTTAATAGAAGAAGGTCTACCACGGGGTACTTATTTATTTTGACAGGTGGAGCAATCAACTGGAAGCCTATGCCTTAAGGGACAGTTGCGTTGTCAACTATAGAGACCGAGTATATAGCGGCTATAGAAGCTGCTAAGGAAGCTTCATGACTTAAGGGTTTGGTCAGTAAATTTGGTAAGGTTGATGAGAGCACTGATATTTTTCGCGACATTCAAAACGTCATTCACTTAGCAAAGAATCAAGTTTTTCATACGAGAACAAAGCATATAGATATCTGATATCAGTTTATCAGAGATTTGATAGAAAATGGAAAAATATTGGTTGAGAAGATTGATACGAAAGAAAGCGCAACAGACTTGTTGACTAAACTGGTTACACATAATAAGTTTAAGCATCGCCTAAACTTGATCAACACTTGTCGCAAATGTTGATGCCAATTAGGGTGATAACACGGTTAACGATAAAACGTAGGTGGACAATTGTTGGTTGGGTTTAATCCCAACATGTGAATAAAGACACTTTGAAGAGTGTTCTCAGGTTGAAATCGATCGATTCTGGGTGACAATTATTTGACTACTCTCGGGTTGAAATCGATTGATCGATTTTGGGAGAACAAGTTTCACGAATTTAGATGTTTTGGTCTTTTAGAGAAGTTTTTGGTCAAAACTTCCTAATAAGAGTCAGAACCTATTAATAAAATATTATTCTAGGGTTTGAAATAAGGTTTTCTAAAGGGTGAAAACTAGAGAATACTTTTGGAAGAAAAAGGATATTGAAGACTAGCTTGGGATTGAAGCATTTGATTGAAGTCGCTCTTATATTGAAATCGTTATTATATTCTAACAAATCTCTTCTCTGTATCGAAGGATTAAGTCCTTGTTTATTTAGTGTGTTAGCTATTGAAGATCGTATGAGATCTTGTTTGAGAGTGCATTAAAGAGGAGAGTGTATGTGTTGTAAACTTCCGAAATATAGTGCATTTACTCTGTGGACGCACTACAAAAAATAATACTATTAGCGGCAACCAAAACTACCACTATTAACAAAAAAACTGCCACTAATGCCCTCGTCATTAATAGTCTTAATAGTCTTTAATAAATTTTTTTTTAATAGTGGCGGTTTTTGGCCGCTGCTAATAGTCTTTATTTTTGTTATAACGTAGCCCTAGATTGGGTGAATCACGCAAATTCTTTTGTATTGTGTGCGATTATTTTTGCTTCTTCTTATTTTATCATATTCATCGTGATAAAATTCGATCTCTCCAATTTCTAACATTACCTTTGGATTGAAGACATCTATTGGCCAATCTCATAATAACAACTTATTTTTACCGTTAGCCTACAATGGGAGAGCACCTATGGTAGACTAACTCTTATTTTTTATGCTTGTCATATAACGCAGATAATTTTTAGATGCATTCGGATGCACATGCAACCAAAATGGTGCTATGTTTATGGAATCTATGAACCGCTCACTGACCAGGTGACCGGGTGGTCACTCTATAGTAGCTCATGTACGAGATTCTGACGGGGGTAAATAAGGTGGTTTAATGATTCTGGAGGCATGTGCGTTGATGATAGATCCACATGGGTTTGAGGAAAAAGAAATAGAGAAAATAGATATTTTGATGAAGAGCTCGAGGCCATTGATTTGGAGCTACATCAATGGATCTTTCTATTTCTATCATTATACTCTTATCACGAGAGAAGATATCTTTGTCTCTGTTGAATGCACACGTGACTTGCCCCCCATCTCCAAGACGTGCATGGGCTATGGATATTTCTCGCACGTGAATATAGGATGACTATATATTAGGTGATGGGCCACCAATATTTATGCAAAGGGCTGTCAACGGACCGGGCCCGGTTTAAGCTAGGCCAAGCTGGATTCAGGGCCAGCCTAGCCTTTTGTGTTTTGCTGGGCTGGCACAGGTTCGGACCGATATTTTTGCAACAGGATTGTTTTTTATTTGACCCCAAATCCTACTCGAGATGAGACGAATATCAGGTTTGGCCTAGTAGGGCCCATTGACAGCCCAGCCCTAGTTTGTACAAGTGGACACACATCTTCATCGCTCTGAGATGTGCACGTGGCATATCGTTATGTGCGCAGGGCTCAGCGCAAACGTTATGCTTGTTGGCGAATTTACATCATCATTTTGATGTGGAATTTTGTATACACACGATTCAACAGTCTATCTGCAGGCTCTTACAGCCACTTGATGATATATGGTAGAGATCATGGATGCCCACCATAGCTTGCCAATTGGACATCTCCAACTTCACGTGAAGATAGGTACGTAATAAGGGTGCTTCAACTCTGAAAAGGTCAGCGTTTTATAAGAATTATGTGGCTCAGATGTTGTTCCGTATGGGCAAAGGCATAGCCAGGTAGAGAGGCATGGGTAGTAGGGCTGCAATATTTGAGCTGAGCCAGTTCGACAGCTCTGCTCTGCACAACCTAAAATTGAGAGCTTTTGCTCTTTTAAGTTCGGCTCAAGAGCCAAAATCGAACTTTTTATTAATTAAAGCACGATTAAAATAGAGCCGAGCTAGAGTTGAGCTTATAAAGCTCGGCTCAGTCTGATTGGATTTGTTTAATAATATATAATACTTTTGATATATAATAAAACACATTATATATAATTTTATTTTATTTTTTACTTTTTTCCCTACATCAAATGATTACTTTATATCGGATAAATCTTTATGATCTTCTATTGAAGTTTGCTCTATGTGTGTGTGCAATCAGTAACATTCGTTCTCACTTGTCTCAATGAACAACTACTATCCCAACAACTGACCAACCAATCAACTCGTATGAGCAACACCTATGCTCTTAATCAATATTTAACACATTAAATTTAAACAACTTTTTCACCAATCGATCTTTTCAATCCAAGAGGATTAAGGAATCAAAAGGTATTAGGTCTTTCATTTATTAAATTTTATTAAAGCTTTCATCTATTAAAAAAAATATATTTAAAACAACATTAGAAAAAAAATTATAACAAACTTATTTAGTTTGAAGCTCGGCTCGATTTGACTCGAACTTGATAGACCTGAGCTAGAGCTCAAACTTTTCAAACTCAAAGAGCCTAGAGCCAAATTCCAACTTGACTCTTATAAGGTAGAGCCGAGCTAGAGCTGACCCAAACCGACTCAGCCTGGATCGGTTGCATCCCTAGCTAGGTACGGGGGCTGAAGCCCCATATAAATTTGAAGAGTTTATATGTTGTACTTCCTGTACAAGATATTCTTACATGTAAGCCCCAAAATCTGTAGTGTACTAGCCCCCAACGGGTTTCATTGAACTTATATCTATTATCTAATAGCTCTCGAACGAGTTTTCTTGAGTTGAAAACTACTGCCCAAAAGTATTGTGAAATAAGTATAAACGTTTATCGATCATCGCTATCCCTCATTATTCTTTATTGCTTTATATCTTAGATTGGTGCATGAGTATCCTGGTGCTGACGTTCTTCAGTTATATAGCCGTACCATAGTGACTAAGTCCAGGTACCGTAATATAACGGCTTTGAAAATATATGAATAAAATGATAAATTTCGAGAAAAGAAAAGAAAAGTTTATAAATTTAAAAAAAATGAACTTTACAGTTTTTTAAAAATATAATATGAATTTTTGGTCACTATACATTAAATCACGAGGCACCTACTTACCAACGGCACACAATAATTATATGTGGCATACATCCTCAACAGTGATCTGAGCACTAAGAGCACTTCGCATTCAGGCCGGCCGCTTACCTAATATGTCTTGAAAAAGTGGGAAAAGTTTGCTTTTACTAATAGATTGGGTCTGAATATCATTATTAAGTTGAAAATAGGCGGAATCATTGGCTCCATGAGGTTTAAGTTTATGAAGCACCTTTTAGCTTACAATCTTGGAGAAGTTCTGATAAAAACCTAAATAATAATCTTGTCAAAAGCTGATTGTCACAAATTGTTAAAGCACTAAAATCTGTGAAAGTTCATTTTGACAAATTACTTCATAATATACAGTATGATGTGTATGAGACTGAGGAGAGAATCAATAAAATTATGCACTCTTTGAAATTTCCACTGCTGTATTTCGGATTGCTCTTTTGGAGGCAAAGAGCAGCTCTATGCAGTATGCACGGAGCACTTTAGTATAAGATTGTCTTTAATTGTTAGTGTTAATGAAATTTTGGTATTGATAATGACTCTGAGGTATGTAATTCACTACGCTGTCTTAAAGAAAATAGACGCCCTCATTTTGTTAGATAAACAAAGATACAATAGAGTTTCCGGCGCATCTGCCTTAGGATACAACAGAGCCCGATCTTGCCAAGAACCGTATGTTCTTTTTTAGATTGTACTTTCTAAAAAAAGAACCTGTCATACAGATTTTCTGATATACAAATGAAAGAGAAAAAGAGAAATATATTTTATTTCTGTTGTGTCTTTTAACCTGGATCTGGTCTCTATTTATAGAGGTAATCTTGAAAGATTGTGTTTTTTCATCGTGAAGAGACTTGTGTCTTTTCAACAAACGGTAAAAAGATAAATGCAAATTTTGAAAAGACACTTTTGAAAAAACACTTTAGAGAGTAAATATTCACAAGTATGCCATTGAATTATTTTACAAGTTTGCCATTGAATTATTAATAATAATTTAACCTTAATTTTGAAACACAAAAATATATATTACTATTCCAATATATATAATAGTAAGTGTGCTCAGCGCTTTCGAAGAGTGAAAGAGTTGAATTTAAGTCTCTTTAAAAGAACAATTTAAACCTCGCTCAACGCTTTCGAAGAGTGAAAGAGCTAAATTTATGTCTTTTTATAAGAATAATTTAAACCTGCTCTTTAAGTGGACTGCTCTTTGCCTCCAAAGAACAATCCCAAACACAACCTTAACCATTTATAATAGGGAAATGAATTTAAAACTCATTTTAGATATTAATCGCGTTAAATTACTCAAAAATTCACACCATTTTTCACCCTTTTGAACATGCTTTGTCAGATAATTGATTTGTAACTTTATTCCATTGGACTGGAAGTTCCGGCCTTGTTTGACAATCCTTTTACAAAAAGTACTTTTTTTTTATGGGTCAAAAAATACTTTTCACGTATTATAAAGAGGTGTGTCACATGTTGTTTCTCAAATATTGCTACTCAAAAAGGTCTATCACATGGGAAAAATGGTGTTGGGTGCATGGTTTGAAATCTCGGATTTCTAAATTGTATCGGACAACCCTGAGCCCAAGATGTCTCGCGTCTTAGCGAGCCGACGTGAAACAAAATGGATGATCCTATACCATTAAAATAAGCGTATGATCTTACACCATTAAAGAATATTTCATTGTTATGCCATGTGGCCGATATTTGGTATCAATCTAAATAGTACGAGTGGCTATTCATGATCGGAACACATCTTAGTTAAAGAATCGCACCTATAAATTAATTGTATCCCATCTGATCAGAGATCTTCAATATTAGCCATTGAAAAATAAAAATAATTGTGATATTAGTATGCATAGATTTGGATGCACAGTGATAGTTATTTACTAGATTATCACATAGATAGGATCCGATAAAATAAAATAGTATTGTGTATACAAAGAAAATGAGTAATACACTTTAAATAGTGTACAAAGAGAAAGAGTAATACACTTTAAAGAGTATATATAAAGATCTTCAATATTAGCCGTTGAAAAATAAAAAATAATTGTGATATTAATATGCACAAATTTGGATACATAATGACAGTCATTAATTCACCAGATTATCACATAGATAGGATCCAATAAAATAAACAAGTGTTGTTTATACAAAGAGAAGAAGTAATACACTTTAAATAGTGTAAAAGCCTAACATGTTATAATTATAATATTTTAAATATTGCATCTCGGAATGATTCACACTTCAATCTTGTCTCGCTAAGGGCCCAGACGCAAGACGTTTCGCATCGGGTGAAATTTCAAGCCATAGTTGGTTGAGAAGCAATATGACTCAGTTCTTAACTCAACACCATTTTTAGTTAGACACATTAATTTATTTTTATATTTATTTCTAAAACTCTAAGGCCTCGTTCGGGAGTTGGGAAAGTCTCAGAATCTGAGACTTTTTCCTAGAAAATGCCATATCTGCCCACTTTCTGAAGGTTTCTTTTGTTCAAGAGTTTTTTTTTTTCTCCTAAGCCAACCTCCACAGTACCCAAATACCTATTGAACAACTGTATCAAGACTCGGTAAGTCCCTATTGAAAACATTCTTCACTTACATATTAGCCATTTAGTGAGGCCTACGTATTCTAAGCAAGGTATCTAACTCGGTATTAGTATTGAAATTCTTAGCCATTTTGTTAAAATTTTCTTTTTTTTTTTATGTAATTTTAATAAAAATTATATTTTATAATATAAATTAGTTTAAATTTATATTCACGGCTTAATCAATATATATATATATATATATATATATATATATATATATATATATATATATATATCTTACAATTGTAGTATAATTTAGGTTGTATATATGTAAATTAAGCCAATTTTGTCTTACTGGCCTAATCGAGATATATTTTCTTATTTTGATTTTTATATATAGTAAGCGTCCTACATGAGATATTCATACTCTAAAACATTCTATGTAAACGAATATTTTACAAACATTTCAGTTGGGTATTAGTGGGTCTTTTCGAAAGTAATGGCCATTAAATTCGAAACGTTTTACATAAACAATTATTTCACAAACATTTTGGTCCACTACAAAAAATAAGACTATTAGCGGCAATTTTTTGGAGAAAAAAATTGTCGCTATTAACAGAAAGACTATTAAAGACTACTAAGACTATTAGCGACAAGGGTATTAGCGACAGTTTTTTGTTAATAGCGGCAGTTTTTGATTGCCGCTAATAGTCTTAGTTTTTGTAGTGGTTTTTATATATAGTAAGTGTCATACGTGAGATATTCATACTCGAAAACGTTCTACGTAAACAATTATTTTACAAATATTTCGGTTGGGTATTAGTGGTTCATTTCGAAAGTAATGGTCATTAAATCAGAATCGAAAAAAGCCTACATCAAATTTGTTTAGACTCATTTCGATTGGTTGCCCATAAAATTTGAGAGAAGTCCAAGTAAGAGACATAAACCGATGCTTAGATAACTGATGAGTAGTGAAATATGATGATATTTCACCCCTAAATACCTACCTAT